>VZRL01000546.1:0-26013 GCA_013397895.1 Origma solitaria
AAATATTAAATGGAAATAAAAATTAAAATCAATTTTCAAAATTTATAAAATTTTACATTTTTATTTTAAAGAAATACTAAAATTTTTTGTAAGGTTTTTAAAAGAAAATAAAAATTAAAATAAGACTTAAAAATTCATAAAATTTTAAATTTCTATTTTAAAAAAACCTAAATTTTTTTAAAAAGTTTTTAAAAAGAAATAAAAATTAAAATAAAACTTAAAAATTCATAAAATTTTGAATTTCTATTTAAAAGAAATTTAAAAATTTTTTGGGAAGTTTTTAAAAAGAAATAAAAAGGAAAATAAAATTTACGAAATGATAAAATTTTTCTTTTTCGTTTTTAAAAAGAAGAATATTTCGCAAGAATTAAAAATTGAAAAGAGTTGAAATTTGATAGCGAAACTAAATAGAGGAAGAAGAAGAAGAAGAAAAAGGAAAAGCAGAAGAAAAAAAGAAGAAAAAGAAGAAAAAGAAGAAAAAGAAGAAGAAGAAAAAAAAGGAAAAAGAAGAAAAAGAAAAAGAAGAAAAAGAAGAAGAAGAAAAAGAAGAAGAAAAAGAAGAAGAAAAAGAAGAAAAAGAAGAAGAAAAAGAAAAAGAAGAAGGAAAAGAAGAATTGGCAGAGGAGGAGGAGCAGAGTCTCCACGGAGATCTCACCATTCCCAATTTTTATCTAACCCCAGTGAGCTTTGCTCATCTCCCACTGCAGAATTTGGTGTGTTTTGACTGAAAAAATCATGGAAATATTTCCATTCCTCTTTTCCCCAAGGACTGCAGGGAGATTGACTCTGCTGCTGCTAATTAGTGTGTGCGATGAGCTCAGGGTAATTAGCTCACTGCGGTTCCTGCTTTGGTTAATTAGTGCTGACGAGGTTGGTGCTGTGGGCTCTGCTCTGGGCTCTCACTGCGGCCCTGGAGCCCTCGGAGCGCAGGGAGAGGAGCGGCCTGGGTGGGAAATCCTGTCCTGGGTGGGAAATCCTGTCCTGGGTGGGAAATCCTGTCCTGGGTGGGAGAAATCCTGTCCTGGGTGGGAAATATCCTGTCCTGGGCTGGGAAAAATCCTGTCCTGGGCTAAAAATCCTTCCTGGGCTGGAAAAATCCCTGCGCTGGGTGGGAAAAATCCTTCCCAGGGTAAAAGTCCTTCCCAGGGGTGGGAAATCCTTTCCTGGGCTGGGAAAAATCCTGTCCTGGGTGGGAAATCCTTCCTGGGCTGGAAAGCCTTCCTGGGCTGGGAAATCCTTCCTGGGCTGGAAATCCTTCCTGGGCTGGAAATCCTTCCTGGGCTGGAAATCCTTCCCTGGGCTGGGAAAAATCCNCCTGGGTGGGAAAAATCTTTCCCTGGGCTGGGAAAAATCCTGTCCTGGGCTGGGAAATCCTTCCCTGGGCTGGAAATCCTTCCCTGGGTGGGAAATTCTTTCCTGCAGCTTCCTGCACAACCCAGGGTTGTCTCCTGGGGAAATCATGGCTGAGTTGCACTTTGGGGTTTGTGCTGTGAATTCCTGGAGGTGCTGTGAGGACAGGCATGGTTCACCCAACAGTTCAGCCTGCAGAGGAAAAGCTCTGGCGTGGCCTCAGTTGTGACCTGCCAGGACCTGAAGGGCTCGGGGGGACAAAGGAAGGAGGGACAGGAGCCAGGGAGTGGCTGCACATGGCAGAGGGCAGGGCTGGGTGGGATTTGGGAATTGGGAATTGTTGCCTTGAGGGTGGGCAGGGCTGGGAGCGCCTGGCAGAGCCTGAAGGGCTCCAGGAGAGCTGAGAGGGACTGGGGACAAGGCTTGGAGGGACAGGACACAGGGAATGGCTTCCCATGGCAGAGGGCAGGGCTGGATGGGATCTTGGGAATTGGGAATTGTTCCCTGGGAGGGTGTGAGGCCCTGGCACAGGTGCCCAGAGCAGCTGTGGCTGCCCCTGGATCCCTGGCAGTGTCCCAGGCCAGGCTGGACAGGGCTGGGAGCAGCCTGGGACAGTGGGAGGTGTCCCTGCCAGGGCAGGGTGGCACTGGGTGGCACTTGGGTCCCTCCCAGCCCTGGCTGCTGCTGCAGCTCGCGGATACAGCAAGGAACAGGCAGAGAGCAGCGGAAATGCAAGAGGAAGTTATTAAAAAGTTCTCTTGTTCCGTAGATGGAGTTGCACTGCTTTAGAAATCCTTCTCTTCTTTCCCATGGAGAATAGAGAGAAGCTGCATTTTGTACTTTCCGAATCTCTGTGTTTGGTATCAGGTGCTGTAGAGCTGTGACCAATGCCTTTGGGAGGAGGATTCCCTGCTGACCAATGGTTGCTAGATTATTAATGAATATATAACGAAGTTTCTGTAAATAAAACTCTCTCTTTCGCCATCTTGGCTGCTCCTGCTGCTTCTCTGCCAGCTTCTGCGAATCCCACGAACATCAGGGAATTTAAAACCAACATGCAGATATCGAGAGTCCAGCAGTGCTGGTTTACAGCCAATCCACCCCAGGGCCCTTGGCCGAGCCCTTCCAGCACAAAACACAGATTAAAAGAGCAAGAAAAATTCAGCTTCTCTTTGATCCCCGTACGATTCCTGAGAAAGGAGAGAATAGAATATTCTTAGCTATTGCACCCAGCCCAGCATCACCCAGCGTGACCCCAGGGTCCCTCTCGCCCGCAGCTGCAGACGGAGCTGGCCAGGGGCGAGGCGCGGCACCACGAGGCTGTGCTGCAGCTCAGGGAGGAGGCGAGAGCCGAGCTGGAGCTGCAGAGGCACAAACAGCAGGAGCTGATCGCCAAACACCAGCGAGAGCACGAGCAGCTCCAGCACAAGGTGCGCACGGCTCGGGGAGCGCTTGGGGCAGGAGAGCGTGGAAAAGTGTGAAAAGGGGAATGAATCAAACCTTCTCCGTGTGCCATCCTCCGGCTGGATGATACAGCGGTTTTTCCCAATCTTAGTGTATTTAAATTTTTAATGGAACGGGCTGAAAATGACTACTCCAGTTCAGTTTGATTGGTGTGGAAGTTCTTGCTCATCTCGTATTTTCACCACCAAAACTCCATCTATGTCCCCAGAGCAGTTGTTAATGATATTTAATCTGACATCGTCATTTTTTAAAAGCTTGGGACTGTTTCAGACTATGACGAGGCACCACAAACCCATCCCAACCCCAAAAAAATTCATTTTTTCCCCTTCCCAAATGAGCCCAGCAGCTCAGGGTGAGTGGCCAGCCAAGGCCTCCTGGGCTGGACTGGTGCTGGGAGCTCAGATCCCCCTCAAATTTTATACAGAAATTGAGAAATTGTACCTGTAAGCTGAGTTTTCAAAAGATTTTACACAATTCCTGAGAAATCTGGAAAAATAAAACGGAATGTGATGAGGTTATATTGTTATTTAAAATCTGGGACATTGTGCGGCAGTTTAGAGCTAAAATGCGTTTGGCTTTGTTCTCTTGACAAATATTTAACCATAATTTCTAAACCCTGAGGAAACACTGAATCGCAGTAGATTTAACTTGAAGTTAAATTTTCCCATTTTCCCTCAATGTCTCTGATCTTGAACACACTAATTAATCTCTGAGTTCTCAGCGAGCGTTGATTAATTCGCAGCTCTCCGGTGTCCTCTGAGGGCATTATGTAAACTCAGAGCTTTTTTTTCCTCTCTGAGGACCTGTAAATTTGAATTTGTTGGTTTTTTCCTCAAGTCATTTATCTGCTGTTAATGCTCCACATTTGGAGGCACCGAGTGGAGATTAATTCGTGTCTGATGCCACCCAGATCCCAGGGCTGATATCCAGTGCCACCAAGAGCTTGAGGATGGAGACGGAAATTCTGGAGAAGAAGCTCCAAGATGCCCAAACGAAGTTGGCAGAGAAAGATGGAGACAAGGAAAAAGAAATCCAAAGCCTCAAAAGGCTCATCAGTGACCTGGAATTCCAGCTGGCCATGGAGAAGAGCAACAGTGAAGCATTCCTGGACAAACTGAGGAAAGAAATGAAGCACAAGGCAGAGGAACTGGAAAAATTAACCCAGGAGAGGACAGAGCTGATGCACAGCCTGAGTCAAGCTCAAGAGGAGGTAGGAGCATGGCCCAGGAAATGCCTGGGTGTTTTTACTTGGAGACACGTGATTTCTAAAATCATTCAGAGTTCCGTGTTTCAGACCAGAAAATCCACTGAAATGCCAAGGTTTCTCAAACAAATCCATCAAAAGATGAGAAGTTTTAATTCAGCAAACACTTAAATTAGAGTTTTATAGGAAAATACAGCTATTTTTTCAGGCCCTGCAAGGCCTTTCTTTGTAGCCTCACGTGCCACTGCCCAAACATGAGAAAACAACCAAGAATTCCCAATTTTTAGAGCAGAGGACACGGATATTTCTCATTCCTTGAACTGCTGTCGCAGCTCCCACCAGTGCCGCCACCTTCCCTCACTCAGGAATGCATAAAAATGAATTAAATACAAAGAGAAATTCGACTGATGGATATTGTGACCACAGGCATTTGCTGAATGTTTGGAATAGAATGGGAAGGGAGGAGAGAGCTGCTCCCTGAGAAATGTGGAGTCAGGGACTGGAGATAAGATTAGGCTGGAATGTCCAAAGCGATTAAGTGGCAGGGAAAAAAATTGGTCAACAGCGAAAAAAATAAAACTCTTCCAAATGAATTAGTGCTGGGGTTGGCACTGATTTACTCCTTGGAAATGTTAGGAAAGGTGTGAGAGGAGTTAGAGTGAGGCTGTGCCCAGTCTGTGCCCGATCCAGGACGGGGACATGGGACAGAGTGGCCGTGGCAGTGCCAGGGCACCAGGAGGGCTCGTGGCCTTTCCGTGGGGGATTCGTGATGCCCTGCATTCCTACCTGGTCCAGGACTCCGTTCCCAGCAGGGAAGGCAGCGCTGACAGCCCTCGGTGTCACTGGAGTGACATTCCTCGGTGTCACTGTCCCTGCACTCTGTCCATGGCCCTTCCTTCCCCAGGGCAGCGTTCCCACTGCCCCGGCAGGGCAGGAGAGCACAAACACCTCTGGAGCTCTTCCCTGGGACTCCTGGTGAACCCCGGAGAGTGCTGAGGGCGTCCGGAGGCTCCTGAGGGAACAGAGGCCATGCAGGGCAGGTCTGTGTCCCGGGGCAGTTCAGGCTGGACGGATGGAGTTTTTCCCTATGCAGGTTTCCTGCCGCAGGGTCCGTGTCCCACACGGTTTCAGGCTGGACAGATAGCACCTTTCCAAGCATTTTTCCCTTTGCAGAAGTCACTGCTGCAGGCTCGGTGTCCCACACTGTTTCAGGCAGGACAGATGGCACTTTCCCCGTGTTTTCCCTTGCAGAAGTCGCTGCTGCAGGGTCCATATCCAGGGCAGTTCAGGTTGCATGGATGGCACTTTCCCTGGCATTTTTCCCTTTGCAGACTCCCTGCTGCAGGGTCAGTGTCCCAGGGAAGTTCAGGCTGAATGGATGGAGTTTTCCCTGGTGTTTTCCCTTTGCAGAACTCGCTGCTGCAGGCTCGGTGTCCCGGGGCAGTTCAGGTTGGATGGATGGAGTTTTTCCCTATGCAGATTCCCTGCTGCAGGCTCAGTGTCCCGGGGCAGTTCAGGTTGGATGGATGGAGTTTTTCCCTATGCAGATTCCCTGCTGCAGGCTCAGTGTCCCCGGGCAGTTCAGGTTGGATGGATGGCACTTTCCCCATGTTTTCCCTTGCAGAAGTCGCTGCTGCAGGCTCGGTGTCCCACGCCGGCTCAGGCTGGACGTATGGCACATTTCCAAGCATTTTTCCCCTTGCAGAATTCCCTGCTGCAGGGTCAGTGTCCCCGGGCAGTTCAGGTTGGATGGATGGCACATTTCCAAGCATTTTTCCCTTGCAGAAGTCGCTGCTGCAGGACACGGTGCGCCGCGAGTGCGAGGAGCGCGGTGAGCTGACGGCGGCGCTGGGCCGGGCGCGGGAGCAGGTGCTGGAGCTGCGGAGGCTCAGCGCGGCCCTGCCCGGCTCCCCGCGCTCCCCGCTGGCCCCCGGCCGGGCCGTGCCCCTCTCCNCAAGGGCAGGCTGAGCGAGCCCCGCGGCCGCGTCCCCGCGGGGCTGAGGCGCCGGCCCAGCCAGCTCTGAGCCCACCTGGACACCGCCGCAGCCTCCGGAGGATCGCCTGCCTGCCGAACCCCAGCTCTGCATTTCTACGGCCCAAAATCCACTTACATTTTGGTTTCTTTTGATGCAATACAATGTTCGTCTGTCCGTTGATTTATTCATGGTGTAATTAAATGCTGGGTGCATTTCAAGACGAGGTAAAAACAAAGAGTGTCTCCAAGAGGAGCACAAAGAGCAGCTCACCCTCAGTGGGTGGGACTGAGATCAGAGAATCCCTGGGTCCCAGCAGGTTTGGGTTGGAAGGGACCCTAGAGCTCACCGTGTTCTGCCGCGCTGGCCCGGGGCAGGGAGCAAGGGCCCTTCATCACAGTCCAGCGGGGATGGGAAGGTGCAACTGGGGGAGCTTTGAGGTGCCTTCCAACCCAAACCAGCCTGCGATCCCACAGTTTCAAACCCGGGCCCTGTTTGTGTCCTGAGGCTGCAGCTGCAGCGAAGGGGAGCGTGGCCAGGGAGGAACAGCACGGAAAGTAACGGGAGCAGCACAGGATCATGGCTCTGGCACGAGGGAGTGTCAGCTCCTGGACCCAAACCAAGTCCAGAACAAATCTTTCCCTTCTCCGCCTCCCTCCCAGAACCCGCAGCTCCTGCTGCTAAGCAATAAGCAAAATATGGAAATGTCAGGGACCCTTTTTCGCTGGCTTTTGAAAACTATTTAATGAATCTCACCCTGTCAGGGAAAGTTTACCAAGTGTTTTCCATGGTGGGATGAAGGGCAGCAGCACAAAGTGCCACGGGGGACGTGGACACCTCATTATAGCCCTGAAATGTTAGGCAATCAAACTTCCTGAAGGGAACATTTCTTGCAGGAGTGGTGTCAGAGACCTTGCTGCTCCAGGGCTCTGGCACGAGGCAGAGCCAAGCAGAGCTCCAGGCTGGGGACAGAGCTGTCCCTGGGACCCTGCCCCGCTGGGGACAGAGCTGTCCCTGGGACCCTGCCCCGCTGGGGACAGAGCTGTCCCTGGGACCCTGCCCCGCTGGGGACAGAGCTGTCCCTGGGGGTCCTGCCCCGCTGGCTGCGGCAGAAACCCAGCCCTGCCCCTGGGAACACCCCAAGGCACAGGACTGTCCTGTCCTGGGGGAAAGGCTTCAGCGGCTCCTGACAGAGCTGATGATGCCTCCTGCTCTGGAGCAGCAGCTCCTGGCAGCCCTAACCTTTCCAGAAGGGATGAATCCTGTGCCAGGCCTGGCTCCTGCGGGCAGCACCGTGGGGCTCCGCGGGGTTGGGCTGATCTTCCTGTGAGCACCAAACCCTCCAGGAGGGTGGGAGCCAAACCTTCTCCCCGGGAGGAAGGGACAGGACGAGAGCAAGCCACGGAATCTCAGTCCGTGCCTCGGCGTGGCTCCTCCTTTTGCCCTTGAAGGTGCCCAAAGTGCTCTGTTCTCCCCAGCCAGCGTTAGCAGAGCCCATCCCAGCCTGGTGCTGCTGCTCCAGCAGGGATGGATTAGCACTCACCATGCGCAGCTTGCCGTGGGTGCCACAAACCAAAGCTGGGCTGATCGCCAGACCTTGCTCTGAGGTGTGTGTAGGGTCTGGGATCCCGACTGTGCCTTGCAGATGGAGTTTTTCTACAAAAGAAGAAATCAGGTTTGCAGAAAAAAGCCTCTTAGTTCCTTAGAAGTGTTAAAAGTGCATGGAAATAGAAACTGATGCCACAGATCATTAAAATGTATTAATCAGAATAAAAACCAGACTACCTTTCTTTGTACTGTGAGTTTTCAATACCGAAAGAAGAGCAGAATAATGAAATTGGGGCTATTTCATTTCTCAGACAAACCCCACACAGCTTCGTTTTCAGCTGTTTAAAACAGGCTCTTATTTCCATCATGAAAATTCGACGTTGGGTTTTGTCCTTGGTGTTAGAGGTGTTGAGAGTGTCCTGCTGAAGGAAGAACAAGCCCCAAGCAGCTGCAGTGTGTGAAACACCGACCCAGGGCCTTCACCCTCAGAGTGCAGCACAGAACTCCTGCGGGAGGGGCTGAACCGAGCGACCCAAAGGGTGTTTTCCATCTCCCAATTTCTGGGCCGTGGAAAGTGCTTTGGTTTGGCCTGGCAGCCCTTCACTGCAGGGAACAGAGCCCAGCTGGAATTACCTGCCTTGGGGACAGAGTCCTGGCACAAACCTGGGCACAGAGCAGAGAGCCCGGGCATGCACAGAGTGCAGCAGGTTCTTCTCCCTGGGGGAGGGTCATGCTCCCTGTCCTGCCCAAATGTGCTTCATCACCACCATCATCATCATCATCATCATCACACCCTGCGCTGAGCTGGAAGGGCCTTAAATCCCACCCAGTGCCACCCTGCCATGGCAGGGACACCTCGCACTGTCCCAGGCTGCTCCCAGCCCTGTCCAGCCTGGCCTGCGACACTGCCAGGGATCCAGGGGCAGCCACAGCTGCTCTGGGCACCTGTGCCAGGGCCTGCCCAACTCCCAGGGACAATTTCTCCCCCAAATCCCATCTGTCCCTGCAGAGGCTCCTCAGGGGCCGGGGCTGACGCTGCTCCCTGAACATTTCCATGAATCGCTGGCTTTTACAGGAATCATTTCCAGCATCCTCTCCCTCCCCAGCTGTTTCCTGTGCACTGCGCTGGCCGCAGGATTTGTGTGAACTCACAGCACTGAGTGATCATTTCAATCACCATAAAGTTCCGAACAAACAACCACATGTGCCTTGGGGGAAAAGGACCCAAAAAAGGATCCTGGGGAGCAGCTGGGAGGCGTCCGGGAAGGGTCAGAGGTGGAGCAGGATTTACGGATGCCGTGGGTGTAACTGAGTAGCAGCACGGCCTCAGTGGCTCCAGCTCCGTTCTGTGTGCTGGTGTCTGCTTTTGGGGGCTGTTTTTGTAGATTCCTTCTAAAAATAACCCCACACCTCCTTGGAGGGTGATGGAAGCAGTAACTCAGGAACTCACCCGCTCTAGCCGGACACAGGAAGCACTCGGATTCCTGATCCCTGGGTAAAAAGTTGGTTCTGGACACCAGGATTTTCTGTGAATTAACGTTCATAGAAATGCACAGAAATCCTTTCTGCCTGGCTCTGGGTGAGGATGTTCCAAACCTGCTGAGGATCCACCTGACAGGGAAACAATCCTTCATCCACAGGACTTCCATCAGGAGAGGATCTGTGTGTGCTCCTGACCCCAGCAGAATGGAGATGTGGGGAACCCATGGCTGGGCAGGGCATGCAGGAGGGCTGCGGAACATCCTCTCCCCAGGATCTGTGGGATCTCCTCTCCCCAGGATCTGTGGGATCTCCTCTCCCCAGGGTCTGTGGGATCTCCTCTCCCCAGGGTCTGTGGGACATCCTCTCCCCAGGCTCACAGCACAACTTGGGGTTCGTGCAATGAGCATTAAAGCCAAAGCCAGCAGCAGAAACAACAGGAGAGCAGAACCCTGGGCAGGCTCCTGGCACGGAGCAAATGTGTGCAGGAGAGGCACAGGAAGGCAAAGCTCTCCAGGGATCCCTCTGAGCCTGGCCCAGGGAAAATGATGCCAGGAGCTTCAGCCTCACGGTCACAGCCCTGAGAGCACGAGCAGGACACAGTGCCCGGGGTGTCCCCAGAGCTGGGGCTGCCCCTGGATCCCTGGCAGTGTCCCAGGCCAGGCTGGGCAGGGCTGGGAGCACCTGGGACAGTGGGAGGTGTTCCTGCCATGGCAGGGGTGGCACTGGATGAGCTAAAATCTCTCACCTGGGGTTGGCAGGGTGGCTGAGGACACGTTCTGCTCTCCCGCCATGCCAAGGTCACCGCGGGTGCTGCTCCGTGGATCCGAGGAGGGCAGAGGGGAAGGTGTCGGTGCTGTCCTTGTGTCCCCAGCTCTGGGATCCCTCTGTCGCTTCGGTGTCACCAGGGGAGCCCGCGAGGAGTCCTGGAACAAAAAGCAGCCCTGGGCCATCCCCGTCCATGAACAAAGAGCCAAAGAGCTCCCTGCTCGGGCCAGGTGTCACAGACACCATCTCTGCTCGGTACTTGTGGGCTCCTTGATGGCAAAGCACTGCCGTGCTCTGCCCCGGGCTGAGCCTCCTGAGCATCGTGGTGGATAAAATATGGAATTCTGGGGGGCTGGCCTGGGGATCCCAGCCCCGGGAGGCACCCCCGGGATGCTGAGGGACAGGGAAGGAGGGTGCTCCTTGCCCAGGGAGGATGTGGTTTATTCCCCTGGAAGGGACAGCAGTGACAGCTCTAGCCTCTCCTGTCCTTCAGTCCCTGTCACCTCCCGCGTGGCCTCAGAGAGGCTGTCTCCTCAGCCTGGGGGGCAAACTGAACCATCTCGAACTGGCAGAAAGGGGCTGGGGACGTTTCCTTTTTTAGAGGCATTGAGGCATAGGAAAACCTTCAGGCTTTGAGTGAAACCTCAGCTTCTCACCCCCTGAACCCCTTTAAAGTGGGACTTTAGGAATTCGGGTCCCAGCTCCTGGTGTTCCCATACAAACCTGGGGTCCCAAGGCACAAAGGAATTTTGGGAAGCTGCGCTGATCACTGAACAGGGGTGATTAAATCTGTGAGGGTCCTTCAGCACATTCCCTTGGTGTAAGATCATTTTGCTGTGGATTTCCCTCTTGGCTCCTGAGCACAGCCCTGGGGCTGCCCAGCACCTGCAGGGCCTCAGGGGGACCAGCCTGGCCTGGAACCCTCCAGGGACCCAGGGGCAGCCACAGCCTCCCTGGGACACCTGGGCCAGGGCTGCTCTGCCCCCATGGCCCAGGCCATGACATTCGTCCCCTTGTCCCCTCGGTGGCTTTGGGTGCCCAGGCCCAGCAGAGCAGGAGAGGTTTCGCTGGGCTCTGCAACACTTCCACCTGCAGAGGAGAGCCAGAACGGCAGCGGGAGCGCCGGGAACCCCGGGAATGGGGGGCAGGGAACCCCGGGAATGGGGGCACAGGATCCTGGGAATGGGGGCACAGCATCATCCCGGGAAGGGGGACACGGAACCCTGGGAATGGGGGCACAGAACCCTGGGAATGGGGGTCACAGATCCCGGGAATGGGGGGCACAGAGCCCCGGGAATGGGGGGCACAGAGCCCCGGGAATGGGGGGCACAGAGCCCCGGGAATGGGGGGCACAGAGCCCGGGAATGGGGGCACAGAGCCCCGGGAATGGGGGCACAGAGCCCCGGGAATGGGGGACACGGAACCCCTGGGAATGGAGGGCACAGCATCATCCCGGGAATGAGGGGCACAGAACCCCAGGAATGAGGGGCACAGCAGCCCTGGAGCCCCCGGGGATTGGGAAGCTGCAATGTGGCTGCAGGGTGGGTGCACAAGCCCCTTGCCCTCTCCAGCAAATCCATCCTGAAGGATTCTCTGTCCTGGGACAAAAAAGGTCGCTTTTGCCAAGTTTTTTCCTTCCACTGGAATATAAAGACTTTTTTCTTCAGGCCAGCTTTACTAACTTTTTTTTTTTAATAATGGTCCTGCTGGGCTGTGCCCAGGCAGGAAGAGGGATGGAAAGCTGTTTCCTTTGCAGGAGCATTTTTTCCAAAGGGGAATGTGATTGCCAGCATGGCCAGGAGGGTTTGCTTCCTGCCCCAAAGAGCTTGGAAGCAACAAGGAGCCTGACAGGAGAGGCACGGACTAGGCCTGGTGTGAAATCGTGGATCTCATGAACATTGCCTGGCAGGAGCAGCAGCCAGGGAAAGATTCCCTGGAGAAGGGTCCCTATCACCTCACCTGCTGCCACTCACCTGTGGGCTTGGGCGTGACTGCCAGGGACCTGTTGGGCCAATTTCCATCAAGAATGTTCTCACATTTTTCACTTTTTTTTCTTCCCAAACCATCTAAAGCTCCTGGTCCACGCTCATCTTTCCAATATCTGTAACAAAGCTGAAAGTGAAGGACAAGCAGAACAATTTGGATGAAAACCCTTGAAATATTTGCATCTTTATGTTGAAAATTAGTAAACAAATTTTAACAAAATCCTTTTTTCAGAGGAAAAGCAACTCTGAGGGTGAGAGCCACCCAGGCCAAGCCCCGTGCCCAAGGAGCAGCAGTGGGACATTGCCCTGTCCCTGTGGGTCTGAGATGTCCACAGCCCAGCAGAACTGATTTCCAGCACTGTCAGAGGCTGCAGCACCACCCAGGGCAGGAATGCTCCACATTTCCCAGGAAAATGTTCTCAGCTAGTGAGATTTGAGCTGAGTGTAGCCTCAAGGGACTCCTGGAGGTCAATACCTGTGCTTGAAGTCATCAGCCCTGTCAAATGATTCATTTTTGGGATTCAGAGCTCTGTGAGAGTTCAGGGACAGTGTCTGAGGAGAGGAGCGGCGGTGCAGTGACGCTGCAGCTGTGGTGCCCAGCAGCTCCTCCTGGCACGGAATGGGCACTCAGGGGCTCCTCAGGGCTTGCAGCTGCGCCGTGCCCACCTGCTGAGCCCACACACACCCTGGGGCTGTGCCTCCCACCTGCAATCTGCTGCTGTTCCCCAGGACGCACCTCCTGCACAGCCCCATGCTGGCACAGCCACGCTGGCCAAGGCACCACCCACCCCTGCCTGGGGTTGGCTTTGTCCCCATGGAAGCACAAACACCGAGCTCCCTGCAGGTTCTGGGGGAGCAGGGGGTGTCCTGCTGTTCCACAGCTCCAGCGGTTCCCTGCACAGGGAAGGGAAGCCCTGGAGGCACAGAGGGGTCCCTGGTGCTCACACAAACCCAGGGCTGAGCCCCAAGGGCCAACTCCAACACAAACTCCACATCCAAGGGAGTCAGTGGTGCTGCTCCCCCAAACCCACGATTTTCTCTCTGCCCCAGACTATCTGAGCACTTGGATCTGGGGGGAAATGCTCCTTCAATCTCCATAGCAACAAACACCTTTCCCTGAAAGCAATACATGCAAAACAGTTGTTACAGATTGAAAAACACAGCGGTAACCAAGGAACAGAGACATTTTCTCTTTTCCTCCTGGAAAAAGTAATACTCACTTCCTGCCTTTCCCGAGGAGCTGCAGATGAGGCCCAGCAGACCCAGGGCAGGGATGCCACCAGACCGCGGAGCTTCTGTTCCGTTCTCCTTCCTGAGGTCTGCAGGACGCGTGGCTGAGCAGAGCCTGGCCGTGCTGCGGGAACAGGGATGAGCCTGCAGCACCTGAGCGCTGTGGGGGAACAGCAGGAACAGGGAGAGGCATTTTGGGGGAGCCCAGGGGCACCAGGGACACAAACACCTCTCACCTGCAGGGTTTGGTAGTACCTGAGCAGCAGCTGAACATCAGACCCAACTTTCCTCCCTTCAGCTCTCCTTTCCGCAGCAGGCGCAGCTCCAGGAGCTGCACACGGCCATGTCCCAGCAGCTCCCAGGGCACAGGAAAGCTCTGCACCTCCCAGGCTGTGTCAGCATCACCTGCAAGGAGAGCCCTCCTGCCCCTGCCAGCAACCTCCCACCAGCAATGAAGGATGGAATAAAGCCCTGCACCTGATCCCTCCAGGAATGGCACCTGACCAGCTGAGAGCAGCTCCAAAGGGACAGGGGCAGGGAGGCCCTCAAGCTCCCCCCCAGCAGCCCCTCCCTGCCTCCTCCCACTGAAATTTAGGGAAGTCCCTGCCCATTATTTCCAGCTGCTGCGTGGCCTCCCAGCTGCACCCCCAGAACAACACCGACACCCAAAGCTGCCCCAGCTTCCCCTCCCAACACCAGCACATCCACACCCCCTGTCCCACTCAGGCACAAGGGTCAAAGCCATGGTGTGTAAGAAAACCAAGTTTAGTTTCCATACATTTGGCATCCAACAGGCAGTAAAAAAAAAAAAAAAGCTTTATATTTTATTTCTTGTAAAAATCTTTGAACACATGCAGACTAAAACCAGTGTAAGAAAGTCTCCACCATGTTTAAACAAATAACTATACTTAAATATAAGCGTCTGCAATTGACTGGTATAAAAATAAGGTACGTTTTGCTTTTTTTACAGAAATCCTTTCTCCAGTTCTCAGCTCAATAAACAATACACAACTCTAATACATACAGTGAACCTGATCGTTTGCCACCTCTGGGATACTGCTAAGGTATGATGTGCAAAAGTTGGTAACAGTTTCTTTCCCAAAAGAAAAACGTTTTCTACACCTTTTAGAAAACGAGCTGGGGGGTTGCAGCCGTGCCCCACAGTCCGTGGCTCTGGGGCCGTGCGGCTGGGGCTCAGCGCCGGTGCCGGCCGTGCCCCGAGCGGCTGCTGCCGTGGTGCTTCCCCTTGTGGGACCTCTCGAAGGAGCGCGAGCGCTCCCGGCGCTCCCGGTGGTGGCTGCGCTCGTGCCGGTGCTTCTTGGCCGCCTCCGAGTGCTCCCGGGACTTGCTCTGCGAGCGGGAGCGGGACTTTTTCCGCTTGTGGCCGTGTCTGTTGGCGCCCTTGAGCTCCTCGCGGCCGTGCTTGGCCTTGGCGTGGGGCGAGCCGTGGTTGTGGTGCCGCCGGGGGCTGCCGCTGTGGCTGCGCGAGCGGCTCCGCGAGCGGGAGCTGTAGGTGCCCGACAGGCTGCGCCGGTTGTTGTAGCTGCGCGAGAGACAGCGGTTAGGGGTGGCCCACACCAGAGACGCACACAGAAACAAAGCAGCGCTCGCAGCTCCCAAGCTGCTGCGAGAAATCACAGCTCAGCCCCCAGGGGTAAGCGAGGGAGGACAGTGAATGTCTCACAACACACGACCTGCCCAATGGAAGGTCGGGGTCAGAAATGAGGGATTTAAGGTCCTCCCAAGCCCAGCCACTCTGAGCGCCTCAGTTCAGCTCAAACAGCCTGAACTGAAACCAGAATGCAGCATCTTTTGTTGTATTGCCAGCTGGTTAAAGTCTTCCCTCAACACCAGATCACTAATTGGTTATTGCTTTTTTCCTTCAGTTATACTTCAGGCAACACCTCACTGAGATCCAAACTGGCAGCTTCCAGCTTAGATGAGAGCCTGAAGATTCTTAAAATATGCCAATCTAAAGCCAGCAGCTCTCACTGCATCGCCGTTCCCACCCCAGGAGAGGGGCAGTGCTGGAGAGCCAGGCACGGCACCAGGGAGCAGTGACACAGGAGGCTGCCACACCTGCTCTGGCTCCTGGGGCACTTCTCATCCCTCCCACGGGCACTGAGCTCCAGAGACTGCTCTCACTCGCAATGGGATCCCTGTGAACACCATCCCACAGGGGAAGGCTAACCCCACTCCAGCACAGATCCCTCAGTACAGTGCCGTTAGGACAGGCCTAAGCTTCCATTTCACAGCCTGAGCTCTTCAGAGCAGCTCCACGCCCAGATCGAGAGCCTGAAGCCAAGCCAGGCCTCCCCACTGTGCTGGCCAGCACTCAGGAGTGCCCCTGGCTCCTGGCAGTGCAAAGCCCTGCTGAAACAGCCTCTCTTCACAGAACTAAATATGACAAACCCACAGCCCCAGCCCAGCCCAGCCCCACTCACTGCCTGCGCGGAGTGTGCGAGCGCGAGCGCGACTTTGTCCGGGAGCGGGACCGACTGGCGCTTCTGCTGCTCCGGCTCCTCTTGCTCTCCTTCCTCAGCCTTGGGGGCACAAAAAACACTTGTCAGGCACTTGTCACACCAGAAGGAGCTCAGAGGAGCTCCCTGTGCTTCAGCTGAAAGCATTTTTACTGAGGCGTTCTCCTATCAGGAGAGCTGTACCTACCCATTGTAAGGGCTCTTCGAGGTTTGCTGCCTCTCTTCTGGCTCTTTTTTAACAGTTTTGGTATTCACAGACACAGGAGACTTCTCCTCAGCTTTTACTTCTCTCGGGGAAGCTAAGAATTAAATTCAGAATTTGCCATTTATTCATCCTTTGCCATAAACACACTGTACATCCCTCAGACGCCGTCACCAGGATTCGCACTCAGTGTAGATATGAACTCTACAGCTATTATTGCATCCCATCCCTCCATGTTCACTCCTGAAATGGGATATTCACGGGGAAACCCTCTGCCCGTGAAGGAGGAGCAGCACTGGCACCTTCAGAGCACACAGCCAGGCTCACCTGCAGTTTCATCCACGTGGGGCCAAACGGTACAAAATAAAAGCTGTCCTTGTGCCCCACAATACAGAACTTGTTACCCTGGCATTCATTTCCAATGCTAGAGAAAGGATTAAGACTGCCCAGCAAAATTACAGATTTAATCTTTACCTTAATGGCACAAATAGAAAGGAAGAACAAATAAAATTATCTACTTAAGAACTCAATGTGTCTCTACAGACAATTAGTACAGCCCAGAGATGGATTCCTCTGGGGGGGCTTTAAGGCCCACCACAGCTCCTGCTTTCAAACTCTTCCAACCTCAGCTCCCTCCTTGCAGAAATGAAATACTTTCCTTGTTCAGTGAGAAATTCACACTTCCCAGCCTGAAGACCTCTGAAAACTCAAGATTCTTCAGGAGAAACCATGAGAGCTCAGACAGACTGGCCAGTCCAAAATACATGTCCCAGTTCATTCCCTGCGATGCCGAGGCAGTGCTGGGCCTCTCCCTCTCCATTTCCTGACCACGAGCGGTGCCCTCGCTGCACTGAACAGAGGCCAAGCACATTAAAATCACCCAGGGACAGGGATTTCCACAGGCACCTGCTGCAAAAGGGGCCATGAAGGCTACTGCAACACCCCCGAAATTAAATCCAGAAACTCTCTCGATGAGACAGGAATATACAGCAATTTCTGCTTCATTACCTCATTCTCTCTCTTAAGGGTGCATATTATAAATATATCACTCTCTAATCTGTGGAAATATGGAATAAAGCATCCCTTTTACCTCTAATCTGGTTTCAAGGTCTTGAAACTGGTTTTAAAATCTGTGTTTAAAAAAAATATTTACCTTGCTGCTTCATTCTGTGAGAAAGCCTGAACTGCCTAACAGCTCAAAAAGCAAACCGTTTTATTTTCACACAAATACAAATCACACTATGCAAATGTCTGCTCAGAAAACAAACTTACATGGTTTGGATGCAGGAGAAAAGCCACCCAGTGTTGAGAGTGCTGGAGTTCCATCTGGATTTAAACCTTTTGCCTTCAGTTTTGCTTCCTGTAGTGCCATTTTCCTCTTTTCTACCTCTTTATCCAGAAATTCATAATTGGGCTGTGGAAGGAACGATGAGGTGAGAAGCTGAATTAACGTCATTTATATTTTCGTTTCATTTCTGAAAAATACTGAGCTGGCTTTTAATCATCTGTCCAGCAATGTAACGTCTGTCATTTGTTCCTGCACCCCCCTTTAGGACATCTGAATGAAAGCACTTCCAAACTCCTTCGGATAACTCAGCTCAAGCTGCTCTGAGCATCAAGCAGAAAACCCAACACATCAAACTCACCTTCTTTCTGGTATAAAGCTTCAGAGTTGTTAAGCAGATCTCCTGAATCTCCTCTTCCGTGGTGCCAAAGAGCAGGAACCAGTGGGGACGAGTAGGCAGGGGGATCTGAAAATCAAACGAGGAGAAGCTTAATGGAGATGTCACGCCAGGTTTTGTTGACATATTTCCATGTATTTCCTCGAAAGCAGAGCAGCAGCACTGGCAGGCAGAGCTGAGCAGAGGCAGCGCTCACCTGCAGGGCTCTAGCAGCGAGGTAAATGCAAGCACACGCGATGGTCTCCGGCTGGAAGCGAACGAACACGTTCGTCCGGAGGCTGTCGTTCATGTAATTCCTGAAAACACAAAGCAGCAAAGGTTGGCTCTCCAATCTGCTTTTCTTCTTTAGAGGATAATACTGGAGACTCAATTGACTTTATTATTTTTTCTGTTGTTATATCAAAGAAGTGATTTCTTTCAGATGATGGTGTTGGATGCTTACATGGTCACTTTGGAACAGTCTGCACCACTGCCACTGGTTTGAAGCCAAGGCAATCATGTGTAGCAGCAAACCCAAACGCTGTGGAATGGCTATTTCCCAGGTTAAGTTATCCTGGGAAGCATTCACTGAGTTACAATTTAACAACTACTTTGCATCTGTCCAGCTGTTTGTCTTAAACACCAATGGTTTTGTATTTAAAAATCAATGTACAACTCAAGTGCCATCAGGAGAGCAAGGTGTATTTTCAACCTTCCATTTTCCAGAGGCTACGTGCAACCCCCAGAGCTCACAGAACTCTGACTGCATTTAAATTTTGTGTGCTTTGAGGCACATTAACTTCATCCAGAGATGCACCCCATTTGCTGAGTGCTGGAAAAAGACCTGTGAGTTAGAACTGGACCCCACTCCCCCGAGCTCCTGTCCTCGCACAGGACTGGCACTGCCAAGCAACACATGCCAGAGACACAGTAACAGCAGAGCTCCATGGATTTCTGAACTCCCAAGCCATGGGAGAGAGAACAGCAGTCAGTGTGGACTCTACACCCACGCCCAGCCTGGCTGCTAAGTGAACATGCTGCATGCACTGTCATCCTGTTTAACTCCAGTTGAAAAGTTCAATCAGCTGCAGAACCGCTGGCAGAATTGTCCCCCACGTGTCCTTTCACATACAGCAGGTAGGCAACAAAGACATCCAGAAACAGTTGTAACAGTTACTTCTAGAACCAAATATACAAATCCTTGTGCCAGCTGGACAGAACTAGGAGGTGCTGCCCGATGGCTTTGGGTGGCGGCAGCGAATTCGGCTGAGGCTTGCACTGGCTTGGCTGGAGAGAAGGGCAGCCAAAGCAGCCATCCCCAGGTCATGGGCTGAGGTGCAGAGCTCTATGACTTACCAGCAGGGACTACCCTTCAATCAAAGAGTAGAAAAAAGAACAAAGTTAAATTGAGTTCTCCATCGCTATGCTGGAATCAAGCCATGAAAATAGTAAGCAGAAACAAGCACTACAGGATTTTCCAAATGTGTTTGGGCAGTAACTTACATCTCATTGCTTTGCATAGGGATCAGCAGGCTTGTTATTTCTGCTACTATTTTCCTGGCTAGGAAAAGAATGGAAAATAGCAACTTACCAGGCTGTCTGTACCAGGGTTTGATTACGTTCACATTCTAGGACTTGTAAATACATAACAATGATCTGAGGAACAAGGAGGGGGAAAAAAGAGAAAAATGACTCAGTTTTAAAGCACAAAGCAAGAGTGAGGAAATGTGTATATAAAGATGTGTATGTGTGTGTAAAAATGAAAAATTATATCAAACAGTATTCTCAAACAATGGGGGCTCCATTCTTCCAAGCACACACTCTAGGCTTTCACAGCATCCAATCATGTTCAGACAATTCTTTATTTCACTACTTTTCCATGCTTTTCAAACCAGCCACCTTTAACTCTTCCCAGAGAAGTGACTTCTATCACAGTCAATATGGCTGTTTGCCCAAGTACTGTGGCAAAAACATGAATGACTACAGAGGAATAAAGAAGAATGCAGGTCATTCTGACACCTGTGTTTCTTGTTCCACAGCTCGCAGTGATGCCACCAAAGTAGCGTAAGAATTAAAATTACGTTATTGTTGAGAACTCACCTTATGAGGATGCTTGACATGAACACAAAATCCCAACTCCTTCAGTACCCTCCTTTCTGCTTTGATTACTTGATTTTTGGTGTTTATGTAGTTCTGATCAAGTATCAGGGGGCTTGGAGTCCTATAGTTTGCAAGAAATAAAATCAAAACTGTTTTGCATATCCAAAAACAACGGCAACTCTGTTTTCCCTTCCAACCAACTAATGGCAACAGAAACCGGTTTTCAACTCCTGCAAGCAAGTTTAAGCATTAATCTTGTGCTGTCCAAGTTTAGATAAACTAGTTTAGTTGCTGCTTTTGGCTAGCTACAGATTAGATGGCTGAGATAAAAAAAAACCCTTCTGCTCCTGTGTATGCACACTGCACTGCTCCAGCTGCTGGAAGGTGTTGGCTTGATGGGGACACTCCCAAGAACTTTTCCTCTCCGTGGCAGAGGTGGCAGAAGGAGTCCTTTGCCAGGCAGGATTTCAAAGCAGAAGCCAGAACTGGGTTTGACTGGTACTAAAGTAGCAACTTGTGCTTCAGAAATTGCAGTTTCCTACGCACTGGAAGAGCAGATGATTCACCTTTCAGAGAAGAAGCCAGCCCTGCCTGTGATGTGTGAAAAGCTGAGTGAAGCACAGAGTGAACCTGCGAAACGGGGCCAGATCTGCCTGGGACTCTGGGCCTGCACCCCGCTCCAGTGGTACCAGGGATGCTCCTGCTGCTATTTGAATTTGCAAAACAACAGCTCATTTCAGACAGAGAGATTTCCAACTCCAGCACTGTCAAGTCCTAACTCCTTCTAAATCCAACCCCTGAACTGCCCAGAGCGTGTTTAACCACAATAACTCGCTGTACACTTTATGCACAAGCGTCACACTCCATTGCATATTCTTTGCTTTGTCCATGCTCAGACTTGACCTTTCAACATTCCACATGGGGTATTTTAATCCACTTCTTCCTGAAGACAGACCAGCTTTTTCCCTGTAGTATGCCTCACACATTCCATGTGCTTTCCAAAGCAGAATAATGTTTTTGCAGCTCGTTATGCTCTAATAAACCACAGTCTGTGTACAGGACACACCCCAAGCACTGGTGACAAATTTATTTTACATTACCTTCGAAAGAAAAAAAGTGGATTCAAAATACAGCTTTTGTTGTGTCAAGACAAAATATTTCACTGCCAACTTGCAAATTCCATGAGTGGATCTCACTTCTCTTCCCTGATAGGTCACAGAGCAGAAAAAACACTGAAAAACCCAAGGTCCCACCCCAGGAAGAAAGGGTCAATTTAACGACAAGGCTGGATGAGCTCCCCAACTCCAATAATCCGTTTGTGCCATGCCCTCTGCAGTCACCTGGACAGACACTGATTGCCATGAGCAAAGGACACAACAAACTTCTCTAATAAAAGCATCTTGTTGTATAACCATGCACTTGAAGCACGAGCTCCCTGCTCTTCCCAAGGGGATGAGATGCAGCTCTCAGCTCTGGAATGAATGACCGCAGCTTCCTTGTGCCAGGATGGACCTACAATTCAAGTACTATCTTATATAAAATGCCATGTTTTCCACCTTCCAACAGAGTAACTTCTCTAGTTAAGTGTTACTCTCACTCATCAGGGCAAGTATACAAAGTCTGGCAGTTCAGCTCCTCTAAACAAACCCAGAATGGGGGGACTTTTTGTTTTGTTTATGGTTGGTTGTTTTTCTTTTCTCCTAATAAATTAACTGAAAAGCTTTCCAAGCCTCTTTAAGGCAACTACATGAGAAGCTGATTTTGTCTGAACACTCCAGTGCTACAGACAGGCTGAACATGGTGCTCTGGAGTGGGACAATGGAACAACCAAGTGAGTTCTTCCAATCAGTGAAAATTATTCACTTCAAATTAATTCCCATCAATTTTAGTAATGTTGATAACATTTCCTCCAATACTGCTTCCCATGATTTTATCTAGAGATCCCTGGCATTAGCAGGATCTGCAAAGCACCCCCAGAGCAAGTTCAGGTGTCCAGGCTGCTTGTTAGCAGAAAGCTTCATCACAGGTAGGAGATCTTGGGTTCAACTCTTAGGACAGCCATGACTTCCGGTCTATTAAAAAAATCTCCAGTGGGATGCCATGACCGAAATCCAACAGCCCACCTTCCACATGTCCCTGCGCTCCCTGAGAGCTCTGTAAGGCAGTTAAGGTGGCTCCAAGTGCAGCAGGACGGCTGTGAGCCTTTGCTGTATTTTAAGTTTTCACTGTCCTTGCACAGGGCCACGGCGTCAGCACCAACAGTTCACACTTGGCTCATGTTCCACAGTGCGGGGCCAGGAAACCCAACAGGCCAAACGTGCTTTGCTTTACTCTGCTGGCCCACGTTACTTTGGTGACAAGCTCCAGACACCCACAGCCCTAAGGATGCCACGAAAAACATCAGTTTATCCAGACAGTATCTCCAGACAAATGCAGGCTTTTATCCACTCATGGAAAGATAAAAACCTGCAGAAGACTTCAGTGTTTTACTGTACTTATTACTGGAAAAAGTCAAGTTCTTCACTGTGTTGATTCACCAATTTAATACTTTCGCCATAAACTCAGCAATGCTGGTAAACAATTATTTACGAGTCAGAAACTTCAGAGATTCCCCTTTGAAAATCTTGTTTTCTACTAAGGAAAAAAAAGGAACTATGCTACTGCATTTGCTGCATTTAATTATCAATCCAAGATTAATCTTAGGGCCAAGTAACAAACCAGAGAAAAAAAATTTATAAGCTTATATATGAAATATAAGCTTCAAAACCTGTATAGACAAGGAGTTTTGCAAGTTCTCATTTGGAATCTGTTCCTACAGACCAGCACTAGAGCTCCAAGCAAGACTTGATGAACAGAGCACACAGTGTCCCCTCTGGGAAGTCAATCCAACACTTAAGATCCAAACTTGATTGAGATTTAGATTGTGTAACAACCCAGAAAATTAACACACACTGTAATGTGTTTGTAACAATTAATAAATTACAAATAATCTTTTTAAAAATCACTCTGGCAAACAAGACCTAAGTTCTCCACCCAGCTGCAGTTTCATTTGGTGTAATATTAAACTTTGATGTCTTTGGCATGACTAACACTTTGGAGGAGCAGTGCCCTGCGTGGAGTTTTGTTCATAATGAGCAAAGCACTTCTGGCAAGTACAGCAGAGCACGAGCACCTCATCCCCAAAAGCAGAGATCTGTAATGCTGGTCAATAAAAACACCAGTTCTCTGTTTGTCTCCAGGATCACAAACAAGCAGCACAGGTTTGCAGGACAGTCTGAAGAGCACTAGGAATGTGTGTCATTAATGCAGCCCCACTGCAGGGCCCCTGCGTGAGGAACAGCTGACTGAGCACCTCAAAGCACCGTGTGAGATTACAGCACCACGTGAGTCACGTTTCCAGTCTCAGGACTTTCTGCAGCTTTCAGGCACAGTTAAAAGAAATAAAATCAACTTCAAACTACATTCTACAAGTTAAACAACAGTTGCACTTTGCTCAGAACACAGAGGGTTTGGCACACAGTTATTTAAAAAGCAGTTTTTCCATAGTACGAGCTTTTCTCCATGCACACAAACATTTTTACATGCAGTTCTACATCACATATGCTCGTCAAAGATCCCAAAGAAAATATGCTTGTCCAAAACACTTATTTAGCTTTTTCTTACTTCTCAGCATTAGAAATACCACCTCAGTTGACTACATGTCTCATAAAAAGAAAATTCCAATGCAATTCCCAGTTCTGCAAACAGGTACATAGAAGGGACTGCTTACATCATAATTGATAAAAATTTACAAATTCAAGACTTCCGTACCCTTGTTTTACTGTGAATTCAAACTGCAATTATACAGAGCCAGAAAGTGGAACTACGAACCCAAAACTGGTTAAGAAAGAAAGCAAAGCCTACCCAAACTACCCCAAATTCGTGTGCAGGTTAAGAGCTTCAGTTAACAGAAATGCTAGACTAAAAAAGAAAGTACAGCAGCCTGTTTCAGTTCTGGGTTGTGTGTGAGAGACTAACTATAGCCTAAATGTTAGCTTCAGTTTAAAAAATAAAAAAAAAAAAGAAAAAAAGGGTTAAGCTAGTATTCTAAAAACCTGGACAGCAAAGAAAAAAGCTTATAACAAGATACAGGAGTTCTTCCAAATGGTTCACCAGCGGCCAACCTGTTAGTCCCCCGATTCCAGTGACCTATGCTCAGAGCACTGGCTTCTCCTTGGGGATTTTCGATACTTCACTCACTGTTGCCATGACGACAGCTTCATCTTTATGTACCACTCCACATCACCCAGGCTTTGGTAAATGTAGCTGGTCGCTGTATAGTCGGTTGCAAGGGAAAAAAGAGTTGAAGTTAATAACGTGTACAGGTGATGGAATTGTCAGCTTGTAAAAAGTACAGAAAAACGTTTACATCCTGCTTGCTAAAAAAAAAAAAAAGGGGGGGAGGGGATGTGCAAGTCTGAATGTCAGACCGCAGCATTTTTAAGGTTAATTTCATGCAGATTCACTCAGAATCGCAGAGCAACAATACCCATTTCTCCCGAAAATAATGGGTAGCAGTGCACGCTTTCTCTGGACATGATGCACTTTAGGCACCACGTAACATGCACAAGTTGGGATTTGGAACAGGCTAGCTGAAAAGATTTAAATTCACAGGTTAAGTTCAGTTTCTCTGATCCTCCACACAGCACAAAGAAACAACTAATTTGTATTCTCGTTGCAAAGAAAAGCAAGGCATATGATTAATTAACCTTCACTTCCTGGATGGAGGCCAGAACGTTACTAATCACTGAGCCTGCTCCAGTAATTCCAATAGCCAGACTCCCTTAATAACTGCGGAAGACATTCCCACTGAATTCACACCCGGCATAGCTTCACACAATTCTCTCAGGGCCATGAGGGATAACAGCTTTAAAAGCCAGACAGAACAAAGCTAAATTCCAAAGTGTAACACTGACTCTTTCTTCTTGGAACTAAAACAAACTCAGAAAACACCATCAGGAGGCAGCTAAAGCCAAAGTTCTGGCTTCAGCAGAAGGATAACCAGGACAAAGACATGAACAAACAGCTGGCTTCCCTAAGGGATTTCTACTCTGTTTCCCAGAAAAGCTTGCACAACACTGAAGTTTAAATTCCTGCCATAACCTGGTGACACAGGGCAGAGAAATAAGTGTGAATTTAATAGTGTAGCTGAAAACAAAATCCTTTTGTAACTACAGAGGACCTGAAACTTTAAGCAATCAGCCACCAGAAGCAAAGCTGAAGCCTCCAATCCCAGACCATAATACTGCTGCCCGACAATTAAGGAGATTTTGTGTTTAACAGCAACTTGGAGAACTCCTTTCCTTCAACCACTCCTTACTCCTTTCCATACATCGTTAATTTGCTTTACACATGAAAAATGCTGCTTTACACACAAAAAGCAGCATTAGGCACTCACAACAGCTTTATACCACCTGCACACGGCCAGGTGAGCCCCCACTCCACCTGCAAAGGCACACGGAACCAGAACAACACAAGCCTCACTTTCTGCACCTAAAGATGCCTTCAGCCTCCGAGACTCAATTGCACACTCAACATTAAAACTGCAAACACTGCAGGCCAAACCACACCTTCCCGCAGCAACTTTCTACAATGGCTTTTTCTAGAAGGTAACACTGCCACTACTGAAAGTTCAGCCTCTTCTCAACAGATACTTCTTAGCACCAAAACCACAACTGGACAGCCACAGACTAATGAGAAAAAGCATCAGAACTGCTGAGTATGGTTAAAGAACTGGAGAATACACAGCAACTCACTAATTGGCTACTCATACCTACGACTACCTTCCGGTAACCACAAGACATCAAAAAATCAACAAACAGGCCTTAAACTACAACCATGGACCTAAAACTAGAAACAATACTTGTGACTTGTAGCTAAATCAACAACGAAAACAGGTCTACCAAGTGAACAAAAGCAGAAGCAGCCGGGATTGCACTGTACTGCCTACACAGCAGCCAACGGGAACTCCCTTCTCAATTTTAGGTCGTTGAACTTAGCCTGGAAAAATACTGTGAATTGAGAACTGCAGCGCACATTAGTGGTAACAGGTGCTTATGCTCATAACGAAGCTAATCTTACCTTTTTGCTCTTAATTGCCGCAAGTGATGGAACACGTTGATCACGTCCCTTATCCGACGAGGCGCCTCTTCGATTTTGGACGCGAGATTGATGCAGGCCATAGCAACAATCTGAAAGGAAGCCCCGTTTCCGTTAAGCGAATGACTTTTAACCCAGATAAAAGCAGAATTACGTAACTAAGAAGCAAATCCGCCGGGCACGAAGCGAGCGGCCTGTGTGGCGCGTGGCCGCCCTATCCGCCCTCTCCCAGTGCCCCCGGGCCGCGCTCACCTCGAAGCTGTGCTTGACGAAGGACTTGGAGTAGAAGAACCGATGGAACAGCACCTGCCCCGTCGCCATGGCCACCTGTGAGGGCAGAGCAGGAGGAGGGAGAAGGAGCCGAGTCAGTGCCCTGGCCCAGCCGCCGCCATTTTGTGTGAGGCGCCGCCGCCCCCCCGCGCCGCCTCACG
>VZRL01000552.1:0-146356 GCA_013397895.1 Origma solitaria
GCGGGCAGCGAGCGGGGCCGGAGCGGGGCCAAACCGGGGCCGGTGCCTCCCTCATGGGCTCCGGGGTTAGGGGCAGGGCGGCTTTCGGCCGTGGGAAGATGGCTGAAGGCGGAGAGAGAGGCAGAGCCCCTCCGGACTTTGGCACTGCCCCGCTGGCGCTGTCATTTCTTCACCTCTGGTGTCCGGCCATGGGAAGCGGTCAAGTGTTGACATATTGTTAGTTTCGACTTCCAGCTGTTTCGAGTTGGGTATGGTTCCCAGTAGTCCGTGGGAGTGGCTTTTTTTTTTTTTTGGGTGTTTGTTTTGGTGGCTTTTTTTTTTTTTTTTTGGTAAGCTCTCACTCCTCATTCTGTTCCTTTAAGACTCATGTATTAGATCTCAGGCATTACTTTCAAAATATGTATGTTTCGTGTATCAGTCTCTTACAAATTTGGTTCACACACGTTTTTAAGCATGCAAGACAACTATCCACTTGCCAGAGTGTGGCTGTGCTGTGTGAAGGGCTGGGTCCCAAAGCTCTTCAGCTTTGGGTAAAGCCACGGTCAGTTCTCGGACTGATTTGTCCACTGCAAACACGGAGTTGTCGTCACTGGCAGGTTGGTTTTACCATAGACTCTCTTCACATTGCCTGCTGTAGGCTTACTGATGAGTGCTCTTGTAAATTGGAGTAAAAAAAAAAAAAGATAAATCACTGGCATTAATTAGAAATTTTAAGCTATTTATTAAACAAAAAGTGTTTAGCATGGAAATGGAAGTTGTACAAGACAACGGGCATTTTTAATATCACAAGCCCTTTATGATATGTCACTTGATATGAGTAATGGGTTTTGTTTCCTTTTTGTTTTGGGGTACTCATTCTCTGTCTTTGCAGGGATTCTCACATTAAAAACATTGGTAATAAATATATAGCTTTCAGAAAATTACAGTTTAATACCAAAATTTTAACTGAACTTTATTTTTTGAAGTACTTACCTGTTGGATTCTTATTTATATTTCTGTTCTGTGCCGTAGATCTGAAATCATGTGTCTGTCTTGTACTGTAGATCTGAAATCAGGAGCTGGTTTTCAGAAGTAACTTTGCTGGAAGACTGAAGCACGTTTGCTGACTAGTACACACAGAAAAAAATGGAAAGTGCGTTGAATTAAGTCCTTAGGTACTCAGCTAGTTTCTTTGATGTGGTGATCTCACCACTGGGACAGGTGAAAATGAGAGATTGAAGAGGTAAGGGCTAGCAAATAGCCAACACCAGATACTTCTTTTGAAATATGAAGGCAGAGGTCTATGCAAGTGTATGTGCAGGCAAGCTCAAAATAACCTCAGAGATCCAATCCAAAATACAAACCCACCATTTTGATGCTTTATCTGCTTCCTTGTCAAGTGAGAGAATCTTAGACCTGCCGAGTGTCAAGTAATACAAGAAAGGATTGATTCTGCTGTTTTGGAGGTTATTTCCCTGCATGTGGCTGATACCACAAAATGGTCAGGGAGGATTTTTTTTTCTGGATTCCTTAGGAGTGAATCCAAAGGGACTGTGTTGTAAAATGCATACATATTGAAGACAAATTTATTCTTAGCATGTTGCTTCCATTTTACATGTAGTAATTGCTCAAAAGGAGCCAAGAGGTTGGAATTTGTTCTGTAGTTCTCGTTTTGTAGATTGACAGAAGTACTCATGCTGCATACTCAAAAATGATGGCATGCAGAATGAAATTAAGACTATTCTTAAAAGGAATTTCATAACTTGTCCGGTTTCAATTTGATCCTTAACTGGATCTGACCATTGCTTGTGGTATTCAAGATGAATAAATCTCCTGGGATGCTTATAGTAGTACTATCCAAAATTAAAACTACTAGTACAAACAGAGATTTGAAACATATCACAAATGAAGCCAAACAAGCTAGAAATAGTATTTCTGGTTTATACTTTAAAAGAACTGTTAAAAATTAAAAGAGTAGGTTATACCATATCTACCATATTCTATATGGTATTGATAGGCTATGCCAAATTAGTTGTCTTGTGTCTTGAGGACAAGATCTAATAGTAGCTGATCTGAGCAAATTGTTGCTAGACTGGTTTACCAGTCTGGTCTAGAATGACAGTCCATATAGTCAAAATATTCTGAATAGTCTAAAAAAGGTCTCTACTTAAGGCATCCAAGTTCTGTCTAATGTTAAAGTGGCAGAAAGAAACATTGGACATTCTCTAACTAGTGAGAAGTGTTTTCTTCATGCTACAGAATATAGGTCAATCAAATGAATGAAGGGTGTTTTTCAAGGCACAACTAAGTATTTTTCTCCTTTATTCTCTTTTTTTCTCTTTTTCTCTCTCTCTCTTTTTTCTTCCCCTCCCCCTCTTTTTTTCTCCTTTTTGCTTTCTATCTCCATTGTAAGACAGAACATAAAAAATTGAAATGCATAGGGCAACGGAAAGACAGTGAGGATTTACAACATACTCCTTAACGAATGATCTCCTTCATTTCTCTGTGATAAGTGAAGGACTTCATTTCTTTTCTTGTCAGTCATACCTGTACTCAAATTCAGTTTCTATCTGTGGGCCAAGGTAAGGAGGAGGGGGTTTTATTTATATGTTGTTCAGGATTGAATTGAATCAACTGAAAGCATTTTCCTGCAGAGAGATGTAAAAGTTTTACTTGAAAAATATTTTTATTCAATAGATCTCAAATTTTATGGGTTACTTTATAATTTATGTTAAACAAATATTTGAGTGTGAATTTGTATTAGAAGTATAGGGGAATGAAAGTATAGAGTGCTTTTGTTATGATAACATTCTGGAAGCATAAAGTAAAATCAAGGAGGATTTTGAAGTATAACTTGGGACCATATGAGAACAAATACTAACAACAATAATGTAGCATATATGGGGAGCAAAATTCATGATCAGTGCGATTTTTTTAAACACTGTTTTTCAGGTACACATCTAAAACTTTTGGGTTTATTATTATTACTAATGAGAAACATAAGTTGGGTAGAGATGCTCTTTCATATCTATGTGAGAATGTGAATGAAATTGAATGCTAGCCTCTAGAAGGATACACATAGATTGTATGTGAAGAGATGCCAGAAGAAAGCGAGCTTTTCCTATTTATTTAATAGGTCGATGTCAGGTGGTGTGTTTCTAAGGAAGACACTTAGCAGTCATTAGTTGGAAGAGCTCTGTTGTAGCAGCACTCCAAGCCCTGTGAGCACTTGCCGTCCATTTTACAGGAAGGGGTTTCCTCAGTTTCCCCCCACCCATCAATGTAGTGTGTTATTGGCAATGAAAATACTCAGTAGAACCCACCATTTTATGCTAAGGAAAAGGTGTGTTTTGCTGAAATTGAAAGGCAATAAGTGATAACCTAGGCTGTTTCTTCTGCAGGAGTGAAGTTACTGCATTTTGTGCAACAGATGTCGCTTGGCAAGTGCTCTGGTTGAAGATACCAAGCTTTGCAATAGCCAAACAGGGTGTGTAACCGTATGAGATGAGAGTTTAAAGTGTTGCAGCACACAGTTGATCACTGGATAGATGGAAACATGACTCCTATTTTGAACAAATTAATTGTCATAAACGTGTATTTGAAATCGAATAGATTTTTTTTTTGTATGTTCATACACTTGCTTTTGCAGTCCTGCGTTTATGGGGACCAGGACAGATGGGTATCTCATCAGTATGAACACATTTATAACACTTGCAGTGACAAGAGAGAAAGGGATGCTGACTACCAAGTCCTCACTGTGTCTTTTGGTTTATTTGTGACTGGTAATGATGTTGCATGATCTTTGCTGCGTTTATCTTCCCTTTGGACAAAGAATTCTGAAGGTATTTGCTGATCCATGAATGTGGTAGGGTCTCATACTCTACCACTGCCTGCCAGTTCCATTCTGTTTCCAGTATTCTTTCTTGGGTGCTGTGGCTCCACTTGGTCTCCTTAGTCCTGTTCTAGTGTTTTAGTCCATGCTGTTTTACATTCATGGTCCTAGTGTACTAATACAATATTTACTGTAGAAATCCCTGCAAAAGAAGGGTATCTCAAAAGTTTGTCTGATTTAAAATCATCTGTCTCTGTGTCAGAGTCACAGTGTGTAGGGTTAATCAAGATTTAAATAAGCCAAAAAAAAAAGTTTTCTTCTGACAATCCCCTTGTGTACTGCAAGTGGCCTACTTGCTTTCAGAATCTTGTGTGTTGAATATGCCTCAGGTCTTCATACTTGAACAAAAAAGGGATTATTAGTCTTTCATACTCGGGAACAAAAAGGAATTATGAGGAAATGTTTACGTTGAACTTAAGATTTGTGGAATTTTTTGCCCTTTTTTTTTTTTAAGCACAGGACTAGATTAACCCTAGAGGACCACTACAAAACTATAGAAGATTTGTTTTGCTTTTGTACCTTCCACCCACCTGTACAAATGGGGTTTTTTTGTTAGCTGTACATTTGCTTTCTATTGCAGACCTGTAAATAATGTCTTTTGATCCATATCATAAAACAATTCCTTGTCTTAAAAATCTAAGATCCACAGCATACCCTTTCTGACTTGTTTCAAAAATGCCAGTCTAATTTCCAATCTAAATTATTCACAACCTTCATAAATGCTCATTGTTCTTGTTTAATATTATTCAGTAGCTTAATTCTTAGTTCTTTCTCTATACTTTTGTTTTTTTATAGAGAACAGTCATGTTTACTTTTAGACTTCATGTTGTAGGGCTGAACAGTCCAGATTGTCTTTGTTTCATGACATACTGGGAACGCTAAGAGCTTATTGGGTTTGTCTTGGAAAAGAGGAGGCTGTGACCCCTTTGCAAGCTACAGCTTCCTCAAGGGAGGCAGAGCAGGGGGTGGTGCAGATCTGCTCTCTCTGGGAACAGTGATAGGACACAAGGAGGGGGAATGAAGCTGAATCAGAGGAACTTCAGATATGCAGATATTAGGCTATATTTATGAAACAGTTAATGAAATTACCACTTGTAATCTTGTTTCAATTATCTTTGTTTAACCATTCATATTGAGTTGGGTTTTATTTTTCACATCTTCTAATCCACTTTCTTCACATTTAATAATCCCCCATGCTGTAGTATGGATGAAAAAATAGTTAATTCCCCCCACCCCTGATCAGCTCTACTGCATTTTCTTTTGTCTGGGAGAATGATCTTTTGCTTCATTGAAGAAAGATGGTATAATTTGCTAGGATAATATAAGTAAATTAATATTTCTTTTTTTCTGCCACTCTGTTTCTAATTTCTTTCTGTTTCTAATTACTTTTACTTCAGAATCTGTTCCATTTCCTTTTTGGTTTGATTCAGTTTTAATAAAACACCTTCAGTAAAACTGAAGTGATTTAATGCACTCATAAGTAGCAGTAGGTCCAAGGAACATTTCTAAACTCCAGGATGATGGTCAGCCTTGAAGGCTTAGAAGGCTCTCTGATACTTCCCACAGTAAGTTTCTGTGGTCTGCAGACTGTAACATTGATAAATTACTGAATATTGGTGGGGAAATCTTCCAGTTGAAGGTTGAGGTGTTGCTTTGCTGTGAAGAGAGTAAGAGGAGGGCAAACTGAGACTAAAAGAGAATGTAAGGAGAAGTATGTGAGCTGGAGAGGAAGAGTTGAGTTGAAGGTCAGTCTGCTGGAGCATGACAGTGTGCAGGGAAATGTGTCCATAGATACTATTAGGACCATGGCCTGGTAGGGACGTACAACCAGGAGAGGAGGAAATTCTGTGAACTCTGGTGATGGCTGACAAGGATCTGGGTCAAGGGAAGAAAAGTGGAATAGGAGATGGGCTTATATGAGTTAGTGCCTGAAAAAACTGAAGTGAAGGACTGTAAGGTTGGAAATCAGGCTAACGTGAATTGAGGCGGAAGAGAGAAAGAAAGACTGAGTGGAATGGGTCATACAACGAACCTGTGTCACAGTAAATGTATGACTTCTCATGTCTTTAACAGATATTTAAAGGATTACATTAATTATTATTGAGAACAGTTGAATGCTTTGTTCTGTGAGATTCATTAACATGTATTCATAATCCAGCATAATTGATACACAATTATGCTTACCTTCTTCATCCTCATTTTTTCAGGAAGCCACGCTTTTTCTTTTAGAAGCACATACCCATCTGTCATTTATGATTCCTCCCTGTACCTCTTCCCAGAGTTAACTCTTAGTGACACTGCACCTTCACAGCTGTTCAGGTACTGAAGGTAGTTGTAGTGCAGTGTTTTGTCAATAACAACAACAGTGCTTATTGCTTTGGGACTGTTCCGGAGTGACAGTGATCATTTTGCTTTACAAGTTAGCTTCCTTTAATAGAGTTCTCCCTGAAGCTTGTTCATGGGCCCTAAAGCAAGAGTGGTGAAAAGGAATTTGAAAACTGATCAAGTCAGCCTTGCCTGCATACAGAGTTCATTTAACAAGGCGGGGGGGGGGGGGAAGCTGGTGTTTGTTTTAAATCTCAGTTCTGTTGCAGACTTCTATGATATATTCTTTAGTTTTCCATGGATTATTTATATTCAGATTGGTTAAATTCTGTTGTTTTTAATTCCTTTTGCAAGCATGTTGTACGCTGACCTCAAATTAAGGAGATGGATTTTATGGTACTAAGAATCCCAATCTCATTATGGGAGAGATTAAGGATTTATGCTGGATTTTAAAGTATCCTTTTTATCCTGACTTGAAATACTTTTGCTTTCTGCTTGTTTATTCTTGTCTGCATTGAGACAGTGTCAGTGTATTTTAATCACGATTTTAAGTATGTTAATTTAATGTAGTCCTTTCAGAAGAATCTGCTGTAGTACCTAGTTTGAGAGAGCCTAGCTATTCTTAGAAAAGCTATTCCTATATAACATAGTTTTTATTACACAATTAGGAAAATGTTAATTAAATGGTGACAACGTTGACTTAGGTTTTGAGTAGTTCCATGGTTGGAGATTCCACATCTTTCCTTGGCAGCCTTTCCCTGTGTTTGACAACTCTTACAATAAGCAAGCATATTCATTCTTTTGTGCATGTAGAATTTCTTCTGATTCAGTTTATCCCTGCTGACTCTTTTCTAGTCAGTAGACACTGCTGAGAAAAGTCTGACATGCTTTCATCCCATACTGATCAATCTTTTACTTACACATATTCATTGGGTTTCACCCCATCACAAGCAGGCCTTCCCTTTGGACTGTAAACAGTCTCACCTCTCCTTGTGTGACAGGTGCTGTAGTCTCTCAATTGTCTTTTCATCCTGTGTTTGGTCTTGCACTATATGTCCGTGTCTCTCTTACATTGGGTTGGGTTCCACCTGAGTGCTGTGTCCACCTGCAGCTGCATGGTAAGGGTCCAGCTCTGGAAATGGCTTGAGGTTGTTCTTGCTGACAGCTTTGCACACCTGAAAATGTGTTTTTTTAAGGGTGTGATCTCAAAATCTAAAGTAGGCTTAAATTGTTTGTTAATAAGATAAAGTTAGATGGGTGTTTTATGTGAAATTACCTTATAATTCCCATAAGAATTGCCTATATAATTTTCTCGGGAAGGATAATTATCTTTCGTATTTTCCATAAATCAGAAGCTTCACAGCTTGGTAGCAGCAGTGACTTATTATGGTCTTTCTTTTGTGGAATATAATTAATCTTAATAACTCTAGCAAACCGAAGATGTTTCTGCGTTGTAGTTTGTATGAAAGAAAGATAGCAACTCTCACAGATGAGAATTATTTTGCTCTGTAAGAGGTTAGTAGTATGTAGCAAGAACAAGGTGAAGCAATGTTTTCAAGGATAATCAAAGCTTGGAGATCTTCCTCCACACACCCATTTTCAAGGCTGTCATCCTTGGATGTTGATCAGCTCTAGAAATTTGCCTTTTAGCTCCCACTGGAGTGTCCTTTGTGCCCAAAACTGTGACGGCCAGGTGTGACTTTGGGTATCACTGTCCCTCCCAGGGTGCCAACAGATGTCGCTGTGGATTTAGTTTGAGAATTCCCAGGGACAATGCCCACATCTGCTCTCTGTTGAAGGAACGGGAAGCATAACTTTTTGCAAAACACACGTTGCAGAACATGTTAAGGAGTATTGGCTAAGTGTTCTGAAATAAAGGACGTGGTTTCTGGCACCTGGGCCCCAGTGTCTTGGCAAGGCTCACTGTAAATAAGATTGTCCTTCCAGTACCAAGATGCACTCCCCTCTTCTGTCTCAGACAGGAAGCTGTTGCTGTGTGGTGGTGGCCTGACAATAGTTTGTAAGAGCTGGAACCTTGGACTCATGCCCTCCTATTCAGAATTATTAGTGCTCATGCCAGCACTGTCAGCCAAATCCACCAAAGGGCAGGGAGGTGGAAGAATTCACAATTGTTTTTTGGTAAGCCTTTTATTATGCTCTGCTGAACTGTCTCCACAAGGTTGATGGGGCTATGTGATAAACTCCTGTTACCTGGTTTTCACCATCCCACAACTGGACCATTTCTCCTGGAAATGACAACCCTTATTTGATTTAATGCAGCTGGGAATACGTAACCATAGGCTTAAAATGTGAAGGCCTTTCATAATGACCTTCTGGTTGGTATGGGAGGTAGACAATACAGTCAGGTGATTGTACATTTATCTATCATCACCGGTATTTACTGCAAATTTACTGCCTCTTGGAAGTGGCCCAATGTAATGTCTGTCAGATGTGGCCTGGGACCACCTAGTTCTCCATCTTTCCCTGGGGCTGTTGTGGCAGTTTTTCTTGCTTGTATTATTTGCAGGTATTCTTAAAAGACATTTTGAATGGTCTGTCTGGAGCAAGGGTTGCCTCTTGTTTTGTACCCATTTGTAGACAGCAATAAATCCCTAAGTGACTTGACTTCTTATGAGAGTCCACTTCTGCTAAAACATCCTCACTGGGGGTTATTGCAGAAATACATATGAAGGGTTTTATACACCAAACCGTGTCACTGGAGAGATTTGCCGTGTATCATCCAGTTCTGTGCTTGTCATTTTCTAGACCACAATGTGAAACCTTTGTGTACTGCCCAAGAGACAGTAAAAAGACTTCTGAAGCTGATTGTTCTTCCAGCACCATAGATTCAGCCATTAATTTAACATAATGACTGCTTCCCCCTTTCCTTCATAGGTTAGGAAGGTTTGCCCAGCCATTTCAAAGGGTGTGGCTTTCCACTGCAGGTTTTGTTTCACATGTCTTGGTGTCCTATCAGTGAAACATCCATTTTCCTCTTGGTTTAATTGCTCATACAGTGGGAACTGCTGTGCCCAAAGTGGAGGCACACTGTCATTATCCAGGACAATATGTCTTGTTTTCTCTTGTAAGGCATTTTCTTTGTTTGGGCTGGGAGATGGAAGTGTAGAAATGTACCATTTCCACTTGACCTTTTTTTTTTTTAAATTACTATTTTATGATATGATGATCTTCCTATCTGGGCCAAATATGATATAAATTTCCTCTGAAACCCTCATAGACCAACAATTTTATGTGTTTCTGCTTTGCATTTCTGCCATATAAAGTATTATTTGCTCATCTGATTTTGGGCTTATCATTCTTTAAAGTCCCTGCCAAATTATCCTTCCAAATTTTACTCCTGTGGCCATTCTCTGAATTTCCTTGGGTTCATTTTCCAGCCATGATTTTGCATTGCTTCCGTGGCATTGCTCAGTGCTTCTCCCACTTCTTGTTCAGTGGTGTGGATAACATCACCCACCAAGCTGAGTGATTTACAGTGCGGGGAAGTGCTGAAGGCTTCCAAATACCCTGGGCTACCAGACCCAAATTGTGGATCTGCACAGATACCTCTGCAGCAGTACTGTGCAGAGGTTGCTAAACCTGACATGAGTGTGTGGATTGCTGCTCTGGCTCATTATCATCTAGAATTCCAAAGAAAGCCTTCGCTGCATCCCGTGCCATGGCTTCAGATACAGCTGGCTGGATCAGTGACAGCAATTGGGCACTTCATCTCCGTGTGGGGTGGCCTTGTTTAGCAGTCAGTAACCAGCTGTCATTCTCTGGGAGCACTCAGGCATCCTCACCGTCCAGATGGGGCTGCTCAAGTGGGGAGCAGGGTTTCTGAATGGCTCCAGCCTCTGACAGCTCTAATGATCTGGATGATCTTTAGGTAGCCTCTGGGCAGCCTGTACCATTTTAGTGCAACCCATTTTGAGGGTGTTTCCAAATCAGCAGGAACTGTAACTGCTTTTCCCACAGTGATAGCATGAACCCCAGAGGAATATTTCCCCCCCCTGTTGTCTTGAAAGCTTTTCCTGACATCAAGTAATGTATTCATGTACTCTAGCTACCTGCACTTTTGCCAGAAAAGACAAGTCGGAGCCCAGCTGTAAAAGAAAAGACGTTCAACAATCTTCTACCTTCTCCCCCTCCCTGCCTCTCCAAGTGATTAATTTTAATTAGTTCATTTTTTAGGTGTAGGGATGGGACCCTGTGAAATACAGTGACCTCAGGCCTATAACGCTCAGAACCATCACCCACTGGACAGTTGTGAATGCTCCAGTGTACTGCCAACACAATATAAGGTTTGTTAACTTTCCCTGAGATTTTGGCCACCCATTGCACCTTGGAGAAGAACCAGATCTAGTTAATTGATAGAGTCGCTATGTAAGTGACCAAATTGAGGTAGAGAATGGTCCTGGTATGCCCGGAGTGCTCTTCTTCCACTGAATAGGAAAGCAGAAAGTATACTCAGCCTATCCACTGCCCTGATTTATTTTTGTGGTCTGTTTTTATCTCTTCCTTGTTTATATTTTTCTCGTAAATAAAGGATGGTTTCCTGTCAAGTTTGTATTTTGGGATTCCAGACTGGAGTAAAACTATAAACATCTCCTTTTGTGTAACTGTTTTCTGTTGCGGAGGATATATATCTGCAGAGTGTGCACAGTATGTCTTCCTCTGACAAGAAGCAGGGATGTATCTTTCATGATACCCATCTGCATGCAGCAGAGGTTGCCATGGGGCACACTGGCAGATAGTTTTGCAGCAGTGGCCTGTGCTGAGAAGTTTGATACCTGTTTTTTTTCCTCCCATGGGATACTGAGCGCACAGTGCTTCTTTTTAACTGCTTTTATCTGATGCAATCTGTTTAATCTTCAGAAGAAATTGAATTGAACAAACTAAATAGCTATCAAATCTGCTTTTCTTGTGGCAAAGGAAGAAAGAAAGTTTATACCTGCGTTTAGACACCCGTTGCTGTTTTTATGCGGTCTTCAAAAGACATCTCTGATTTGGAGGTTGATCTTTTAACATTATTCTGTGTCTGATACTTGGCCTTTTATTCCTAATGACGTGTGAGGATGATGCAGATAGATAATCCAATCCTACATGATCTATATTACTAGATCAATTTGTGTACTTCTGTTTCTATCACAATATCAGTGGAAATCGTGGCATGTGAATTGGTGATCAGTCCTTCCACTTACCTTACTTAGCTAGCTTTTGAATCTAATCAGACTGGAAACAAAATAACATACTTAGTCTTTTTATTATATTTTTTGGACAGGCATCAAAGCTAGCAAGGTGTTAGAGAATTGGTAGGGGTTTTTTTTGGCCACCTACAAAAGTCTTACCCATTTGTCTGACATACTTTTATTGCAATAGCTTTGTGGGTCTTATGTGTGCACTGTAGTAATAATTTGTTTTGATTCTGTTGTGTTCCTTTGCCATCTTTTTGCCTGCTGGAAAATGTAATTCATAGTTAGCTAATGTAGCAAGAAGTTGTCTGTTCAGTTGGTTACTTGCAGTAGCTTAGTATTTCTTGCAGTAGCTGCTGGATCAGAAATTAATTGTAAACATGAAACAATTTGTTTCGGAAAACTTGCTTTGAACTGGCATAGTTTCTCTCAAGTGTCTGTGCTTAGTCTCACACCATTGCTTGATCACGGGAGAGGATCTTAGATATGTGGAAATGTTTGGCTCTTGGGTCTTCCCAAGGCTGTACTGTGGCTTTTACTGAGGTTTGTCCCTGTCCTGTTCCTGCTGCTTAGGAGTAAATAATTAGCTTCCAGCACCAGTTCTTTCACTTTTTACATAATAAAGTAGTAGAAAACCTGCTAGTATTCTCAGTGGATTCATTATGTGAATGTTTTATTCTGTTTTGCAGCCTTGAGCTTCAGGAAGATGGCTGAAACATTAACTTTTTTTTGTTACTTCCCCTTAAAGTGTCTCAATATAAATAAATATTTCTATGTAACTAATCTTTGGTTATAACCTCATACTTTAAAAGACAGTTTCTTTGTATTGCTGTCGATATAGAACTTGTGAGCTGTACAACACTTCAAGATGAACACACAATTGTAGAGTTAGAGCGCAGTGTGGTTGAGACGTGGTGCCTTGTTAGAGCAGATATGTCAAGATTGTGTGAACTTTCGTTGAGTTAACATAGGATTTAAATGTGTATCAGGGCTTTAAATGAAGCATGTCCTGTGAGAACTGTCACTCATTCTCTAAGTTGTTTAAAATGTATTTCTGAATAGTTGCCATCACTACCTAGTTTTGCCATTGTTTTTGTCACACGTTCTCCTGTCCCACTCATACTTCTTGGTTTGATTTGGTTTTCAAATGGTCTTGCTCTAGATTCTGAACTCTGACTAGGGAGGAAATGGATCTAACAGGCGTGGAATAATATCTGTCTTCTGTTTAGGGAAGTCAATTTTCATTGCAAGTACTTCCTTTATTGCCATCTCTGAAACTTAAATTGCGTAAAATGAAACTTGGAAAAAAATATGTTTCCAGTGTGAGAACAGTGACTCTGGTCTTCGAGCTCTTAGATAAAGTGGAATTAAAACTGAGCATAGTGTAACAATAGTTACAAAGTGCTCTTAAGCCAATATTGTTGCTTAAACTAGAAAATCTGCGCTGGGGCTTTTCCAGTTTGTGCATATTTATTTGCATAAGTGCAGTTTCCTGTCTTCTTTGAGCAATTTGCAGGTTTTGCTGCTATAAACAGTGTTCTCAATACTTAGTTACTCTGACCTCATTTATTGAGATTCTGTTCTAACCACCCGTTTATTAGTGGATGTTTGTACAAAATACATGTACAAAATAGACTGTAGATGGTAATCTTCCTAGCCATAGGTGCTTTTTGAAGAATGTGTATTCACTGAAATACAGTATGAAAGTTTCTCAGGGTTCATGTTTCTTGGTATGCTGGCATTTTGAGGTATAAGAGACCATCTGTAGTTACTAAGGTTTGTTGGTAATCTTGACAAACAAATATGTGTGCCAGAAAAAAGGGGTAGCCATGGATTAAAGCCACCTTTGTCATTGTTATTTGCTGTCCCCATGGTTCCAGATCCCCATCTTCCCTCTGGGCTTTTACTCGGGCTGACCTTTACTCTTTTACTCTAGTCCTGTCTCTCTGTTTAACTAGTGTCAGTTTTTTTATTTCTTAGACCAATTGACTTTCAATGTATGTTTCAACTTTCAATATATTTTTCTCAAAGCTGTTCCCACTAATTTCTCTCTCCCTTCCTCTAGTCAGGCAGTCTCCAACTTGAAATTTGTGCATTTCTTCTCTACAATAGCAAAGAAGCTGGGGGAGGGAGGAAACTAAAAGAAAGATAACTTTATTCTTTATTGCTTTTATTTCACGAATAACTGGATTACTGGATCTATAACCTACCTGTCCTTGTCTTGTCAAAACCTTTTATGTGTGTGAGGGGGAGGACTATTTTGACAATACTGCCCCCAAGTATTAGAATGTTAGACCTGTTATATTTGATGCTTATAATCTTCTTGGTTCCTTTTATTTTTTCCATCAGTCACATTTATAACAATTGCTTATTAATGAATAATATTACTGGAGGATAATGAGGATAATCTTACGTGTTATGTGTTCCCACGTTTCTGAGAGCTTTTTGGTTTTCCTCTTTTTTTTTCTTTCATTTTTTGGAGATTTTAAAAGTAACTCTCAGCTACCTTAGTTATGTCTTCAAAATATTTGTTCAAAATAGCTGTTTGCCTGTTACTGGCTTTTCTGAATTGGTCTGGTTTTCTGTAGGTTTTGGGGTTTTGTATGTCTGGTTTTTTTAATTGTTCATTAATTTTGCTCCTTCCTCTTAATTTGCTTAACTTCTCAAAAGTAAAGTCACGTGGTATTTTTTTTCTTGAGAAATGAGTTGGGGAAATCAATACAGAGTTACTGTTTCATTGAATTCAGAAGGCCACTGCTGAAAACTCCACCTGAACTTTTGAATTTGTGTTACTAGGTTTTTTCAGGAGCAAATATTTCCGCAGAATGGAGTGTGTTTTCTAATAGTATGTGATATTTATTCTGTTGGTCAGTGCTAAGGACCTGTATGTTCACAACACGGTTCAGTCTTCTTGTGCTTATTGTTAAACCCTAAGTCTTTTATTTGGATGACGTTCAAATCATGACGATCTGCACCTGTGTCTTATTTCATCTTTTCGTCCCTGTCAAGACAACTTGACCTACACACAAGCTGCAGTAGTTTGCTTAGGAAGGGTTTCTGAGTTACATTGTGTATGTTTACACATTATTTCAATATATAATCTCTTTTCAAGTATAATAGCATATATTCCCTTATTAGTAATGAACTGATACTTAGATCAGGTGCCTTTTGAGGTGAGATCTTTGTCAAGCATTATATCTGGTTATTACTTTTATTTGAAGTTGCAAGTGTTGGGTTTTTGTGCTTGTTTTTTAATGAATGGACAGTAGTTGTCAAGGGCAGAAATTATCATTTGCTGATCATATTCTTCACTGCAAGTTGGAATTTCAGTTGAGACTAGATTGACATAGTCACATCTAAAAGTGACTTTCTTTGTTTCACAGCTGCATTACTACTTCTGTGAAATCAGACTCAGAATAGTTGTGTCAATCACTCTTAGTATGGCCTGTTTATTTTAAAATCCTTGTGGAATATGTTGGCCTCACCAGATCCTCACCCAGCTGCTCTCTCACTCTCCCTCCTCAGCAGCAGGAGTGTAGAAAATATAGATGGAATAGCTCAAGGTAAAGACTGGGAGATCACTCATTAATTACCATCATGAGCAAAGAGATTGACTTGACGAAAATTGATTTGATTTATTGCTTGTTGAAAATACAGTAGAATTGGCTCCCAGTGGGCTGTAGCTTCATTCAGGGCATCTCCTGATGATTTGCCATGGGGTCTTTCATGGGTTGTAGGGTTGGTATCTGCTTCAATGTGGGGCTTTTCAGGGGCTGCAGGTCCTGCTGCATGAAGCACATGTTTGTCTCCTCACTGTCCTTTGTGACTGCAGGGTTGTCCCTCACTTGTCACTTTCCCACTCGGCTGTGCAACATTTTCACATATCCTAAGTGTACTTTTCCAGAAGTGCCACCCTCCTGGCTGAGAGACTCAGACATGGCCTGCTGTGGTCCTGTGGAACAGCGTGTTTTTGGCACATGGCAGCCCCTGGCTCTCCTCACAGAAGCCACCCTGCAGGCATGTCACTGCTGGTACCTGGGCATGTAAACCCAAGAAAACTATAAATGAAAAATCAAAACTTGATATTTAAATGGTATGGGTAACTCTGGGCATGCTTGTTGCATGTATATAGTCTATGGGACAAATTACATAGAACGAGGTAAATGGTTTGACATTTTCTCATTTTGTTTGCAGATACATCTCTTCCAGTTCAATATAGTGACAGGTGAAATAACTATTAGTTTTCTTTACAGAATCGCAGAGCAGTCAAGGTTGGCAGGGACCTCTGGAGCTCACAGTGTATACCCACCCTGCAGATTGCCCAGGACCATGTCTAGATGGAGTTTGGAAATCTCCTGAGTTAGGCTCTCCACAACCTCACTGGGCTCCTACTCACCCTCCCAGATGATTCCTTCAGTCCTTGAGCACGTCTCCCAGTCACTGTGGTTGATCAAAGGTTATGAAGAGTGGTGCTCGTGGATGCATCCCATCAGAACATAGGGACTTAAGTACGTCCCACTGGCTTAAGTATTCTCTGACATGATCTACGATATGTTTTCCTTGCTCTGGGATGCGATCATGTTGTGACATTTAGTATGACATTTTCGTCTGATTTTCTAGCATATAAGGAGACCAAGAGATTGGCTGAAGTGAGATTCCTTATATGCCCGTACATGGATAAAAAGTATTTCATGCAGTAATTCAGTGGAGTTGGTTTATTTCAATGGTGGTCATTGCTGCTGTTGGCAGTTTCAGGTCCTGCTCTGGGTAAGCTTTTGTCTAATATTTGAGAGAGAACAGCTGCAGTCAGCTGTCTGCCTTGAAGCACTCTTTTCTGTGTGCCAGTTTAGTGTTGATATATGAGTGAAGAATGTGCTTTTAATGAAAGTGTGATATTTCAGCCAAGGATTGTAACATCATGGGGGTTGTGTTGTATTTAAATGACAACTAATACACTGGAGAGATGTTATAATAGATTTAAATGCAGATAAGCACAAACGTGATTTGTTTGAAGGTCAGTTAAAGTCCTGCTTCTCTTAGCATCTAGCTCTTTCTTTCCAATATACTATAAAGAAAATATCTTCTCTGCTTCTGTTTACTTTTTGTTTTCTGCACACTGACAAAGCAAGTTCCATTTAAATAATAAATCCCCATCAAAAGCAATTTTCTTTACATTTTTTACTCTGGCAAAAATTGATCCATTTTCATTCTTTATACCTATATAGCTTTATTATGCGTAGGGCAAAGAAATAAATTAGTAACCAAAACATCATGCAGTGGCATTGGTTCTCTTTATATCTGTGCTTTTCATGTTTATATGTGAAAACATATTTGGGAAAATACTACAGCTTTATATGTTGTTCTTGATTGTTTTGCAGAGATCATCACCATAACTTCCATTTCATTATCCATGGTACAAATCCTTTTCTTTAATTGGCTAAATCAAGCATGTCTTTTGTCTTATAATAAATGTGTCCATTTTGAGTCATCTTAAAGTGAAAATAAACCATAAACTGTATTTGCTCACCTGTAGGACCAGAATCGAAAAATAACCAGGAGTGTAAGTTGCTCATTTCACTGTGAAGTCTGTCTCAGCTGAGCTAAATTAGTAAGTGTGTCTTGCCTTGCTCAGCTTGCCTACCAGCTGTTCTGCAAGGCATTCACTTGTTCTAATTAAATATTAATGGTTCCTTGATCAAAATTGACCTTTTATATTTCTGTGTAGAAGGTAGACAGGAGCTTCTGGAAGACACAGAAATAACACACTCCGTCTGTAAAACCCAGTGTGGAGATGTGCTAGTTGTGAAACAGTAAATCACTTCAGAATGGAAACTAAGTCCAATATTCTAATCTTTTTTACATGCCCCTCTGTTAGACATTTTGTGATTACAGGAGAGGGATTGTAGCCACATGTCAATTTTTCTCATTTTTCTGTTCATTTAAGAGTTGCTTGTCTGGAATAGTAACACACTTACAAAAGGCCACGGTCCCGAATTTCATCTTGTAGTGGCAGTGTTTGGGGCTGGGAACACGGGTGGCAAATAATTTGTGCCATGAGCAGTCTGAGGTATTTTTGTAACTCGTTTTGCTACAAAAAGAAGCTAGAGGCATCTGAAAATGGGGTGATTGTGAAAAAGCCCTACTTCAGATAAATTTCTGACTGAATTAGTTAGGTATGGACGTGCCATTTTGATATTTGGGGGCAGTGTAAACTGAGCATGCTCCCTGGAATGCAAATGTTAAAGTTGCTGGAGGACGGTGGAGTGGAATGAGGAATTTTGAAAGATGGGTATTTGGTTCCCTGAAACATTTAACTTACCTTTGGTGCACTTTTAGTCATACCAGCAAAGCAGGAAAGGAATGGCGGCTGTTAATGACTGAGGGCCAACCATATTTTAGGGCAAAGCAGGAAATTTTCTTGTCAGATTTCTGTAAAAAGCTTTGTTATCATTCCACTGGCAGAGTTACAGGAGGCATTTGGTCATTGAACATGCATATATAAAGTTAAGGGGGTGGAAGAACTTTTCTTTTTCGGCATCTCTGTGATGAGCAGTTGGACAGAGCATGACTAAAATTTTTAGATGATGGAAAGTTGGGATTTACTTTGAAATTCTTGCCTGAAATACAGAAATGTGAAATTAAATGAGGTTTGAACAGTAGAGACAGCAGCCTTGGCAAGTGCCTCATTTCTTGGGTCTCAGATGGTGATGTGTACTGCTCCACCCCCCTGCAAATATAAAGGGAGCATCTTACATTTGCGCTTATAAATGCCTCTTGTGTGCACTGAGGTTCCTTTTAAAGAAATATACCAGAGTTATGAGAAGTCTTGTTTTCTACAAAAGAAACCCTGCTTGTGTGTTTCAGGGATCCACTTTACAAGGATTAATTGCAGGTGGGTATCTGGGTTTGGTGTTATGTGTAGACCTTAATCTCCAGAGCTATATGTGAACTGCAGAAAAGACCTACAGAGCACATATATTTTTCCAAACATGGACATGTCAATACAAGTGCCTAGATACAATTTGTAAATATGTTACACTGTATCTATTTTAGAAGTAAAGTCCTATCTCTTTCGGGTGTTCATTTTTGTAGTTTATTCCTCTTGTTTTACATAAAGCAAATTTGCCCAGGCGGGAGATGTTCTTTCCAGACGGCTAATTAAAGGGGTGCATAGACTTAGAAAAACAGGGTATATTCCAGGCCTTTAAGGGGAAAAGGTTTGTGTGGCTGAGACAGAGTGGCCTGTTGAGAACACAGTTGTGCTGCTGCTTTCCTGCCTTTTGTTGGAGAGATTGATGATGGTGGTGGTCATTCCAGAAGCTGCAGCACAGTGGTCCCCTCCTCCAGCATTGCAATATCAGGAAACATCTTTATTGTGAAGATACGTGCAGGAGTAGACAATGTTTATAAAAAGGAAGTTGTATTAGCGTTCCACTATTAATGCTGTTTCTGTGAAAGCCTTCTAGGACTACCAAATCCATATGTTTGAAGTGGAACTAGTGCTGAGTAAGAGCCAGATTCGCAGAGATTTGATAGCAGAACGACATGAAGTAATTTAAATACTTTTCTGTATGCAATTTATGTATATTTCTGTGTAATACACATCTCTGTATTATTTATGTGTGTTTGCTCCATGATATGACCAAGTTCTGGAATCAATGCTAGAGAGGAAGGAGTTGCTGCTGGAGAATATTTTGCCTCCTTTTTGCTGCTAATGTTGAGTGTGATAAGAACTGTAGCCCTGTTTTGGCAACATATCACTGTAGAAAACTAGAGAAATCTCTCTGCCTTAGTTGCAGGTGTACATGTATGAAATAAAAACCAATGAATCTCCTAATTCAAAACATTTTCTAATTTCAATTCGTATTGGTTATCTCTTACAGTCCATCATACTAATAGTAAGGGCTTTTTATGTGTAACGCCAGTTTAGTGTTTCCTGTTTTGACAAATAAGAATTTAATTATTTTATTATTATTATTATTATTTTCAGCAGTATTCTAGCAATGTGGTAAGTGTTCATCGCTGTGTAAGCTGGTACCTCTTGCAGATTGTCCTATACCTACCTATTTTAGCAGGTACACAGTTACTGACTTAAAGGGCATATGCCCAGATTTCAATAGGGAGGGGAAATTTTATAGATACTCATAGGATTGTGTAATGGTTTGGGTTGGAAGGGAGCTTAAGGATCATCTTGTTAGTGATGCCTTCAGGTATTTCTAGTTTTTACTCTTCATATATCTGTAACTTGCTGTAGTTCTGTGCTTCTTACTAAGTGCTAAAAGTCCTCTGTTCCCAGCACCTTTAGCCAAAACAAAGCTCTCTGAATACAGATTCAAGGACATGTTCTCTGCCTTAGAGCCCGAATGTATGTAAACAACTGCAAGATGGGGGGAGCAGGCTTGGGGTGGTTAACATCATCGCCTGAGGGTGTGATTGGAGAATTAAGGGCCAATATGCTAATGGGACAGAACTTATAAAAGGTGAAGAGCTCGTGACCCTGTGTCCATTTTGGGTGTCGTCCCCGACGGGGCTTTGCTTGCCTGAATGTACCTTCAAGGCCTTTGCAGGCCTTGAATAAATTGTCTGCTTTTATACTCCTAATTTGTCTTGGCCTCTGTTTCAGGTAGCCCGTCTTTTAGGCAACATTAGAACTCCTGTGCAATGGGGAGGGACATGTGCTACTAGGCCAAGTTGCTCAGAACCTCATCCAGCAAGTTCTGGAACATGTCCAGGGATTGGGCATCTGCACCTTCTGTGGGCAGGCAACCTGTGCCAGTGCCTCTCTGCCCTCATATCTTATCTAAACATTCTTCCTGATATCTCCTCTAAACATACTCTGTTTCAGTTCAAAGCCTTGTGCTAACAGTACGTCTTTCTAAAAAACCCCTTTCCATCTTTTTTGTAAACTCTTTTCAAGCACGGGAAGGTGCTGTAAGGTCTCCCTATAGCCTTCCCTGCTCTAGAATGAGCAGCTCGGACTGAACTCTCAAAGCCTGGCTTCAGAGGAGAGGTGCTCCAGCCCCCAGATTACCTTCTTGGGTAGAGGAAGAGATTTGTGGAAGAGTGCCAGGAAATAGATTGAAATCTCTCGTAATAAAAGCAGGACTTCAGAGTATGCTGTTGTGATTGCTTGAGCTGCTCTTTGATTCTTTCTATTGCTGTAGAAATGAGAATCTTGAACGATTGTGAAGTGTTAGTATAGCAGTCCTAGCAGTTTAGGCATAAGAGGAAACTATTACATGTGGCCTCAAAAATTATGTCAAGATGTTTATTCTACATACCATCACATCATTATTTGCAGTCCTATTCTATGCTAATATCCAAAGCTTGTGCCTGTTTACAGACATGTAAAAATAATGTGACTGCTTATTGTAGTTTCTTCTTTTTTGCCCTCTTGAAACCACATTTTATTCACCTCAAAGAAATACTAGGAAGGATGAAAAGCTGTCATTTGGTATTTTTAATCTGCTCCTGATACCCATCTCCATACTTGATATCTAGCCTAAATTGGTTGTTTTTCTCCAGCAATTGCAAGAGGGATGTTGTGTATAAATACGCTGACAATATTAGCATTCCATACGAAATTAAGTTAGTGTTCAAGGACTGGGCAATGTAGCCTTTTATCTAGTTTTTAAAGCAGTCAAGTGAGTTAACTAGAGGTGAAGAGGAAGTTGTGGAATTGGCTCAGAAAAGTACTTTTAAATGAAATTTTAGTTGGAAAAAACTGGGACAGTACTTTAGCTGCTAAATCAAGACAACTGATGTGTTTGATTTATTGGATTTATTTATTATTACATCCTCTGAAAGGGTGTATGTAATTTACTAGATCTGTAATTTACTATCTGATCCTCCCCTTCCCGAAACAGGAAGGAGATGGTGGGAAAGGTGTGTTGGATAAATGTCACTTTAGAAGCTCAATGTGTCATCTAGCAATTTAAAACTGTATGTTTTCATTTTCATCCTTTTGTAACTGAAGTTTCAACATTGTAGTCAAAAGTTTAGTGCTTCAGTTTTAGAACAAGATTTTATATTTGGCTTCAGGCTGATCTTTTTTCTTCCTTTCTTTTTAAAGCTATTAACTTGGAAATCAATTTGAGATGGTAAGCGCCTTTACATCTCTCATACCTTGGATTTAGAAGAAGTTTGACTGTTCATATGGGTGTGGCTCTTGACTTTTGGGCTTCCTAAGAGGAGCTACCTTGCTTGTAACATGTCTCTAAAGGTGGAGTTGGAGGGAACAGAGAAGGCACAGTCTTCTGCTTTTGGTGAGCTATGGTTTTCAGATGCTGTTTTTCTCTGTGTTTAGGCATGGATGACTGCTTTTAGTGTCAATTGGAGACTTAACACTGGTCTCAACAGAGGATCAACAAAAAAAGCCTCTTGTTAGGGCTTTCTGCATTGCTGCAGTTAGTGGGAACTTAACTGAGTTGCAAGTTCGTGGTAAAGACAAGTCTCCAGCTGTTTTCTACTTCTGCTCTCTGCCCTTTCCCTAAAGCGTGCATAGCATTGTATATATAAAGATACTGAGGTGGAGGGCAATACACTTTGTTCCTGAGATCAATGGTTTTGAAATCATGGGTGCGTGCAGAAAGTTTCTTATGAAAAGCAGCATGTGTGTGAAGCACCTGAGGGAGTTTGCTGTTGTGTTTGAAAAGCAGGCCATGAAACATGCTTTTTAAAAATAAGAGTGCAAAATTTGGTCTGCAAGACCTTTCATGTTGAATGATGTCTGACGGTGAAAGTGGTTGGCCCAGTAATGTTCTTAACCTAGGCATTTCATGATAAGAGCTTTCAGCCTAGCTGTGGAAAGTGTAACTTCTTCACCAGGGTTTGGTTGATATTAGAATTGAAACAATGACATTGATTGAAAAACCTATTTATGGCCAACCTTCTAGATGCTCCAAACTGGGGAAATCCTAACAAACTGTGTGTCGGGAATCCTTGCATGTTAGTAAGAAGCCGACATCAGCCTCCTGCATAGGAGGAGATCTTGATTTCCTTAGAAAGAAATTGATATTTTTGTCTTGTCAGGCTGCAGTCTAAACAGAACTGTACACATTTTAATCAGCCCTTTATGCTCAATACTGAGAAGCAGTGGCTCATAAGGAGATCAGGTTTTTGTCCATACAGTTCAGTGTGCTAAGTTCTTTTCCCACAGATACGAGCTGCCTGTCTCAGCTGTGATGTTAAAGACCTTGGGTAAAGAATCATTGTGTGAACTGGTTTTTTAAGTTGGGATGAGTTTTATGATGATGATGTTTTTAGACTTCTAAGTGTCTTTGTAAAAGCACTGTAACATTACACATTCAAAATGTGATGTATTGATACATTGACAATCACCACAATGGATTTGGATAGGGTTTTGGATTTTTAATTTTTTTTTTGTTTGTTTTAATATGTTACAGTTGAGGACAGGGGGACCTTAGGATGAGATTGAAATAGAAACTGTCAAAGATGGCTCCGTAATCTGGTCTTTAAAGGAAGAATAAAATTAATTTCAGGATTCTAACTTGTAGTTTTTAGCCAAACCTGATAGATAAAATGATTGATTCTTTTTTGGGGAGGGAGATAGTATATATCCAAACAAACTATTAAATGATTGTACTGCTAAGACAAAATCATTAGCTGGGGAAATGACCAATAAAGGGAACTTGAGTGCCTAGAGAATTTAAAATTTGGAGTGTTTGCATCATTGTTCTCTAATTTGCATTAAAACAGTGAAACTGGTTTCAGAATAACCCTATCGTAGTTAACCCAGACCTACAGACAGCAATTTTCTTTCCCACATGCCATTAAGAACCCCAAACTTGTTAGGTCTAAAAACATAAAGCTGTTGTCGTTTTTGTCCTTTTTTGCCTCTGCTCTGCACCATTCCATTTTGATTCTGTGTAATTCTGATTGGATTGTTAGTCATGTGGTTATTTTTCAGTTTTGAAAAAACAAATAAACATCAGCTGAACTATTTTCATGTGAAATGAAGAGATAGTAGTCCAGTTATCTGGAAAACTGCCAAAATCATCTTATTCAGCTATCTGTGGGCCGTATCATGTCACTGCTGGTAATATTTCCTTGAGTTTTGTCCTTCATAAGTGATCTATTGGCATGATAGTCATTGAAGTTGAAAGAGACATGATACCAGGATAAATACCTCGTTTCATAGCATGTCAGTTTATATTATACCTGAGCTTTAGTATTAGCTTGACTTCAAGTTTTGTTGTGAACACTGTTTGACTCTCTGGTGCAGAAGAGCAAGCTCTGCTGTGACTTGGAGAAGACAATATCTCAATGTGATGGTATCAACACATGCAAATAGAGAAAACAGAAATGCTTATAAAATTGCTACCTGACAGCATTGCTTCTTGACCTGTGACTCCTGACAGATCTTGCAGATGTCAGAATATTTCAGTAATGGATTCAGGCTATGACACTTGCCATTTAAAAAGTCACATCACAATTAATAGAATCAGTATTCAGTGTGGGGGTTTTTTTTTTTCCTGCACAGTAACACATCCGCTGCCTCTGTGACAACGTTCATTTCTTTCTGAGCAAATGGAAACCTAGTAGCACCAGCCTCAGGAAGTTGTTAAAGCAATTAAAGGCTTGTCTCTCAGCACATTGCATGGTTACCATAGTATCCTTTGCCTCCAAGTCTTCACTGATGATGTCAGTATGCATACAGAGGCTGTTCGCAGCATCTACATGAAGATGATTCAGCCCTCACTAAAGATCATAAGCATCTCTCCGTACATTCTGTTATCTAGTGTTATTTTAGGAATTCATGAGATTGGAAGGTAAGTGACTTTTGCTTTATATTGAATAATTTTTATGTATCCTCACGCTGAACTTTCAGTGTTGCTTTTTTCCCCCTCTGTTGTATTATTCACTAAATGCTTAAAGTATGTTTTAGATGAACCAATTACATAGCTTATTGTAATTTAAATGTAATGACAAAGTCTAGGTAATTTTCATAAGTGTTAAAAAAGAGGAAACAAACTAAAAATTCCTGAAGTAAAAAATCTGACTTATTAAATAGTTAGAAGGTTTTTACTAATTAAAACTAGCAGAGCTTTATTTTTAATCATAAGAAGATAATCCAAATTATATAATGGGAGCATTACCTGAGAGAAAAATGTTCAAGTTTTTAAAAAATTATTATTAAAAACTTACCAATTAATCCCCATCTCATATTTAAAAGGGCTTTGGTGTTGCAGGAAATGCTACATTAAGGTGGTATGTATTGTACAAGCCCGTCAATGTACCTCTCTTTCTCCCCACCATGCATATCTAGTATGCAAATAACTTTTCTTAACCTCTACCTGTTTTCTACTTTTTGTTTATAATATCCCTTGGCTTATTTAGACAAGTCTTTTTTTGGGGAAAGGGGTCCTCTATTGAAATTTCTTCATCAAAATGCTTAGTATGCCCTTCCTAATGAGACACTTAGTTTTTAATGCTATTAATTGCAATAGATGTGGTGCATTAGAAGAATAGGAAAGATAGTCGAGTGGCAATACTGTGCCTTTTGAGTATCATTAATTCCTTGTAGACGGAGGATTTTTTGCTTTCTAGTACAAAGATATATGTGCTCTTTTTTCTCTCACTTGACTGCATAGCTATTAGTTTGGATATTAATATGGAGAAGAATAATATTTTAGATAAAGTGAAGAAACCAACTCCCAATTCTGATATCTATTAACTTTGATATTTGACACTTAAAAAAACCTAAGTCTGCTTATGCATTTAATGCAATTTGGAATTGGTCATGGTGTCCTCCTTTATGGCTTTAGGAATTGTGCATCTTTCCTGTTTTGGACTAGGAGATTAGACTAGGGGATTTTTTTGGTTCATTTGTTTTTGTTTGGTTGCTTTTTTGTTCATTATTTTTTGTTTGGTTGGTTTTTGGTTTGGCACATTAGACATAACCACTCAGTATGTAATATATGTGTTTTTTTAATGAATGTCTGTCTAATGACATAGTAGTAGTTGGAGTTGGGAGCTTCTTTTTCATGTTTCTTAATGGGTTTGATTTGTTTTTCCTCCTGCCAGGTCTTTTGACTGTATGTTGAGATTTCACATTCAAACAGTTCATTACAAAAACAGGGTTTCTGTTTGTTTTTCCACTACAGTCTTGTTAGGTCATTTATAGGGGTGCATGTTTCAGTGCACTCTTGAGGTCTTCCATTACAATGGTGTCATTAATCATTGGTATGTTTTCCTCATGCTGAGCAGAAAACAAGAAGGATTACAGGAGGACTGAGGGGACAGGATAAAGACTAAAGACAGAAACCTGCTTTTTTCAAATAATACTGTACTACTGACCTACAGAAGGACATCACAGAATTAGACAGAGTTTCCAAAGATGTTGAAGACAAAGAGAGATAATTACCTGAGTATGAGCTGAAGGAGAAGTTCTTGAAAGAAAAAAAAGGCTTAAACAGGGTAGATTGGGAATTATTTCAGTTTATAGTATCTAACAAGAGAACAGATTAGAAGATTATTTAAGGTAGTGCTGACAATTTTTGAGGATGTTAAGTCAATTCAATGCTGAAAAGAGTAGTCTTCCTCTCCTGATGCTCTTTCCTCTGTAGAGTAGTGATGGGGTGAGTTTGTTGAATGGGTTGTGTTGAAGGTTGGGGCGCAACATAAACCTAGTCTGTAACAAAGCAAAGAGCGTTTCCACCAATTAGCAGGATGGAGTCTGTGGACTCACAGCAAATAGAGAAAGTCCATTACAGTAGACAGAATAAACTTGTCCTGCAGATCATTAGCTCTGAGCATATTCTGCTGTTATCAACTTAGCCATAAGTGCAGCTCTACCCTAAAATTGTGGTGGGTTTTAATGGATTTTAAAACTTCTCTGTTCGAATACAACTGAGCTGGTTGGCACTTGAGATTTCGTGGACAGTTTCTGAATATTTTCCCTAGTATTTAGGGAAGTTACTATTCAGATAGAAATCGTCAATAAACTTTTGGCCTTGTTTGAACAAGGAAATTGAGTTCAAGACCTGACACTAGGAATGTGCCGGCTTTAAATTATGACACCCTCCCCTCTAGCTCCCTCCTTGCCCCGTGGCTGGCCATGTGTACAATTCTGCATGGGTTTTGTGTTCATGGTGGGGATATATGCTTAACCTCACCATGGTTGGATGTGGGCACCTGCAGCTGAGACCACCATGCCTTTCTCAGTCTGCATGATCTGGCCAGATCTTCCCCCACCACAAAGTTGCTTTCCTCAGTTATATCTTTCAAGCATGGAGCTTGTCTTTGTTTGCACAGTAGTTAATTATAATGGAGGAAATGCATAGTCTTTCAGAATCGATAAAGTTTACTCAATTGCGCCCTATCTCTTCTGACATTATTTGTACACATGCATATGGAATGGGGCAATGAAGGCTCTGTGGCTTGCCTTGCAGTCAATAGGACAATCTTGCTAGGATTTGCTTACAGAGAAGCACCTAATATTTTTGTTCTGTCAAAATATAATTATTTGTAGATAGGCATTCATGTGTATCTGTAAGACTGGATAATTTAATCAGGAGTGTTAAAAATGTGGGAAAATCCATAAGCAGCTATGCAACAGCTGTGTCTTTTTTTCCTTTTCTTTCCCTGCATTATTCCAAAAATCATGCTTCAGCTGTGCCCCTGAGACAGAGTATTTCCCCTCTTTAGTTATACAAAAATGAAGAAAAATCTGCATAATTTTTTGTAACTGTTTTTTTCCTAAGTGTCTTTCTTTTGTCTGGAACCATTTGCACATGTTTGTCTAAATCTGTGTAATAAAATAATAACAAAACAGGCAGAACTGGTAGTTTGACAGAACTGGCATTCACCTGAATGGATTTCTAAAGTTCATGGCTTTTATAAATAGTTCCATTCCATATTGACTGATAACTAGTGTATTGATTTGCAAAGTTATATTTTCCTCTTCTGAAAATATTTATTGGCTTATGGTGTTGGGAATATTGTCATATCCTGTGAATATGATCATTTGGCAGTGACAGGTGGCTTAGATGATCTTTATGAGGAAAAACTATAAATATACAACAAAAATGATAGATTGCTAAGAAAAACATTTTAGCATTCTCTAGAGCTTGTGTTATTCTGAATTGGCTGTTTTGTGTCTGCCATGTTTATGTACAACACCTAATGCTGGAGAATTTTTTGAAAAGCAAGATAATCCCTTGATAGTATTCAGTGTGTTCTGCATGGGGCGTAAATAGGATTTCACTGATACTTTTTTTTCTTAGGGAAAATTTCATTTTGGGCTTCTTCATTTGTACATTCAAACATACATAGTTTGTGTTCTGGTTTTCAATCCCCCTATTCCATATGCTCCAAGTTGTAGTATTGTTATTTTTTTCCCCCTGAATAAAAGTCAAAATTTTGATGCCACACAATTGTTTCGCTTTCTTGTTTTCAATCTTTTGTCCATTTAACTTAAGAATAGAAGCAGTGTTTTGCATCTAGAAGAGACAGTAATTTATGATTCAGTGAAGTAGTGTTGTTCCTGAGTTACATCGTGTGTTACCCAGAGGGGTTGTGGGTAAGGTTTGTCTTGTTGGTTTGGGTTTTTTTAACAGTTTTTAAAAAATATTATTTCATATGGACTAGAATTAGTATCAAAATAAATGGATTTCAGTTGGAGGTGCTGCTGGAATCTTAGCTGAAAACAAATTATATTTACTTCAGTGAACGCTGCACGTTATACTAGGAGTGAATCTGATTCAGTCTCTTCTGAAGAAGGGTCAGACCGCTACAAAAAACCAGAGCTGTTAACAGCCCCTGTGCTACTTCTGGGATGGGTTGGTTTTTGGTTTTTGGTTTGTTTGGGGTTTTTTTTTTGTTTGTTTGTTTGGTTTTTTGGGGGGGAGTTGTGGGTTTTTTGGGGGGGTGTTGTTTGTTGTGGTTTTGGTTTGGTTTTTTTTGTTGAATTGTTTGTTTGCTTGCTTTTTTTTCAACTAAAAAATTACAATAACTTGAATGTTGATGTTTATTCCAGAGTGCTTTCTTAGAGAAGTCCCTTTAGAGAAGTGTTATGAGTATTTGAAAGGAAGAAAGGAGCAAGTTCTTCAGGAAAACATTGTAGAACTGCAGTATTGCTGCATCCTGGTGTTTAAAGTAGTCCATATAGTCCATCAAAAGGAATGTCACAGTACAAATGTCCTTGACGTTTTCCTAGAGTACCCTAGAAAATCTATATTAAATCTGAAGCACTGTGAAGTACTCCACTTAGTGGTATGCCATTCCTCCCTTTCCTTCTTGGAAGAAGCCTACCTGGAAACAAGAATCGCTCAGGGGTTCCTTGGCTGACAATTCTGAATTTGGCCTCACTGCTAGCTTGAGTAATTGCTGCTGAACACTTTTTGGCTGTGGTAACTTTCAGTGAATGACCAGACTAGTGTGAAGTGCTTTTTCTTAGGCTTTTCCCCCATCCCCTGCCATGCAGCTGAATTTACAAAATAATCCTGGAACAATTAACCGGTTTGTCTGACTGAATCAGCGCAGATTTGCAAAACTGCTGAAAATAGTAGCTGTTTCCTCTTCTAAACGGACCTGTTTCTTAAGGAGCAATGGTTTTACAGGGGAGATGGAAGGTTGATCCAGTTCTTTCTTTTGTGTGAAGGTTATCTGCCATCCTCAAAGAAAAACAGAGGAACCCAAACAGCTAAGCATGCCATCAATTCTATTAAAGACACAAAAGGGAGAAAGACACTTGGTCCCTAACTTTTGATTTCAGGAAATCTTGAAGAGAAGTCTGTCTGGTTTCATGTATGCTTGTGTCAAATAGCAAATTATGTGTCTTGGGAGATGAGAGATGTAAGGCCATCATGCCTGGGGCAGTGAAAGAATTGGAACATGATTCTTTCATCCTAAGAAGGAGATACTTGGCATTTTCTTTTGTTTAGGAAAAACTTGAGTTTGTTTTAATGCAATTTTTTTTCAATTCATCAGGCTAAAAGAAGAAAAGAAATCATAAAGCAATTCTGTTCTTGAGAGCTAATGAGGCTTTAAAAATATATTCTCTTTCATTTAGCAATAATTAAGCAAGTGTGTTTTTTATTTTACTTGTTGGTTACAGTAGCTCACCAGTAATAGAAGTTACCATGTAAAAACTAAAAGAAGTAAGCATTGTATTTCTGTTTGTAACTAAAATGAGATGTTATAATAGGGAAATGCTCCACCTGACAGTTAACTCCTGGGTAAGATTTTGGAAGTTTCCCATTTAATTGTGGTGTGTACGTTCTCTGGTGAGCTTTATTGAGGGCAGCATGACTTTGCAAGATCTGGTGTGATGATTTGTTGCAAGCAGTGCTCTGGTGTGGTTTGGCTTGATTTTAGCTCTTGGCTTGGTTACAAGGGGCCTTGCATGAAACTGTGCTTTGGTTCCCAGTTCGTGTAGTGAATTAGCTACTTCCTTGTATCGTAGAAGCACTAGGAATAGAATTCCATGGAAGCACTTGTGAATTAGTCTCTTATTATGTATCTAAATTATATACAGGGTACACATTATGCCACGTTCATGGAGAAGTACGTAAAGAGTTGTGTTTTGTAAGTGTTTCATGCTCTTCATCCTCAGTGTTCCTTAGGAATGATTTTCTAGTATCATTTTTTTCTTAGCTTTATTTATGTGTCAGAGCTCCGTAATACGCATGCTTTACTCTTCAAGCGCGATTGAATATGTACAGTTCTTTGTTATGGTTAACAGATGTAGGTTACATCTTTTATCTTTCACTGCTTTGTCATGTTTATGTGGGACAACAAAGTATGAGATTCTTCATTGTTAATGCAGCCTTAAAAGCTTTATTGGTGAATTTTAGAGAAGAGTGCTTCAAAAAGGAAGATAAATACCCAACCATAATACTATTTTCCACTCTTGAGTGTAAACTATAAACTTGTATTTTTATTTTATGAGTGAATGAGAGTTTAAGAAGGCATTTCCAATATCCACTTTTTCAGAAAACTTTTCTTCCAGGAAGCTGTTAAGCTTTATCGATATTTTAACCATTTTGTCTGCAAGCCGTGCACTGTGATTACTCGTGGGTAACCTTTAGTTAAGAGAGTTTTTATCTTTTAATGTTACATTATTGTGAACCCATTGGAGGTATAATGGATGGTTTTGTTATAGTAATTAAAACACAGATGAAGCTTGTAGGTGAAGGATATCTAAGTGGCAGTCGTTACTTGGTGCTGAGCATGAGCTACTTAAAACCAACCAACCAACTAAAAAGCTCTTCAGTGAATTCAGCTAGCTGCTAGAAAGATGAAGATATGTCTGTTGTTTTGGAGGTGCCATACACAGACAAGCATTTAAGTTGTTGTAGGTGATATACAACAGGGTATGGGAAAAAAGTATGTGATCACTCACTTTCAATAGGAGTAGTTATGGCTATCAGTGTAATGTTCTAGTAAGATTGTTTTGAACAGGAAAACAACTTGACCTTTTTTGATTGTATTTTAATACTGGCTTTTGCATCTCTTGTATAAATAGATAAACTTCTGGTGTATAACTGGCAGATTTGCATTATAAACCTACATTTTTTTCAAAAGCAAGTTGTCAGATTTTAATTTGTTGATTTGTTTTATGGACAGTATTATTTAAGTTCTGATTCTTACTTTGTGCAACATTATGACTGATAGGGCTGCCACTGAATACGTGGTTTCCCACTGTATTTGATAATGGGTTTTTAGGACTACTTTGTTGTTTAAAACCATCAAGAGCTTAGCAGGAAAGCAAGCTTCAGATACATGCTGCATCTATTTTCAAAGCAGCATCTTGGAAGGGCAGTTGTAAATGTCTTTTTGCTTAACTGTCTCAAACTGGATGGTAGGAAAGCACATAGTGCAAATAGGTTTCAGTGTCAATCTGCTTTCTGCAGCGCATCAGCAGTAGCTGCTAAAGCCCCCTGGAAAGCTGTCAGGCATTCTGCATGAACTGTCAGTGTTGTGATGAAGGAGAGCAGTGCTGGCTTTTGTTCATGTAGTGCTAAATATAGCTTGTGTTAACACAGCTCTATTTTTTGGTAGTGCTCGTTGTTTTTTTGTCCTTCTCCAAAAGCAGCACGATGATCATCAAATTCAATCAGCCCTCCCTGATTTCTAAATGACTTAAAGAGAGTGAAAATGTTTTTCTTTGCCGTCTGATGCTGAATCAGACTTAATTCTCTTTAGGCAAAGTACAGTGCCAAGACCAATAAATGATGGAGCTGCTTTGTCATCTGATACAAAACACCTGTGAAAGTACAGGATAAGTAATTAGAGATTATATGGGATTGCCTGTTTTGAGAAAGGGATGAATCAGAAAAAACGAACATGTGGAAAAAGCAACAGTGTTAGAATAAATTCTTCCTGTTTTTACTAGAAAATGCTTGCTCCGTCCCCTATTGCTGTCTTCCCCTTTAAAAATCTTAATGGTAATTTCATATGAAGTATTCAATTCTGTTAAAACTGTTTGACAACAAATTTGAGATGGCTCAGGCGCTAGTCATGAGGTTTGGAAAAAGTTCTTGAGTGGTGAGCATCTAGCAAGGGAATGAAGATCACCTTCCATCTATCAATTACGCTAAAAACACATAAAGAGTTCATGCAACTAAACAGCATTAGGGTTTTTTTTCTGTACCACCTTTTTTCTGCATCTGTGCTCTTCCTCTGCACAGCCATTCTCCTTCACTTCTGTAGAGTTAACCTGTGCATGGAGCTGTCTCCTTATTTAACTGCCTTTAAAAGGACCATGGAGCCAGAGTGAGGAATAAAGGAGTCTGTGGCATCTCTGGGCCATCTCTTAATAGTGACACTGTTGCCTGCTGCTTCAAAATTGCTTCTTTCCACTTGTTCCCTATAGTTTGCTATCCTTCATCAGGTTGCCTGTGGGAAACAAAAGCTGTGTGTCACATAGTGGGTTTTTGTTGATGTATTTTGAGCAGTTACAGTGCTAATATATAAAGCCTTTATCTATGATTGAAATCCCACTACAACTGCAGTGCAGCTGTGCAGCTTGGACTCCTGGCAGCCTGGCACAACTGGTCTTGTGGTGCTCGGGGAATTTGTGTGCACAGAAAACTTCCACTCCTATTGCTTCAGGTTACTTATGTAGAGGAGGCGAGCAGTGCATGCAGCCCTAAGCTGGAAGTTAAACTTTTAGGCTGTGATGGCTCTCTGCAACCACCTGAAAATGGTTGTAGTCAGGTGGGGGGTCAGGCTTTTCTCCCAAGTAACAAGTGATAGGACAAGAGGAAATGATCTAATGAAATGTGTGGTTAATTCCTATATAAAGTGTTAGATGTGGGATCTTTACCCCTGGTACAGCCACATCATTTCTTTCTTGAAGTCTTTAGCTAGAAATGGCATTTATTCACTGTATTCCTGCTCTCTGTTTTCCTCACAAATACTGTGACTTAAAGTAAGTCACTACCTAGCCATACAAAGGTGATTGTAAAAATGTGTTATCAAAAGGAACTTGCAGGTGTTTATTAGGCTGGCCTGAGTAGCTCTTAGAATAATCCAGCTTTGAGGAGAGAAAATTGACATGGAATTTTCAAGCCAAGTTTTTAGAAGAACACATTTATCTAAAATCAATACTCTTATTTTTAGAGTATTTTAACAAACGGTAGGTTGACAGTTTGCAGTGTCCTAATCATTGTATACAAAGTGCAGTTTAGGCCATGGAGTTTCAGTGATGAAGGTTCCCCTATCCCAATTTCAACCTTGCCCTGCAGTATCTGGCACATATTTCTATTTCATCATCATAGAGCAATTCCAGCTTTGTTTTCCCTACCTTAAAACATGCAAATTTAAGTTTGCTGTGGCATCAGTGAGTCCTTTATTCAGAAGACAAGAATGCTGACCCTCAATCCTCACATTGCTATGGCTGCCACCCTCTTAAGCAGGCATTTTGCCAACAAGCACTGGCACTTCTATGTATTTCCGTACCAAATTGCATCTTGATACAAAGACAGATGTCCCTAATGTTACAAAAAATTTTGCTGAGTGGATAATTTGAAAGGCAGTCTGAAAGCCAGGTTTGCCATCTGGATTTTTGTAACAGTAAGTTTTTATGGGTTTTGCTTAAAAACTAGAGGAGATAATTTTGCTTATGATGCAATTTATAAAATACAACAGCTATACAGGGGCTACCAAAACCCTACCGAAAGTGTGCTGAGTAACAGACATATTGATATTATCCCTTCCTGCTGCTAAAGTCTGAATCTAAAGTTAGAAGTCTACTTCTGAAGGGAAAGGAAGACAGAAATCTGAAGTTAAAGCATTTGAGTTGCTGAAGCTGTCACCTTTAATAAGTGCAAACACCCATGTTTGGAAAAGAGCTGCACATCACCAGACCTTCAGCCCTATCTTGTGGAAGAGTTTGAAGGTACCCCTTGAATTAAAAAAAAGGGAAGGCAAGCACAGGATGTGATATGAACCCGAGAAAAAGACAAATCGCTTCTTGCTGGTGTGGGGGTTCTGCTATGTAAGTTATACCATTGTTTCTAAGACTTAGAATGTCTTGATTGCAGCTGAAAAATGCCGTGCAAATTGCACTGTTTAATATGGAAATGCTGTCCTTCTTTGTAATTTGGTCATCTTTGACTTTGAACCTTGATCTTCACCTCACTGTACCGTGTTCTTAAGTACCTGGATTTCAAGCCTGTGTTGCTGGAAGGCAGTTTAGGTGGAAGTCATGGATTTGTGGTGTGTTTGTGGAACTTACACACTTAATTTGAAAGAGTTAGGGCAGATAAGCACCATGCTCCAAGGTGAGTTTGGAGTATATATTATGTTTCCTGCCAAGGGATCATACCATAATGCTTCCACACACACTTAGAGTATTAGAAGTGGAATTAATGTGTACTACTAAATTCTTTCTCCGCTTTCCATCGTGGCTGGATTTTTTAGAACCCCTTTATTGTAATACTATTGTATTTTTATTTTGCATTGATTTGTATTATTAGCTAGTGAAATAACTTGTCTCGTATTAAACCATCAGTGTAATCCACTGAAGAAACAAGTGTTTCCCTTCTTAAAACAATAATAGAGTTAAAAACTTTTAAGTGTTCTCAACAACTGAAATAGGTACTTTTGTAGTACCTACTACTAGGTAGTAGTACTACTAGTAGTACTACTAGTACTTTCTAGTACTTTCCTAGAAAGTCTACTTTTGAAGTCGGCTTTCTAATAGTGTGTTCAGTCTGCTCATAGCTGACCTGCTTCTTCATTATCGTAAACCGGGCAAATTTTGTTATACAAAATTCTTGCTATATTTTATACCAAAACACATTTAAAAGTCTGCTTTCTTTCTGTGTTTTATCAGTGATTAAGGAGGACTTCTAATGTGATATTGAAACATCTCTGTGAATGATTTTTAATGCTGACCTGAAAAAATATTTATCTTTGGATTTTTTTTTTTTTTTGCTTTTGTTGGTTTTTTCTACTTTAGTCTTAGATGTTTTCCTGATTACTTTCAACTACTGCGTCTCTGAAATCAGTTGGGATTCAGTGTTTGGGACTCAGTTTGAAGAATTTTCTTACGAGTAAAAATGTGTCTGAAACATGAAGAAACTTAAGCTAAAAGTCTGTTCAGTGTTTTGCATAGCACTTCAAATTGAGCATTTGGGAGAATTCTATACTGTTCATTTTTCTTTTCCTGCAAAAATGCATGCTCTTGTCACAGCAAGAAGAAAATGCAGGAAAACAAAATAATGTATTTACAATTTACAGAGTAGTAGACTTGTAAAAATTCTACAAACTGAAAAGTATTCTGTTCCGAATCCTATTAAAAATATTTGCTATTTCTATATAGTGTGTGAATGACTTTTGTATTTCCTCAAGCCACACCCCTCATCTCCTGGTGGCTTTCACCTTATGTCAGAATAATCAGTCTTGATGGGTGGGGAACTGGAAATGGGGAATTCGGGACTTCTTGCTAAAGAAACAGATGACATCATCTAGGAGGAGCTAAAATACTACTTTGACAAGTTATTGCTTGGAAGTAGGTGAGTGGGTGTTGTAGTTGGAAAAACTTCTGATAAGTACTGTAATACATAAGAAATCTTTTAATCAACTGTTCTTACATTATCCAAAAATTCATTGGTATGCCCCTAATAAGCATTAGTGTGTTAATTAAAAAATGTTTCTTTTACAGGTTTATGAAGTTCACTAACGTGTAGTTGAACTAGACAAAATACAAACATGTAAATGAGTTTCTTCACAAATCTGATTCTGGAAGGACAGTCTCTTATTTGTAGTTTGTAGATGTTTCATGCCACTGCCTTAAGGAGAAACATTAAAATGCATTAAAATGTATTCTTAATTAAGAATGACAATTTTGTACAAATTTTTGATTGCAAAGTAATTTTCTTGGCTTGTTATTGAGCTAATGTCAAAATAGTTTTTCGTTATGGGAACCTGATTGTTAAAATAAAAACAAGCAAAAGAGTGTATGTTATTCTACAAATGAAAATCTTTGCCACATTTTCTTGCAAACATACTCCTGTGCTTTTGAGTTGGTGGTTATGTAGCTTGGCTCATGAGCAGGTTTCCAATGCATATGCTCATGGGTGAATCTTCTCACAAATATTGCAACTGAAATTAGACTTGCACTCATGTGAGCAAATCCTGTCTCTGGTCATAGGCTGTATTTTTAAGAGTATTTGTTATTCAATATGGTGATTGCCTTGGAGAATCTGGCATAAAAGACTTGTGGCCCTTTCTGAAATTTGGCTTGCTGATATTTTGCAGACAGCTTGGATATCCTTCTGCATGCTATTTAGTTAGGATAGCTGACTGTTGGCTTTACACATTTCCTTTCTTGGATAACTGAAAATCTTGTTCAAAACTACATCTTATCTATTAATACAAAATGTTTGTGTCATGCATCACATTTTTTTTTAATGAGTCCATGGACTTGAAGTGGCTATGATGTCCTTCCATAGAATGTGATAATGTTCTTGGTTTGTTTGTTTTTTTTAAAGGGACTCCATTGCCTTTAATCTTGATAAGACTTGTTCCTGTCTTCTTTTGGCATGCCTGGAAACATGGTGGATCTCATTGCTTCTTTTGTAGAAGAAGTGCTTGTTTTGTTCCCTATGTTCTACATTGGCTAGGAATTTATGTACTGGCCGAGTACTAACAAGCTTTTTGTTACTACTTACATAATTTGTTGGAGTAGCAAAATAATGAGACACTGGGTGCAATAAACAATTCTCAAAATCTGAGACTCAAGGTGGGATTTTTGGTTTTTTTTAAAATCATTGGTGTTCTTGCAAGAGCCACAGAATATCAGATGGGAAGGGGACCTTAAGGACCATCTGATACAGCCTTTCTAGGCAAAATCACAGTCCAGTCAAGATCACAAGAACCTTGTCCAGATGGGTCTTAAGAGTCCAACACTGGGAAATCCACCACATCCTAGGGATGATTATTTCAAGGGCTGATTGTTCTCATAATGAAAAATGTTCCTTTGCTGTCCAACTGGAATCTTCCCAGGAGTGATTTATANGCCTTTCCCCTCGCCTTTCCCCTCGCCTTTCCCCTCGCCTTTCCCCTCGCCTTTCCCCTCGCCTTTCCCCTCGCCTTTCCCCTCGCCTTTCCCCTCGCCTTTCCCCTCGCCTTTCCCCTCGCCTTTCCCCTCGCCTTTCCCCTCGCCTTTCCCCTCGCCTTTCCCCTCGCCTTTCCCCTCGCCTTTCCCCTCGCCTTTCCCCTCGCCTTTCCCCTCGCCTTTCCCCTCGCCTTTCCCCTCGCCTTTCCCCTCGTGAAAGGGGAGTCTCCTTTGTAGCCACCAGTGATAAGATCTCCAGCAAACATTCCTTTTTCGAGGCTGAACAGGCCTGGTCCTCGTTTTCCATCCCTGGTCCCTGTCCTCTCCAGGGCTGGTTCAATCCCCTGCAGGTGCTCCTGCAATGCCCCTGGACCCCTGCCTGCCCCACCCAGCAGGGTGAGCACTGTGCCTGGTGTTCTCAGGATTCCCCTTTGTGTCCTGTTCCAGCAAAGGCCAATCTTTGAAGAAACACCTCTTCCTCTTTTTCCCTAGGATGTCGGTTTGTGTTTTATCTGTTTGTATTAAGCTGTTTTTGTTAAGCAAGTAGTTGAATATTGCTAAGCAAATTAACAGAAAAAGTGGTAAAAGGTCCTACAAAGACAGGTTTTTGTCTTTGCTGCTTGTATTCTGTATTTACCTAGTGACAAAGAGCAGTCAGATATGTCCAGTTAAAAGAGTGGGCTGTTCTGGAGAAAGGTGGAATAGAGAGGAATGAAGGTACATCACAAAAATTCACTGCAGCCTATAAGCTACATTGTTTAGGGTGCTTTTTGCTCTGTTCCATAAAATGTAATCTCTAAATAGAGTGATAATAGGGGAGAAGTGGTAGGGTTTTTGATCTGGCCTGTAGTTAAAATGATCTTTGAAAGGTTTCTTCCTGTGATGTTCAGGGGTTTTTTTGTGTCTGTGAAACTGTCCAATTCCCTCCTCCAATAGTGGATTGATTCCCAATACACTGTGTCTTTCCAAGTCCTTCCTGGCTCAATTTGTTCTTTGATAGGAGGTGCTACTTACCAGACACTTCCTAGAATAGTCTGTTGGCAAGCTGGCATGCACAAGGTGCTTAATGACAGACAAGGCACCAAGGGAAACAGCCTTTTTAGTTGCTGCCTTTTCAGTTAATCAAAATAGTCACTTGTCAGATGGAATAGCACAGGAGAGAGATTGCATTCTGAAGCAGAAGGCAAAATACATAAAATAATTATTAGCTAATTTTTTAATTTTCCAAATGAAAAATCATTAAATCTGGCGTTTAAATATCTACCTATGTATTTACCATTGTTGTATTGAGGGCGAGGGTCAACTCACATGCAACACCAATATAGTCTGTAAGAGTGGGCATAAGCAATAAGACAAATACTGAGTCCTTTGCCAGCTGGGATTAAACCACAACAAAATTGAAGATATTTCATTACAGCTCTTGAATTATCCTCCATTTCTTTCCCTGTTCAAGAATTCAAGAGTCCAGAGATCAGTAGGATTCACAAGTACTCAGGTTAGGAAAAGGAAACAAATATTTTTCTGTTTCCTAATGGAGGTTTCTGGTACATCTCATTTTCGGTAAGCAGTGGTTATACTTTGAAAGCTAAAAAATCCAGATTGGGTTCTAGCATGTTCCACCTTCTCTTGCCAGGTGTCTGCAGATCTCAGCAACTTCTGTAGTAAAATGCAGAGCTTAAATTTTTTGCTTCCTGATATACAGGCTCAGAAATCATTAAACCAGACTTCTTAGGTTCTGTTCAAACTATGTATTCCAGAAATGTTTTTCAGCTGAATCAATTTCAGCAAATTAGCTAAGGACAAGCTAAGTCTTAAGATTTTTCCTCAACCTGAAATCATGGCCATCATGCAGGAGTCAGAAAACAATGCTTGAGGACTTTGGGGAGTGGTATAGGAAGGGGCAGTATGATAACTAATCTTATACCTGCATCTGTCAGAGTTTTGTGGAAAACAGCAATAAATCAGTGTCAAGCAAAGGCATTGCTTCCTTTACTATGATTCAAGATTTTATTTAAAACCCAAAAATACCCTTACCACACAAATAATTGCAAAAAAATGCAAATAAACGGTATGTGTATGTAACATATATGTATGTACATATGTACATATGTATACATATATGTGTACTTACATATACACACATATACATATGTTGTGTGTGTGTGTGTATATATATGTATAGATATATATGTGTGTATATATATGTCTATAACTGTATATGTATGTGTATATGACATACACATATATGTTATATCCCAACTGAGATGTAGGAGATACCTGCCTGAAAAGATGTGGGTGAAGTGTATCGCTCTGCTAAGGATGAGAAGAGATGATCTTGCAAATCTTTCTGACGTATCAGGCAGCCCCATACAAGATGCATGTTTTTTATATAGCTTTAAATGATCTTATGAGCACCAAAACCGAACCAAGCTGACATGAAATCTGATTATGCCCGGTTCTGAGGAACTTCTGTGTATGGCAAAACTTCTAAAAACTTTCTAAATTGTTGTTACATTGCTTTTATCGGTGGAATGAACTTGTGTGTCTATAAATAAAAACTGAATTGTAAGTATTTGTGAAATCTAGTTGGTTCTTAGCATTGTTGAACAGGAATGCACAGCCCAACTCCGTGTGTGTGATGTGCTTTTGTTCTTCTCACTTGCTGCAGTTCTGTACTCTCAAAGGTGTGGAGCTGTCTGTGTGCAGTTGTCCGTCACACAACAAGATCTTGCTTCTCAACACTGATCCATTAAAATTTGAGATTAATAATAATTTTTTATGGTTCATATTTTAAATGAATGAATCTGTCTGTCAACAGATTTGTCAAAATTATTTTCTTTATTTTTGCTGCAAGGAAGCTAGTACAGCTTTAAAGTTTGGAGTACTTTCTTGTAGAAAACTTTCAGTTTTTCTGTCCAATAGGCATCAGATCTTTAAAAGGCGAAGTATATCTTTAATTTTTGGCACTTGAAAGGACCTTCTCTTGCAGAATGAAAGATTTACTTCAGTAGTAGCCTCTTTCCTTCTTTTGTGTTCAAAGGTGTCTGATTTCTCTTCACTTCATTCAAGGATAGGTCTGCTTTTAAACTGTGCTGCGAGTAATGCTGACAGTACTGTATTTCCTTTAGCTAAGGCAATCTAAAATTAAGATAATTAGAAATCTTTGAAATTACTGAACACGCTGTGGGAGGGAGAAAATATGTATGACTCATGGCTCTGGGAAAGAGAAAATGTGTATGATTCATGGCTGTTGACATCTTTTTTTTAAATGCCAGACAAGAATGAATAAAACCCAATGTTACTGAGATACAGGAGTAACCAGTATGTCCGTAAGCTTTTAAGATTGCACTTGCCATTGATCTCACAAGTATATGAAAACTAATTGCTTATGAAGTTTTATCACTTTAATAGTTTTGTTATGCTGAGGGAGAAGGTACAGCAGATTTTACATACCTTTTCCTGTATCTCATACAGACTTTTGGCTGAACAATAAAGGAAGTAAAAGAAATGTGAAGTAAAGATGTTCTTCCTCATAGACGTTTATGTTGCATGAGACAAAACAGACAGTAGAGTTACTGGAAAGTCTTGGATTTAAAGGTTTTTCTGCCCCTGCAATTTGTTAAAAAGGGGATTAAACATCATTTGAATCACCTGTGTTTTGAAAACAGGTATTTCTATGTAAATATAATTTAAATTTTTTTTTTAATTCCAGTATCCAGAAGGAATAAGCTGTCTTGCCCAACCTTGCATAGTTCCAATTTCATATACTTTTCTCCTACAGGTATTTTATTTTTTGCAGTAAAAACAGTTGGGGGGGGGGGATTGAGTCTAAAATTTAGGTGTTGGGACAGGTATTCTACTAGTGGTGTATAACTGAATAGCATTTTCCAGGGAAGAACACTTGATTCACTTTACCCAGGAAATGAACAAGCTTGAGAATCCTCTTTGATATTACAGGAAAGATGGTAAAACACTTTTCTACAAGGAAATCTTATCAGGAGGCTGGCTGGAGGTTGTAGAGAGCAGGGAACATGTCCACAGTAGTTTAAATACTAATGCTGATTATTTGTTTTCCCCTTCATGCTTATTTCTCCTTTGGCTTGTTTTGTGTTATGGAGATAGCAAATAAACAAAACTAGTTGTGGTTTAAGGCTGGTGGGCATCTCAGCACCACGCAAATCGTCTTTCACCAGCCCCCAGTGGGTGGGGCAAGACTGTCACAAGAAAATGAGAAAACTCTTGGGTTGAGATAAAGACAGTTTTAACAAGGACAGCAAAAGCCGCATGCGCAAGCAAAGCAAAATCAGGAATTCATTTCCTCCTTTCCATCAGCAGGTGTTCAGTCACATGCAAGAAGGAGGGCTCCCTCACATGTAGTGGTTTCCTGGGGAGACAAATGCCATCACTCTGAATGTCCCCACGGTCCTCCTTTATGTGGTGTGGGATATCCCTTTGGTCAGTTAGGGCCAGCTGTCCTGACTGTGTCCCTGCCCAGCTTTGTCGCTGGTCCAGAGGTGGGAAGAAGGGAGGGCCTTGGCTCTGTGTAACCACCACTCAGCAACAGCTAAAACATCATGCTCTGGTCCCATGTTATCCAATACATCGTCATTATCCTCACCACCCACACACCACCTCATGTCTTTTGGTGTGTACGCAGATCCTTCATGTATGGACCACCCCTGTAAAATACCCACGTATGTTCACTGATTTCATTCAGTCTGTGACTCGGGGCTCCGTCTCTTCTGGTGGTCACTCAGGACAGAGAGGTGGTGTGTTATTGGCAGTTCCTGGGCACCAAATCCAGCTCAGGTCAGGTCACAGCTGCCCTTGGCCTGCCTTTTGTGAGGCTCATCCACCACTGGTTCAGGTAGGTCCTGTTACAGGAATTCCTTTAAAATAAAACTCATGTCATGGATTACAACAAATTATAGGTGTTTCCATTAATTCTCCAACCCTCCTCCTTTGGGCCAGGCCATAGACTCTAACATTGCAGTGGACTCCCCTTGCCTCTGCTCCCATGTGAGGTCCCTCCTGTGAGATATAATCCTTCAAGAGGTGATATAATGTGAGTTCTCTCCTTAGGGTACAGTCTTTCCAGATCAGACTTCTCCAGTGTGAGCCCCCTGCAGGGCCACTGCTCCTAATGGGTGAGTGTATTGGTGTTTTAGATGCCTTAATGAACCACTGTGAAAGGGCTTTAGCAAAAGTGTTATTAATAAGATGTAAAACTGTGACTTACAGTTTGGTGCCAGAGTTCAGTCTATTACTCTGCGGCCCAGGCATTGTAACAATGATTCAAGGTGCCAGGCACAGATCAAAATGAACATGCGATATCAGTTACTTAGCAAAGACCTATGTTTAGTAAAATGGAGCAAGCTGGGGAGGTCACCGCCACACTGTCTGGCAGGGAGAGCTCAAAGAAGGCTCACTTAGGGTGTCATATTTATGGAATAACGTGGTTTGCTCATAGTAAAATTGTATACAATGGGAAAAGTATGCTTGAGACTCCTTGTGCCCATAACTTCTTTTGTTCCTTGACGAATGAACCTTGGAAAAGCCACTCACTATTCATTTCTTAATTGCATGGTTGGTGTTCCAAGCTTATGAGCACGGATGCTCACTGGGTCACTCTGCTCCTTTGTGTGTTTTCAGAGAACAGATAAAACTGGAGCTCTTGGCCTATTAATGGCTCAGATCTTTATCTCCTCTGGAACCTGTACACTTTGTCTAAGGGGACATGTGCATCTGTCACAATGGTCACAATGGGTCTGTCTACAGGCCACAGCACCTTACAGGAGCCCGCTCTGGTGTTGGGTCTGCATAGGCTGGAGCTTTCTTTAGAGCACATTTACCCGCTCCAGTGTGGAGTCTCCTGTCCTGACTTCTGCCATGGGGTTGGACATTTTGTACACAGTAATGGGGCATAGTATGTTCTCAGCATTTCTTTCTTGCGTCAGTTTTCATTTCTGGTTTCTTTCTCTTAATTCCTTCTTTCCAGGTGTGCTTAGTTTTTCTTCCATTTTCTCCTGTGAACTCATGTTTTCCATGGGTAATGGTGCCTTCTAGCAAAGAAGCTTGGGCTTCTTGATTATCTATTTAGGTCCTAGTATATACTATTACTGTACTCTGCCTGTATTTAGGCACTTCATAGAAAAACCAAATGCCAGTGCAATCACAGGCAATTGTGTTGTACTTACCTTTATAGCTTTTTAAAATTCTACGTAATGTTAAAGACTTGTTCCGCTGAAATACAGTTCTGTTTTATTGTGTTCAGTTACCTTAGGATTCGTGTTATTATATTTTGTGATACTGAAAATCTCTGTCTCTAGATGTGCTACATTTCTAGCATTATTTGATGTTTACAGAATTCTTTCTTTTACTTTCATGGATGCTAGTTTTGAAAACAATGCATTTAACTAGAAGAAAGTTTGTCATAAAAAGCCTATGATAGTTAAGGATTCATTTATCTGCTTTTAGAATGGATCTTATGTTGCTCAGTTGTTAAATGCTAAATGGAATTGGATTCATTGACGTGGTTTTCATCTTCCACCCACCTCATTATCTTTTTCCTTAATTAAGAGGTGTTGCTATCTGTGCCATTTGGAGCAAGTAAAGATCACAATGTTACTTTTGTAATGAACTCTGACAAACTTCTCTTGACTTATTTTCATTCATTGAAGTTGCTCGTGACTTTTATGAAGCTATAATGCTGTAAATCTCAGTTGAGCTACATGACTTAGACTGGATATGTAGGAAGATGTTCCAGATTTTTACCTGGAATTGCTTACAAGAACCATGCGATTCAAGAGATTTAAAAAAATTCTTCATTTTTCTTATTTTTCTTTCTAGTAGCCGTATGTTTGTTATTTAATAAGGTTTATTGAGGTGGGTTTTTGCAGGGGAAGTGTGTGTCTGGAGTTGGGGGTGTTGCCTTGAGTAGTACTTGCATTGACAGGTCTTTGCTGTCAGCATTGTACTGAGCAAAGAGAAACTGTGAAAGTCATCCTCGAGCATTCTCATAGGTGTTGTACTGAGCCAGGGATCACCGTTTGCAGAACAACAGGCGTACAGGTGCATTACAGCTGCATGGACAAGAAGAGCTAGAAGCTCCCAGCCACACAATGCTGTTTCTTTCTTTTTCTCCCAGTGCTTAGCTTCATCTAGTACCTTTGTGAGCTGCTCCAACTCAGAAATCTGACAAAAAAAGCCTAGTCTGTCCCTGCGGAGGGAAGTTCAAGAAGTTTTTGGACAATGCTCTTAGGCCCGTGGTGTGGGATTCTTGGGGCTTTCTTTAAGTTTGACCATGGCCAAATGCCAGGCACCTATGATCTCTGCTCTCTCCTGCCGCATCTGTGCAGACGAGAGGGAAAAAACTAACACAAACACACTGGACTCATGAGTTGAGATAAGGAATTGGTGAGAGGGCGCACTGAGAAAAAGGATTAAACTGATACGGAATTGGTGGGATGGCGCACTGAGAAAAAGGGAAAAACTGGCAGAAAACTGAAAGTTGCAAAGTGAGTTATTAAACTAAAAGAGTCGGAGGACAAATGAGAAGTAAAAATAAGCTCTTAAGACAGCATTTCTCCAGTCACCCCGCTCCCTCCTTCCAACCAACAGCTGCGGGGTGGGGGCAGGCTATGGGGGGTTTCTTTGGTCAGGGTATGTCCATCAGGGAGAAGAGTCCTCTATGGTGCCATGGGGTTCCTCCCACGAGAGACAGTCCTCTGCGAACTTCTTTGGGGTTGGTCCAACCTCACAAGCAACAGCCCACCCGAGTTTGCTGCATCATGAGATGAGTCCTTGTCCAGCTGGTGCAGACCTCTGAGCCGAGGCCAGGCTGTTCCATTTTGGGAGCAAGGCCTTTTTCTCTACTGGAACTCCTACTGGATCACAGCTTCCTGCAGGCATCACCTGCTCCTCTGGCGTGGGCACCTCCCCACGGGCTGTGGGTGGATCTCTGTACCCCCTGAACCCCATGGGCTGCAGGGGGACCACCTGCTCCCCCATGGTCTTCATCACAGCTGGCAGAGGTTTTTCTGCTCTGGTGCCTGAAGCACCTCCTCCCCCACCTTCTCCACTGACTTTGGTGCCTCCATGTTGTTTTCCCTCACATATTTTTACCTCCTCCTCCTCCTCTGGCCAAAAAGAAGTGCGTGCTCACATTATTTTGATTTCTTCTTAAATATGTTTTCACAGAGGCAGAACTAACATCTCTAATTGGCCCAGCCTTGGCCAGCAGCATGTCCATCATCTTCAGAGCCATCAGAGATTGGCTCTGCTGGACACGGTGAAAAGCTTCCAGAATCTTCACACAGGACACACAGGAGCCGTCTTTGTACCCCACCCTACTCACTAGCAAAAACTGGGCCAAGAAAAACCACGCCAGGGCTGGTGCAGTGCATTGTCAGGAGGTGAACTCATTGATCCTGGTGGGTCCCTTTCCAGCTGAGGATATTCTATTTTTTTTATTTATTGCTAATTAAACAGAGTAGGATAACAAGAAATAAGGACTTATTTGCAACCAGCTTCCCTCAGGCTCAACTTCACACTCAACTCTTCTGTCTTATCCTCCTGAACTGTGCAGGGGAATGGGGGTTGCAGTCAGTTCATAATACTTTGTTCCTGTTCCCGAGTGGGGTCTCTCCTGTGGGAGACAGTTCTCCCTGAGCTGTTGGTTCCTCTTCATCGATGCAGTTCTTTGGGAACAGTCTGCTCCAGTCTAGATCCCCCATGGGTTGCAGCTCCTGCCGGGAGGGTGCTCCATCATGGCTTTTTTGGGAGCTGCACCTTCTTCCAGCGTACATCTGCCTTCTCAGGTGTGGGATTTTCTGTGGGCTGCAGGTGGATCTCTGGTGCCTGGAACACCTCCTTCCCCAGTGACTTTGGGGTCTGCAGGGTTGTTTCTCAGTTATTCTCAGCTCTCTCAGCTGCTGTACAGTGTTCTTTACCCTTTCCTAAATACCTTATAGCAGAGGCACCACCAGCATGGCTGAGAGGCTCAGCTTTGGTCAGCAGGAGGACCATCTTGGAGCTGACTGGAACTGGCTCTGTCAGCCATGGAGGCAGCTTCTGGTGTCTCTCACAGAGCCCTGCAGCCAAGCCCACCCCAATTTGATGTCCTTCCTAGGAAATGAACATGCAGTGAGTTTAATTCATAGTTCATAAGTAATGCATAATTGAACTTGAGTACTTGAAATGATCACTCATCCGCTTTATGCTTGGAGGCTAGTCCTAACTCTATAAAATTATTTTCCCTTTAATGTTTCCTGTTTTTGCATAACAAAGGGAAAACAAAGGGCACTTCAGTGAACTCTTACTCTTATTACATTGTGGTCCTGATAGTGATCTAGATATTAAATGAAAGCAGAGGCTTCTTGTGTGTTTTCCCTTTTAAGCAAGTAATTAGTACCATCCAGCTTGTTCATTTTTTCATTATATGAAATTACCAGTTTCCTAAGATGTTGTTCTTCTATGAAAAGTGTTGATTTTCCTTGACAAGAGAATTTTTTCTGTTTTGATACCTGGTCAAAGAAGAAGCATTAGAAAGCGATTTATTGTGAATAAAATGCTTTTCAAATGCTATTAAAATGCAGAGTGGGAGAACCAACACATGCTTTCTTGTCTTCAGACTTCTGAAAACTGCCTGGGAGTCCCAAGAGAAGACAGGGAGTGTTTCAAGCAGTGTCAGGTTGTAAAAGTGAATTTTTGCTTGAAGTCTCCTAATGTTTTACTAATGAAAGCACAATTGTATTAATATGAACAGGAAAGAAATTTTTTTGTGGTTTTCTTACATATTTCTGTTTTATCAAAAGAAGTACAATTCCTTGTTCTTAAACAGGTTTGTACCAAATAGTTTACAGTATGGTGATGAATAAAATGAATAAAAAATCTTACCTTGAATTATATATCATGATATGAAAAATCTTAATTTAGAGTTCAGAAATTGATGTACGTTTCCGGAATTTCCAAGAACATTGATTTTATTTTGGTCTGAAACACACTGGCATGTGTCTCTAGATTATGTAGTATTAAATTTCCTTCTTTTTCAGGTATTTCTTTGCACACTTGAGTGTGCGTTGTGTTGAGGAGTGGCATTCGTCACATTTACTTTAGGAAAGGAGAAAACGAGAAGGTAGTCCTAGGACAGCTTTACTAGTTGGTGAATAACCAAGTCTTAAGCAAAGGCTGCTCAGTAAGATCACATTGTGAAGTAGCAGTTAAATCTTTGCTGCATCCTTTTTTTCTTGCACGATTTCTTCTGTTTCCACTGAGTTATCACACAGTGTTAGAAAATTAACAGTTCTAGAAGTTAATCTGACAAAATCAAGTCTGCCTAAACTTTTAAGTTTGTCCCTTTCAGGCATCTGGGAGATGCTGAGGATGGCAGCTGTGTGCAGAGTTTGGTGACAGCATTTCTGACACCTTGAGTTGGGGGCTTTTTGCTTCTCTTGGTTTTCTGTGTTTTCTCATGCATTTCCTGAGGCTCACCAGAAAAATCTGAGTCTGGTTTTAGTTTCTATGTATTCTGTAAATTTTTGCCCAATCCCCCTCGAAATCATGTCCTTGTTTTTTCTTTGCATAAACGTGCATAAGGTTCCTTGCATCCTTTTGTTTGTGATTTCCATGACTACTATTGCTGTATGAGTTGCCTAATAAATACAAGTGAATGCTTCCTTTATTGTTTAATGAAGGGTTTGCTTATTGCCTGGGGCCATAGGGTTTATGATTTTCTCTCCTTACAGCAGTTAGGAAACTGAAAGTTATGTGGTAAATGTGTTGGTCTCCAAAAGGGAAAGGCTGAGTGTAAATGATAGTTCTTCCTCCATTTTGTTGCTGTATAAAACTTCAATTAATTAAAAAAAAAGAAATCTGTCTGATAGGTAAAACTTACCATACTTATTGAATTGACAGAGCATTTGAAGGATTTTGCTTTATTGATTTTTCTTGGTACAGATAGTGTCTCCTAAGACAGTAAGTAGAACTTACTTTCCCAATAGGAAATCCATAAAAATGCTTCACATGTCATCAGAGTTTCTCAAAATAAGTTTAGACGCAGGTATTGAACTTTTTTCATATATTGTGTTGCCCTTACAAACAATCATTTTAAGCAGAGCTTAATATTAATTATCATTTTATGCTTCTAGTTAAACAGGAAAGAAATACACATCATCTAATTTCAATATATTTAGAAAACATTCAAATAGTAAATCCTGTCAGAATGAATCCAGTTTCACTGCAATACATACAAGAAAATTCAAATCACAATCCTTTATTTAATGAATTAATATTGTTCTTCCTCTGATGGAGTGGGCAGTAGGTTTCTTCATGAAATATTTCATTTAAAAATAGGCATCATACTTTTTCTCAGCAGAGCAAATTTTGGAGATGGTTCATAAAAACAACAGTAAGAGCAATCGTATTTCTCTTTTTTATTATTCCTTCGGTATTCATACCTTTTTTTTTTTTTTGTTAGGAGAACATAGGAATTTGCACAATATGAAATTAATGAAGAGGCAAGCTATATTTGAAAAGTTACATTTTCATTTTTTGGAAAGTATATTTAATACTACACCAAATCCATTATGGGTTGCTGCCCCAGCAAGGGGATCCTTTACAGACCCAGCTGTATGCTCACACCGCTTGTCGTGATAAAAGGCCAGCAGTTGCCTGCTGGCACATTGACCAGCGCATCTGATGGAAAATTAGTACATTTAATAATAAAATAATGAGGTGGGCAGAGGGGAGGGCAGCATGCTTGTGAATAAATTCAGAGCAAGAGGAGGAGGGAAATACAAGGGAGCCAACACCTACAGTGGAGCTTCTTTTCCATGGGGCAATTTTGTGCTGCTGGGGGTTTTTGTGACCCAAGGGCAGGACTCAGCTGCTGGCCTTTGTGAACCTCATCCAGCTGTCCTCAGCCCATTGATTTAAACTGTCCAGAGCCTTCCTGCCCTCCAGACCAACACTCCCACCCAGCTTGGTGTCTGTCACCTGTGACCTGACCTTGGGGGCACTCAATCACTGATAAAGATGTTGAGCAAGTTTGCACCTGGCTTCATCCTCTTTGCAGTCTCCCTTTGTGTATTTCTATACGGTGATGAATCTCCCTGAGCCTTCTCTTCTCAAGGCTGACCAATCCCAGCTCTCTCAGCCTGTCCTGGTAGGAGAGATGCTCCAGTGTCTTCAGCATCTTCATGGTACTTGCTTGGATTCCCTCCAGGGTGTCCATGTCTCTGTCACACTGGGGAGCCCAGTGCTGGACACAGCACTCCAGGTTTGGCCTCACCAACACCGAGCAGAGGGGAAGGATCCCTTCTGTGACCTCCTGGTCATGCTTTGGCCAAAGGTGCCATTAGTCCTTCTGGTGGGTTGGCCTTGTCTAAATGTCAGGCACGCACCCAAACCACTCAGTCTCTCCCTTCCTGAGCTGGACAAAGAATATGTAAGGAGAGGCTCATGGGTCAAGAGAAGGACATCTCTGCTGCCTGTCGAGGTCCTTCTGGATAGCAGCGTGACCCTCTGGTGTGTCAGTCACTTGTCCCAGTTCAGTGTCATTGGCATTACACAGCTCCTCCAACCCCCAGGTATCTGTTTGGTGAGAGTTTTTTTATTGATGTTGAGGATCAAGAGGTTGTCTAATTTGACAGCTTCTTGCCGAATGTTTTTCTGTGAATCTATGTCCTAAGTGGCTGCATTGAGTGCATTAATTAATTCCTAAAGTGACCCCATAACACATTGATTATCATTTATTATTAGAAGTATAGCGTTCCAACTTGGAGGCCTAGCTGCTGTTCATTTGCTGTAAAGGGTATTTATTGTTTGTGTACCCAGTTGTTGGCTAAGCTTAAAGTTCTGACTAAGAAAAAATGTGGGCTTGGCTCTAGCAGAAGACAGAATACAAGGAATCATTGCTCCTTTCCATGACTTCAATACATAAGAAACAAAAAAAGAATTCAACTATGAGAAATTACCATCTGTGATAGGCTTGGATATTAATCTCCATGAATTTTTCGAATTTCTAATCTTCTAATTTCTCTTTTCTTTGAAGGTAGTGGTGGTTTAAGGTGTCATTTCTGCTTCTGGCTTGTTCTCTTGGTACTGTATATAAAATGTTCTGGTGGCCAAATGGAAAACAAGAAATTACTATAATGTACTTTATGAACTTGTGGTTAATACAGAGCTTTCTTTTTCTGTAGCTGATTTTTGAAAATCAATTACAATTCTTTTAAAAGACACACTTTGTGTAATGTCACGATATATTTTTGCTCTGTTTTGCATTCTGTTTTGAATTCCAGCTTCTTGTCTGCCCTCCTTGCTGTCCTCCCCTGCCCCATTCAGTCTTTGTGCTAGTTGCTTTTGGCTGTTTTTGTTTTTTCTTTACTCCCTTGTTTTTTGCTTTTTGGGTGGGGCGTGAGGGACAAAACAACATGCTTGCTTTGCCCAAGCTAATTTTCATCTCTCTTTCTCTCCTTTCACTCTAGTCTTTGTCATTAATTATGTCTTTTTACTTTACTACTTCTGTTCCCTTGGGATCTCTTACTCCAAATTGAAAGCATAACAGTGGTATCTAGATGTCCACATAATGAACCTAAGGAATTATGTAATCTTATTATTGAATCTCTCATCCTCACTTTTTCCCCTTCATCTCATGTTTTTCTGTATTGCATCCTACCTAAAATTACACTGAAATACCTTCAGGATAGAGCTGCCTTTCTTTTTGCCCCTCCTTCCAAATGTAAAATTTTGTTGTGTAGGGATCTAATCTGAAGTACCAGGTACATTAAACTTTCATCCATTTCATATTCGTCCACCTGATAAACCTTAAAAAGCACTTGGGGATGAAACTGGACCATTTTAAAGTAGAATATAGAGATGTGTGTTTCACTCCAGCTTTAATTTCTTTGCTTTTGTATACAATTCCACATCATTGCTTTACCCCCACCTCCTGCGGACAGCATTCTAAGAGCTGTGAATTGTCACATATTCGGTCTTAACATTAAGATGTTTTCTGGTGATTTTTGTTATTGCCATGCTTAACTTGTAGTGAGAATTGAAAGCTGCTATAAAGAAGCCCTTGTATTTCAGATGAGTAGGGCCTATTGATCTGGTTTCTCAGTTCCTTTCCTTTTCTCTTTCATATTAAATAAATTTCTTCTATTAAATTGTATACCACATAGATGTTTGTAACAGACTTGATTAAACGAATCTCAGACTTACTGAAGCTGACATAACCTAAGCATTTGTTCTAATTTCTAGTTGCTAGAAAATATCTTTTGATAAAAAATTAGAATGTTGCAGTTCTGTGTATGTTACAACTCATCATATTCTTCCTGCCTCTGTTCTTCAGATTTCTTGCTTGTCAAGTGTATTTGTGGTATGGTCTGGGAGAAAAGACAGTTTATTGGGTAATATTACTAAAGAAGGGTAGTAGAACTTCTGGTCAGGTATTTTACAAAGATACTGAACAGTCACGGTTATGTAGTTATCCCTTAAAGAGTACAAGTAGTGAAGCATTTCGTTATTTTAGTTGTCTTAACTTATGTGAAGCATGTCAGCATGTCACACTTTTCTTTGTTTGTTTTTCAATGATTTTTGGTCTTTGTCATAGCACAGTCCTTTATATGTGTTGCGGATTTGTACAGTTCACTAGTAAAAATTTTTTAGATCACAGAAGTGGAGACATGAAAATTTACATTAAGAAAGGAATTGAGATTGTATCATTGCTTGCGTGAGTGGTTTTGCACAGCCTTGGCATATTTTTGGCAAGCTGAAAGCTAATATGTGTCTATTTTTAGTTGCTTGTGACTAAATCTTGTATGCCGTCCTTCCGTGAATAAAATTTGCAAGTTTAATGTTGATTAACGTAATCAGATTTTTAAATCTTGCAAATAGTGCAGTGCAAATCTAGTGTAGCTGTTTAGCAACAGGCAGTGGCAGTTTAGCTGGTATGGCTTCTTAGTTTATGCTTAAGCACTTTTGACTTATAAGAAGCCTTTTTGGTACATGTGCCCTGAGACGGGAGTGATTTTTTAAATGAAATACATGGATTTTCATTGGTTTCATGTCAGAATACTTATTTTCTATTTCATCCCTATAAAAGCATTTTGACTGTATATTGCAGGGGCTGGAAGATATTTGGATTTGGGTGGGTTTTTTCTTATTAGTATTTATATTAATTTAGAATACACTATTTAGAATACTCTATTTATACTCATTTAGAAGAATTACTACATAATACATTCTAAGGATTTTGATTTTGACTGGAAAGTTTCCTTCTGCCAAAGCTGGAATTCTCAAAAAATGAAAAAATACTAATGTGTATTTCTTCAGTAAAACACGGTGTGATTTTCTAGTATTATTATTAAAGAATGTTGAAATTTTGGAATTAAATACTCTGTCAACTAAAATGGGGAAGTAAGAACAGTTGGAGTTAAACAGGAGGGAGACTAATGATTTATGCTGACATATCCTCAGTGTATGAAAGGATAGAAAACTACTCAACTAATGTAAAGCAGTCTAATGTCAACAGTTCTCGTTACTGTATTTCCAGAAATAATTTTTAAGTATCTGTTTTCTGAAATAGGTATAAAAAGTAGCTAAAGTACATAAGAAACAGATGCCCTAATAACATAATGGTTTATTACAGGTTGAATTAAAAGTAAAATATTCTCCCAGACTGCAATATGTGCAGAAACATTTGGTGATAGTTAATGAAATCTGTGTACCTTGATTCTTGCTATGTTAGTACTGGCTTTTTTTTTCCTTTTTTTTCTTTTTTCCTGCTTGTAGAGCACATTATACTAGTGTTTGCCTATGTGAAATACTCCATACTTTGTGTTTTACATATTCAGGGTGTTTTTCTATTTCTTCCCATCATGTAAAATATGTCTGAGGGCACATTTTGTATATCAAAATGAAATGTGTCTTTATGCCGGGGATCGAAGGGAAAGGAGTAATCAACAGAACCAATGCAATCTTTTCTGGGTTGGGCTAAAGCTTATGAAAGAACTTACTAATGTATTAAAATGCCTCAGCAGGGATTTGCTGAGAACTAATGCTCTAATGTGTTAGTCATCCTTTATCTCTTTCTATTTTTACAGGTTCTGAAGGATGACTGATGCTGGTTTCTGCGATGCCACTTGAAGTCTCTGGCGCTGTGGATTGTTAAGTAACGTGCAGATTTAACTGCACAACCGGGGCAGAAGGCATCAGGAGTGCTGCTTCTTTCCAGCTCCTTAAGTGGACAGAAGTACAGTGTCATCTATCTGCAAGGGAAGATTCTTCAACAGCTTTTTATTGCTAATAATAAAGACAACACAGTGTCATCCGCCTTCCTGATTTACAGTGCATCACCTTCCAAGACAGATGGTCTGTCAGAAGCTGGAGAATGCCTGCAGAGCACATAATAATGAAGTAGTGAAATGATACTGCTGCTGCTGCCACCTAATTGTCAGGATCACAGCTGAGAGAACTGCGCTGCCCTTTTTCCGCTCGCTTATTCAGGCCAGAAACGGCAGGGTGGACATGGCAGGCTTCCTTAACAAGCTGCTAATACTGCTTCTTCTGTTTCAAAACATCTGCTCGGGTTTCAGAAGCCCACTTTTAGTCTTCAAGAGGTGGGTTATGCAGGAAAATATTATGTGTTGAATGCACGCAGTCCAGTCACAATATGAAAAAAGTATGAAAAAGCATGTCCTCGATAAAAATGCATTATGGTATTTGTTCGGTTTTGATCGTTGCTCTGAATTTTCTTTCTGCGTTTCTGAAATAGCACTCTTGTCATACTGAAGACAGAAACTCATGTTTTATCCATAGGTTGCTCATTAAAGGTCAGTTTAGAATGATAAAACAGCAATTAATAAAACTTTTTTAGATAACACTGCAGCTGTGTTTGAGACTACATAGGGAGTAAATGTATTTCAGATGCTCGACTTAGCTTGCAGGATAAGATGATGTTTTAACAAGAAAACTTCAACTAAGCTGAACAATCCTGGGAAATTTGGTTTGAATGGTGAATTGCATAGGTAAGCTTTAATGTAGTGTGGACAAGAGAAGGAGCCTCTTAGCTCCTGAAAAAAGGATTTTGCTGTTACTGTGGTTGAGTACTTCATTTATCATGTTTCTTCTGTATACATGAATATACATAGTCAAAACTTATATCAGTGTTTCATATATTTTACCATTGAGTTTTTTACAGTGATCAACATTTTTCTTACAATTTGTTTATATGTTGAATTCAATACAGAATTTGGTATTCATGTGAAGTTGCAAAGTTAACTGTTTTACTTGGCTACTCATAGCATAGAAGTTGCAATAAATGTTACAGTGTTTGAATTAAAAGTTTCCCCTTTGCATGCAATTTAAATTTAATCTGTATCGAACTATCAATCAGGCACATAGTCTCAAAAAAAAACTCAACCCAAACTGTTGTGAATTATTAACAGTATTTGTGATATTGTAGTGAACTAATTATCTGTACATCCATGTGCCTCAGACAATTACTAGGATGAGGTAGCAGGTTATTTTTTCAGCTCACATCTTCCAAACTAGTCGTCTGATTGCTCAGATGAGGAGCTACTTCAGTAAGTGATGGATAATTAAAATGTTTTCCTGAGCTCATGAAGGAGTGAAATTTTCAGATCACTCCTGGAAGCACTCAGCATTGTCAAACTTCTTTACTAGTTCTGTAGACCCTTCTTTCTGGAAAGACATAACAAAAATCCATACTTAAAAACAAAAATCTTTCTTCCTTTTTTTAAAGATATAAAGATACTACCAGATCTCTTTCCAGTGAATGCCTTGGAAGTGACCAGCCAGTGATTTCACTTGGTCTGTCAGATTTTGCACTGGACATTCGCATGCCTGGGGTGACACCTAAGCAGGTGAGAGAATTGCAGTTTTTGCCAGTTACTCTTCTTTTAATGAGCTAGGAGAACAAAACCTTCCCTACAATATCACTCAAATATAACGAATAAAAAAGTCAGGATAACTTTCATAGAGATATATCTAAGTTCAGAGAAGAGTAGGCAACAAAGAAGTAATCTCAAGTGAGAGAAAAATATATTCATTTAACTAATTTTACTTGTAAAATGTTGGCTTCATAAACTGAATTGTTGAAGTTTTATAATGTGAAATATTTCTAGCTGTGCTAGTAAGACATGGAGTTGTAGCTTACGCCAAACGTCAGATGATGCATTGGTGAATCTTATTACATTAAACTGTATGTTGCCGCAACTTTGGCAAGCTGAGACAAAACAACCAAAAAGCATTTTGAAAGAGGTAGTACTTCAGACCCAGTATTTTTGACTCTCAAAATACTCCATGAAAGCTACTATAAACAAGTTATAATGGTATACTCTTTCAGGCATGAAGTTGGATATATTCCACTGAGTCAAGTGAGTAAAAAAAAGTGAAGACAATTAAGATTTTTAGGCCTAGCATTAGCATTTCTAGAATTCTTATAAAAGTCTTGAGATTCCACTGTCATTTTCATATGTAATTTCATTAAGCAAGATAAAGAATGATTTTGTTTTCTTTTTGCAGGGCGCCACTACAGGGAATGATCTATATCATTAAGAGGTCTACATCTCTTTTAGAGGCTTGCACATGTTTGAAAGGAGCAGCATGTCATGCTGCAGTAGTTGATGACTCATTGTTGCAGATAGCATTTTCAAAAGGAGTGAAGGGAAAATGAGGTTTCCAAGTTATTGGGGAGAACCCCTCTGGGACATGTAATTTGGAGAAAGAGGTGTTATTTAAGCAAGTGCAAAACAGAAATACAGTTTCTACTAGATCTTTGTCTGCAGCAAAATATTAAACTTCTCAATCAGAAAGAGTGAAAGTACTCTCAGTTCATCCAAGTGCACATTTATAATTATGTTTTATTGATTTTACCAAAGGAGCCATCAGATGGGCAGCTAGGAAACACATATGAAGAGATCAGTCAATTCAGATTCCTATTAGGAAAAAAAAAATCATTTTTGTGTGTTGTGTTGTCAAGGCTTGGGGAAAGGTTGCCAAAAATCCTGCATTTTTAAAATTATTTACTGAGCTTGTTGGAGGGGTGGAAATGCCAAGATTTGCCTTACATTTCATAACTGCAGTTGCTCTATGGGTGCGTGAATGGCAGCCAACCCATTATGTGACTTAGGAGTGCTCTCCCTATGCCTGAGTTGTGTGTTCTTTTGGCACAGGCACCACACATAAACATTCATTGGAAACGGTTTCCTTTCTACTGCTGTGTGAAGCGTTGCTGCCATTGGCTTTCAAAGTTTGGGTGTATAAGATTCTAAATTAGGTTGTGTTAAAAAAAAAATCTGCTTCAGAAGCTAGGTTAAATAGAAAACATAGAATATTTCCTTTTCTGTTTCTAGAAGGCTTTAGTATGTTCATTTTGTAAATGCATGTAACGAAAGTACGCAAAGGCATTCACATCAGTTTTATCAGTTAACCTCTGTTCATCCTTCCCATCTTCTAGCAAAAACACCAGAAATGGTTTCTTATCTGTGTACATCACTGCTCTGTGTAATCACCTGTTGTTATCACCATTGTACCTGTCCTTCCTTCTCAGTTGCATTTAATTGTTTGCACCTATTCATGGTGTCTTGTTTTAAATTAAGTTTGAAGTTATTCATAGCAGGAATCATTATCTGTTTAGATGTCCTTATGAAGGTGAAAGTCCGGTCAGATTTTGTGTCCAAGGGTGTAGTGAAATTCCAGTAGGTAATATATTTCCTTTTCTAAACAGCCTTAGAAGCTGGGGGGAAAAAATAAATTTAAAAAAAGAGGTTTAAAACAGTTAATAGTGTACCTATCAACCTAATAGCCACTTTGATTACCTTATAGCCTTATCTCTGTTACATGTAAATAAACTATTGCAATGACTTTATTTTTTTAGAATAGTGAAGCAGTTAACACACTTCATCTTTCCTCAGATATCTCAGTAAAGTAGGTGACGCCTTTTCTAGATGGTCCTGTTGTATATATTAATTTGTTCAGTATTCCCACATCCATCTTCAGAAGGTGTAGAGAATTTTGATGCTTTGTTTCTATTCCTTAAATTCTAAATTTTCTCAATTTGAAGGTAATATCTGTTCTCCTTTTTTTAACAGTCTGATACCTACCTCTGCATGTCAGTACCCCTGCCAGTGGATGATGAAGCCTATGTAGGTGAGTATTGGTTAACTGAAAGAACTTAAGGAAGCCCTTTCAAAGAACCTCAACATTCTGTTTTTTCTCTTTGACTCATATTGACTTAATCTTTGGACGTCAGATTTTCCAAAATGGATTTGTCATGGCTAATGCAGAAACAAACTGGAGGGAGCTACTTAGAGTCAAGATAACAAACTGTATCTGAAGAGATTCATGAGTAATAGCAGTTAAGGAGCTGCATGCAGATGCCTCTGGCAGTCAGCACCAAACAGTCCAATTTGTAAAGTATTGGCTTTCTGTCTCTGGTCGGATACTTAATTCTGCACTGCTGAGCAGACTGTTTATTTACCTCCTGGTACAGGCTGTAAATCCTTTGCACTTACAGTCAGTGTTGGCTGCAGAAAGGTTTTACTTGGGGGAGAAACCAAAACTTCTCTCCTTTTTTTTTTTTTTTAAATTTAATGGCATGGCATGAATAAGGTGGCAGACAAGTAGAAGGAAATCCTATCATGCCTTACAAATGCTGTCAGAAAGTCTTTGAAGTACTTATAATTTTATTGTGCCTTGCCATGAACATACAGTTGTTCAGATAGAGAGATAGGCTTAGATAGTTTTGCTATCAGAACATGCTATAAACTGTGTAAAAGGAAACAATATTTTTCTTCCTTTTACAGTTTTGTTGCATTTTAGGATATTTGCACGTAGTAAAAGTATGGTGGGAATTCCATGTATTTTTTGGTGTAGTGTATTATGAGACTGTTGTTACATGTGGATTTCCTTCTGGAAATCCCTCAGAGACAGAATATTGTGGTTTGATTTTCATGTTGTATTACAGTAACTAAAAAAATGAGAAAAATTTTTTCCAGTGCTTTCTCTATATGTCTGTTTTGTAAAGAGGTGAGAATCTGACCTCACATTTTGGTTGTGAGTATGGCCCCAGAAGGAAAAATGAACATAGAAGGGAATGAGTGTTCACTCTTGGATAAACTATCCTTGCTGTGAGGTGTGTGCAACAGACTCTTCTGCTTTTTTAGATTCGCAGAAAGGCAACACTGCTAACTTCCTGCTTAGGCAGCTTTTGTTTGGTATTTCACTGAGCTGAAAATTTCTATAATTTTATTAGGTTGCTGCACACCTAGTTCTGTTGCTTGCGTTAAAGGAACATAAATTTCTTTCGGTGGTGAGTATGGCTTAAAAGGACCTACTGATAGAATTTGCTTAAAAGTGGTGCGAAGTCTCAATGCCAATCATGCAGTGCAATCCATTTTATTTTCTTCTGAAGACCTAAAAGTTTATGTGTTCTTCACCTGATTTTTAGAGGATTTGGTCACTTTTTCAGTGATCACTGTTCTTGAGTACCTGTCATTGCAAAGCAGAGTAAGGTCTGGACAGAGAAACCATTCTAGTTGTCATGTAGAGCTTTGAAGAGCAAGAAGAACTGGATGAGCCATTTGTAATAAAACCCAACTTATTGTGTGAACATGAGGTGTTCCCATGTTAACATTCCTCACAAACTCCTATTTTTGTATGCTTTAAAAGTAAAAGAAAATTACTGGGTTTTTTCCTCTTTAGTCACTTCCACCTGAAATGAATAGGCGTATGGTCAGTCTGAAGCATGTGATCATTCCATCTTGCTTCAGTAAAATCACTGGAAAATCACTTTTCCTCATGGAAAAGACTCAGATTAGAGTCTTCATAATCAACAGAAGTTACCTCACCTTTAGAAAGAGTGTACTCAATCATACCCAGTTGCAGACGGTAGAAAGAATGCAGAGTTACCTATACTATAAAATACCTGGATAGAAAACTAAATTTTTTCAGGAAAGAGGTTTTTAAAATAGACATCATCATCTAAGAAATTAGCTGCTCAGTGAGTTTTTCCTTACCTGGTTCTGAGTACTGTTAAGTGTTGTGAAGCTGTTAACTTATTTTTTATTGCTTAAATAAGCATAGAAGATTGGCACATAGAGAATGTTTATTCTTTTTGAAAGGATCGAGTCTGTATTTTTATGGTTCGAGTAGAATCTGCCTTCATTGCATTGCCAATAAATGGTGTAATTAACTTTCCTTAAAACATATTGTTTTGCTTTGTGACAAAACCATCAGAAGACTAGCATATGAACTGTCACTGGGTTGCTGTTTAGTGATGTATTGAGAAGACAGTGTGTGTTCTGAAGAGCTTCAACATGAGGATGTGTGAATACACATAACTGAAACAATAAACTGAGTTCCTGAGACCGTTTGATGGTAAAGCTACACGTTCTGCCTTCAGTTCAATTTATTTGCTAAGTAAATGCCTTGTGTATGTTTTTTCTTCCTTTTATGGTATAAAAGGACATTTTTATGACTAAGTGTGTTTAGTTTCACCATGATTCACAAATTTGTTCTTTTTTTTTTATTTTGCTTTCCTATTTTTACCCTTGTTTCTTCCCTCCTCCAAGACATTGTGGAAGAGGAGGTTCTGTTATGAGCCTGCAGCAAGATAATTTTGTTTCGTATTGGTGAAGTATAAGGACCTTGGAAGAGAGAGTTTCTATTTTAGTGTTGTATGCGGGCAGTACTACATGTGTTAAGGAGTAGAAAATTTTTTCTGTAGCATTTTTTCAGTATTTTTATTAAATTTGTATTTAAGGACTTCAAACTGAGATTTGAACTTTGCTGTTCCCCTAAAGGAAACCAGCAAACATTCATGCTTTCACAGGAACAGTGGGTGTAACTTTGTACCGCAGAACTGGAGGGATACTCTACCAGAATTCACCAGCCTGTTCAGAGTCAGTTCTCAGGGATTATCAGAGGAGGGAATCAATCAAATTAAAGAAATGTCACCAACTAGAAGGAGAATTAGAGCAGGTGTTGCCCTGTAGATGTTTTTCAGGCATGCATCTGTATATTTTTGCAGATGCTGTTTGCTGTATTGTGTTCTTTAGTGGAGGGTCTGACTGTCAAGGCTGAGATTTCTGTTCGAGCCAGCAGTTGTTTCTCTGTCCCCAAGGGCTGTAAATGCTCACAAATCGGGGTAGGGGACTGGTTTTTTGTGAGGTGGGTTGGTGTATGTTTAGGTTTATGTTGGGAACATACCTTTTGCTCCTGTGAAGTGAAATGGCTGTCAGATTAATATGTAAAATGTTTTTAGGGAGTAATATGTAATTTTTCAAGGAATGATCACTCCAGTTACGTTTTTGAAACATATTGTTGCAGTTTTCTTCTTCTGTATCATGTTTGATTAATATTTATGAGTAAGTAGCCAAACCTGAAACTCAGTTGAGTCTTTAGTAGTGCAGGCATTGGTAAAAATCAGTTTTTCATTACTAAGCTGTAGAATAGCTAAAGGGTGCTTGTAACCCTCTCTTTGGAGGATTATATGCCTGGGTGTGCTGCTAAGAAAATAGCTGTACAGGAACCATACTGGAACCACCTGTACAAATCTCTCTTAAGCTCATAGGCTGACTGAGAAGTTTTCAAATGCTTCCTTAAGCAATGATGAGGTATATCAGCTAAAATAGTGTATGCTAGAAATCTGATTTTGCTTTGTTAGCTCTTATGCATTACTTTCTCTTAGTAAGAATAGCATTTAAGAAGGTATTTCTAATAAGTTTTATAATAATGCTTAAAGGTCCTGTCCATGCGCTAGAATGTCATTGTGATAGGCACTGTGTGGAGGGAATAAAAGACTTCCTGAAACACTCATCAGAATAAATATTCGCAATGGGAGAGCGGTAGAGAAATAAAAAGAAACAGATAGTATTAAGCAGCAGGACAGGTGGTGGCTTTAGCAGGTAACAGGCCTGACCTTCAATTTTACCTTTCTTGAAGGCTGTCTTTATAGGTGGTACTTAAAATACATTTTGTACAGGTGTTAATTTTGACAGTAAAGTTAATTAAGTTTCACGGGTGTGAACTGCTTCTAAATCCCTTCAGAAATTTAATCCTTCACTTAGATTGATAACAGCAGCTTAAAACACCCAAACCACCTGAAAATTAATGTGGGAAGTTCACATAAAATGACATGTTGCCTCTGCCATGTGAGAGTAAACTAATGGTTAGCGATATCAAAACAAAAAGTCTTTCTGTAACACAGATTAGGTTTTTATCTGTGAAATTAGTAGAATTTTCTTGTAGGAAAATGCAGATATCAAGTGGTCTCTATACTTCATTCTTTCTTGCAACTTCTGTACTTCTGAATCCATGTATGGCACTCAGAGTACCCTCCCAGGGTATATGGGTACATCTCTTACTTCCCAAACCAAGCCCTCAGCTGTGGCACGCTAATTTCCTTACAGTCTGACCACATGCCTTCTATCTCCAAGCTAAAACTTTACTTGCATGCCTTAACTTTTGGCTGGTTTTCCCTACTTTCCATAACAGATCTCAGGTCCAGAAATTTGGTTAGAAGCTATTTGATTTTTTTTTTATTCCCTCATGAAACTAGGAATAACCCTGCATCATCATTCATTTCAGGAGCCCTGCCACAGCTCTGTGTTAAAATACTGACTTTTGAGTGCAGGTAATGCCATAAACCTCGGGAGCAGAATAAATGTTTCACTGGTTTGCAGTTTCACCATCTCCCCATGTTGATGGCTAAAAGGCACTGACTTGGAGGCTCCTCACTGTCTGTGTATGTGGAAGGGCAGAAGTAACTTGTCTTCGGAATTTTTGCTGTGGTGTAGGGTTAAAAACCCTCCAATGTTCTTCTCTATCTTAGATGAGAAATTTCATTGCATTCCCTGCATTTGACATTTTTTTCAGTACTAATAATGGAATGTAGCTTGCTTTATTTTTAGAAATGCCATCATTGTACCTTCATAGTCAATATTACTCTCATGATGTTGGTAAACTTTTTACAATGCTGAACAGGATCACAAGTGCTTGAGAAACCAAATCAGTGTTCCATCTGTGGCATAGGATAAAGAGCACACATTTGGGAGGTGAACATTCACATCTGAGTTTCTAATAATGAGACGTATTTGGGCAATGAGATCGTGTTGACTTTAAACAAATCTTGTTTTCCATTCCAAAGGGTTTGATGTATTAGTGAGAATCAACCACAATCCTTTCTTGGAACTGTTGTCCCAAGAAAGATGCAGGAAAAATGTAAGCCAGGTAGAATACTGGAAGAAGACTACTAATACATAAGATTTTAGTTGATGTTAACTGTAACTTACTGCTTGTTTGTATTTTTTATGTTCTACAAAAGAACTAGAAGAGTATTGTTAAATCACAAGTGCAAATTTCAAAGGTAGATTGCAGTTAGGCTGGTGACAGTAAAATTTTGTGGCTTGGGATCCATCTATGTATTACCTAAGTATCATATTTAACTTTGGGGGGAAATACAATGGTTTTGATTGGCAACTTGAAATTTCTTTTTCTTAATGAATAAATGAAGTACAGTGTTTTAGCTTGGAAGGTAAGTTGTTGAATGAAAATTTAAGGAAAGTGTGTAAGTGGAATGCAGAAGGCATATAAATGGGCGGGGACATACTTGCCTTATTTGTAGTACTACAGGGAAAAAATGGCACAAGGTAATCTTGGTTATGTAACTTATGGTGAGATCATGGATATCTTACTTTTTTGCTATGTTGTTTTTCAGTTGACTTTAAGCCTCATGCCAGCATGGACACAGTCCATCACATGCTACTCTTTGGATGTAATGAACCCTCTTCTACTGAAAGTTACTGGTAAGAGCTGCATCTTGCTTTTGTTATTACCCAACACTTTTTTGATGTTAATTGTTTCCGTGTAAACCTCTTCCAGTGTCACAATTTCTTGGAAAAGTAGGAAAATTAGGAATGAAGAAGAAACGTGTAACAATCTAGTCTTTCCACATTTAAAGTGGTTTTTTGTTTAACTAACTCCTCCATAAGGTGGAAAAAATACGTGTTTTCTGATTCTTCATGTCTTCAGGGAGGAGGCAGGAGTCAGTAGAGTGTCGCTGAATGCCAGGAAATCTAAGCTTTGCCTATATCTGGCTGCTTTTCTATGTGTGAAATTGTGTAGCAGGTGTTCAGAATGAAACTGAGCAAAGGATAAAGCTGAAGAAGATTCTCTTTATGAAAGTGGGTTGGTGGTTGACTTGCTCTTCAAAATGCCTGAGGAGTGAGAGCAGAGGGGAACTCCCAATGCCACTGAAATAGGTGTGGGGAGGCAAAGTGAAGAGAATGTGAAGGTGGATGGAAATTAGCCATCTGTCCTGTAATTTTGCAAATTTTCTCCAGGTTTTCAAGAGAGAGCAGATGAGGTATTTTTGCTGGTGCTACAAAGCTTATATGAATTATTCTGAACTGTAAAACAATTTTAATATAGGTGTTCTGATAAGAGTTGTGTAATTGTAATTTATCTTTTGAGTATTTACCAAAAAGGTAACTAGAGCTGGAATTTAGAACTAATGGTAAAGTATAATATATTTCCAGGAAAAATAGCCCAAACCATTTTGAATGCATGTTTTGGGGAGATGATTTGATTACTCTTTAAAACATACACAAAAAAATTTCCTCAAAAGTCTTATCTCCCATTTTCCTATTAACCAACAGTTCTAATACTGAAAATGTTATCTTGCACAGGCGTGCAAGGAAAGCAGATGCTTAAGAAGTTCAGACCAAAATAAAACTGAAAGCACAAAATTTCTATTAATTTATTTTCCCAGCAGATAGCTTTTTCTGTGTTCTTTGTATTGTATCTTGTATGGTAGAATATATTTGAATACTTTAATATGAGAAATATACCAACGTAAAACTGTTATATTCTGGCCTTTTAAAAACAGGTGAGTGTCCTATTTTAAACTGAGTAGATTGTACTTGGAGTTTGTGCTGTTTTCATATTTCTGGAATTTTTTTTTAGAGTTTTATTCGAGCCTTGGAATTATTTGTACATGATAGAATTATGTTGTTGCAGATTGATCAGGAGCTTGTGTTGAGATGAAGTTATGAGACAGTGCCTAAGTCACATCTGACTGATGTTCTGAGGTTGTAGAAGAGATGGACCCAAAGCCAAAAACCAAAGCTCTTCCAAACTGAATCAGACTCAAATTCCTGTTTTGAGTCTAGGGTTCGGGCAGTTTGAGTTCCCTGGCTGTACCTTCACTCTTCCAGCAGAAAACTCACCAGTGTCAGTCTGTGCAGTGTGGCAGCTAATGTTGCTTTTGTTCTTGATTGCTGTAGTTGACACCTACCTGCCAAATGATGAAATACTGATTTAGTTGTGGTGGATTGAGCTTGGCTGGACACCAGCTTCCCACCAAGCTGCTCTATCCCTCCGTTTTCCTCATCAAGATGGAAAAAAAATTTGTGAGTCAAAATAAAAGCAGTTTAATAAAGCAAAAGCAAAGGTTGTGTGGAAGCAGAGGAAAACAAAATATTTTATTCTCTACTTCCATCACCAAGCCACTTCCCAGGAAGTAGGACTTCAGCAAAAGTAATGGTTGCTCTGGAAGACAAAAGTCATGAATAACAAATGTGTGTGTGTGTCTGTGTGTGTGTGTGTGTCCTCACCCCCTTCCTCCTCCTTTCTCCTGCCTTTTATTGTCAAGCAGATATCATATGGTATGGAATATCCCTTTGGTCTGTTTGGGTCAGCTGGCCTGGCTGCAGCCTCTGCTAAAATCTTTCCCAAACATGGTGTTTTAGCAACACCTTTCTAGCTACCCGTGCAAAGCCCAGCACCATGAGAATTGCTTTGGGCAAAACTAACTCCATCTCAGCCAGACCCAATACCTTAGTGTACCTGCTATTTCCAATTTTTCGTATGCAGGTTTGGATTAGATCTTGCTATTTTTTTAATGTGTAGTTTCTGAGGTTTTGTGTTTGCTTTGCATTCTCAAAATGAAAACTCTTCTTTCACTGTCTCATCATTTCACATCTCTGTTTTTGCAGAGATTTGCACCTACCTATCTTGCTCTGCCTGCAGTTGTCTGGAAGGCTAGAAAGATGATCATGTGTTTTCTACATAAAGTAGACTATACCAGGCTAGAGACCTCTAACCTAATTTTATTAAAGTAATTCAGATGACTGTGTGTTATTGATATTTATTGTTGTTTATTTTGTTTGGTTATTTGCTGTTCCTTTTGTTACCTGAAGACTAGCAAGGGATGACTTCACTTGCTCTTCCATCTTCTAGGGGGAAGAATGGTTGGTTGAGCACACCGCTGTAAAATTTGTTCAGCAAGGATCCTTCCCTTACTTTTCACGTGTTCAGCATTTTTACAGAGCCGGCTTTTATTCGCTTAAGGCATGCCGCATAGTTTTTTTTCTTTCTTCTAGTTCCTTTATCAATGTTCTGTCAATATGAGTTACATATGGTTTGTCAAGTCAAGAGCTACTTATCATACCATCATGATGTGGATTAGTTGTATTATGGAAAAGCAGGCTTTTAGGAACATTCAGAATGAAAGGCCAAAATTAATTTTACTGCAGTGTGGAGTTTCATTCAGGGCAGTTTTGAGTGGGGAGGAATGAGCAGCATCCAGATTACTCTGTTGGGATTAGCTGCCCTTTGGCCATAGCAGCACTGAGCCAACGTCTGTGATGCCCATCTGGCCCGCTGCCTTTTGTGATTTGACACTATTCCTGCAAATGCTCCTGGCCTCCTGAAATCCTGTAAAATTGTGTGGAACTGTGCTGGTTCTGACATTCACTGCAACATGGTAGAATCTTTACATGAACAAATGCTAAAGGTCGTTCTGCCTTCTTGAAATACACAGGCCTTTCCACAGGAAAAAAAAATAGTTTCCCGGGGCTCAGTGCCTCTGAATGATGATTTTAATGCACTGAACAGGTTATTCAGTGCATTAAAAAAAGGTGTAGCTGCTTCTGTTCCTTGATCATAATTGGTCCCGAAAACAGCCACAATGACAAGTTTTGCCTGAGCTGACAAACTGTGTTAAAATTGAAGTCATATGCCTGAACTGATTGATCAAAAGTTCAGATTCTCTATAGATAATCGGGAATGCACTTGAATGCTTTAGAAGAAAATGTTGAATTATTCAGAGCTTGTGAGTTTCCTGGCAAGACAGGTCTTGTGCTGCATCAAACCTAGTGCTGAAATGAACTCTCGTGAATGAGCTGATTCACAAACATTACCTTTATTTTGAGATCAGGAAGGGCAACTTTCAATAGTTATCTAATGCAAATGAATGTGTAAGCACAGGTCACAATCACCACCCAGTAATTCCTGTGTCAGACTAGCTGTTTCTTTTGGCAGGAAAGGATGCTTTGGAAGCCTTTGACATCAATAGTTCAGTAGAGGTTGCAAAAGGTATCACACTGCATGGGGGAGAGTGGGAACAGTAGAAGGAATTGTATTTTTTGCTGTAGTTTCTTACCATTGCTGCTGCCCCAGAATGTTCTTCAACTTTCAAGAGCTAGAAATTAACATTCGTCTTACTCAATTACCTCAATTACCTTTTTTTAAAGTCTTGGTTAGAGTCAAGGAGTAGAATATAATAGAGAAAGAAATAAAAGAAGTTTTTTGTTACCCTAACCAATGCAAATATGCTAAAGGGATAGCCAAAAACTGGTCTTGCTGACATAGTGAAATATTTTACTTTCAGTCTAGGTAATCAGTCAAAACCCCAGTGCCATTCATAAAAACATCTCTTGAGCTTACCCAGGCTTGGGAAGAATGCCTTTGGGAAGTCCAGCAGAGTTTGCAGAAAACACAAAGATCCAAGAAGCAGTCAGTAAGCGCTCCCCTACCCCCTCAATTCCAAATTTTGAGTCAAAATCACTTTTCAGAAAGTGATTATGTATGTATAATATGCAGCTATAGTTCCTTTTTAAGGGTCTGTGTTACTAATTCTGTTTCGAAACTCATTTTTTGTATGTAGAGAAGTTATGAATTTCAGTGATTTTTTTGTTTGTTAAATTTATACTTTTTATTAGTTCCCTGATTTTCAATCTGTTTATCTTATTACCTGTTCTTTGCAAACGCCTCTGGGTATGTTTTTTTCTGAGAACTTGATGTTTCCAGGTTATCATTGATGGCTAAATGAGAGGATTGACTGTTTTTTAAACAAAATGAAAGAGCAGTGTCTGTATTTCATTTTTGTCCTGCAGTCTTCCTCCTCCATCTGCAGTGTCTCAGGAAAGAAGTTTGAAACAACCTGTGCAGGTTTTTTCCCTAATTAATGTGTTCTTAGAAGTACTGTAGTATAAACAAAGGCTGTCTGGCCCAGAGTGTGATGGTTAAGCTGTGACTGTGCTTGTAGTTCCTCCTGGCATTCCTCCTAAACTATCTCTTCAACACATTTCCAAATTGTGCGGCTCAATGCCTGGTTAGATCCCTGAAGTCTCCTGGGTTTTTTGTATTGTAGCAGTGAGAAGCTGCTTAGTTTTCAGCTGCAGCTGCATCCATCAAAACATTTCACTTATCCTGAAATAAATTTTGTTCGTCCTTTGGGGCATGTTTGGAGGAGAAGGTGACCGAACTGTTAGTTACGAAGGTCTAGAAATACGCTTTGTGAACATAACTACCTGAAAGAGAAGCGGTGTGTTCCCTTTTCTCTTGATACTCTCATGATTATGGCAAAGCTTTCAGTCAGAAATAAATACAGTAGCTAGGTTGCAATAAGGCTCCCTGGGATCCAAGAAATGCATAATGTCCTGTTGAAATGGTTTGATATACCTGCTGGAAAAGCTATTTGTCTCTGAGAGATGCCTGGAAAGCATCATCATCATTTGCACATATGGCTCCGCTGTCCTCAACACAAACATGATAGAGCCTGCCTGTGCTAGATGGTCTTTTGGTCTTTTATGTGCTTTTATGCTCTTCCTCACACTGTGTGGCACTCTGTTTTCCCCAGAATTTCAGCTGACTGTAGCCATGCCTTACCTATAAAAATGTTTTCCCAGGTCTCATTTCACAAGCAGTGATAAACAGAGCGGGGGCAGTCCCGTTTTGCTTTAGCATGAAATGTTGGTGTGGGTGCCAACTTTCATCACATCTGGCTTGGGTCAGGTGATTTAGTCTGAATAGTTTCAGGGAGAGGCTTTCTCAAAGTCACACCTCTGTGTGCTGCACCTGTGGAGTGACTTCCACACTGTGCTCAGGGCCATGGATGCTCTGCCGATGAAAAAGGTACAAATGCACCCTGTAAATAAACCTTTTCCCTAACACAGGATCAAGAGGGAGAAGTGTGTTCTAGGAGGGTGTTTGGAAATCTCCTTGGAGTCCCTTGCTTGGTTATCCATGTATATCATCATGCAGCCTACACCCACATAAGAGCACTCAGTGCCTTCTTGGGTGTGGTCCAGGTGCACTGTGCTGTCTACGCCTTTTACAGATTTGATGGTGTCTCTGCCCCAAGTTTACCAGTTCTTGCGGGTTTAAAGTCTCTAGAAGTTGTCAGTCTTTGGGAGTCTTTCATTCTCCACCCTCAGTGTCACCTGCAGAGGCTAAGGACAAATCAACATCTTGGTTGCTGTAAATATTTGTGACATTTCTGTGGCCTGTTACTTGGCAACCTCTTCTTTTTTCTCTCTGTTTTCCCTCGGGTTTTTGTTTTGCGGTTTTTTTTGTTTGTTTGTTTGGGATTTTTTTGATGATTGTTTCTTTTGTGTGTGTGTGTGTTTTATTTATGAAAAACAAGAAGTTGCACAGTGGAATGAAAATTAACTTAAAGCAGTGAGCTTGCATTAAGTATAGGGAAGAGCATGAGTGCCTTCTATCTGTGCGTTCATATACAGCTTCCTGTCACTCTTTTTGACAATGATTTTTAAATTAATTTTAAATAACCAGTTCTGCATTAAAGCTTTGATGTCTTGTGTGTTTTTTTCTGCTTTATGCATGATTCCTGTCCCTCTGCATAAATGTGGCAGCCACTGTAATTTTGTATCACTTGAATTAATAATACTAGAAATTTTCATACAGTTCATTACCGTGAAAGATTCCTGCATTTTTTTTTTCATCACTGGCTAATAGGCTGACAGGACCCATCAGAAGTGTCTAACACTGTCTTAAAGCAAGGGAAGGGAAATAAAAGAAGGTGGAACATTTACCACTATCTGTGAAAGCAATCTACATTAAAAGAACTGTGTTAAATCAACATATATTCAAAAATATCTTTGTATGTCTAAAAGTAGTGGTTTTTCATGTAATTCATTTGCTGTTTTCTCATTTCAATATTTTAGAAATAATACTCCGTTTTCTTTCCGCATATTTTTAGGGACTGTGATGAAGGAACATGCAAAGATAAATCTAACATTTTGTATGCTTGGGCAAGAAATGCTCCACCCACGAGGCTGCCCAAAGGTATTGTGCCTTTAATATTGAGTTCTTGTGTACAGGGGCGGGGGGTAAAAAAGGGGACATGGAAGCAAGCACCTGCCATATCTGGGAACATCCTATAATATTTTCATTATGTCTGGTTGATAGAAACGGTATAAACATCAACCTCGTTGACTATGAAATATATTATGGTAGCTAATACCACTATGATAATATGGTAGCTAATACAAATTGTGGGGTTTTGTCATTCTGTTTCCTATAGCATTTTGGGTTTCTGTAGGGGGAGAAAAGGCTGGGGGAGAGATAACTATCATAATATAATGTTTATTTTTATATAGCATTTATCTTGCATTTCCTACTGTGTATTACTAGAAGGTTACTATTTATGTATCTTTCAAAGCACAAACTACATTAAAATACTTTTGTTTCTTTGGGAAAGCACAAAGAAATTCAATCTAAGTATTGGATTTTTTCTGTTTGAAGTACACATTGACAATGTAATATCTTTTTCATTTTTTACTGCTTTGATACAGTTGAGCAACGTGCTTGTATATGCATTTTCTTGCATGATAGACAACTCTGCTGAATTAAATCAAAATGTTTTAAGTTACTTGGAGTGGTATGTCTGGAAAACAGTGAGAAGTTCTTCTTTGTAATAACCACCGAGGGTCATAGCAATATCCACGATCTGTATAGCTTCCATCTGAAAATACCTTGATTTCTAAGTATTTTTTATTTCATGTTTTACTGCCCATTTTCACAGCCAGGAACAGTGCACAGTATCATGAAAATGTTTATTTTAATAATCCATTTACACACTTACCAACGTGAACGTTCCTTGATTTGGTTATCAGAATGTCAAGTTAAAAAAATTGTTACATGGAGGATTCTATAGAAGTCTTGTACTTGGAGCGTTCTGTGGAAGCTTTGCTGTTAAACCCCAGCTAGTAGTACTTTTCTTATTGGTAAGCTGTGCAAATATACAAGGTTTGTAGGGAGTATTCATAATGCTGCCTCTTCTGTACACAGAGAGGCTGCAGTCCCGTTTATAAGTTTGTTACTGTGGGATTCTCTGGCCCAATACAAAGAAATTGCTTTCTCTGCTTCTTTTGAAGAGTGTTCATTGTAGACTTGGCTTAGAGAAATACCTTTTGGTGACAGTGATAACTTGCAATTTCATTATTTCAAATTATTTTATACTTCTCTGTTGTGTTTTGTGCCCGTGCTTCCTTCTCGCATCAAGTAACATAGCTGCATAATTTCCTCAAGATTTTTTCTGCATACAGTATTAATTTAAACCTAAAAATATTTTACTGCAGGCCTTTTTTCTCTTGTCATTCTCAGTGAGTTAACATTAATCAGTTTGTATCATGCAGAGCTTGTATGAGAAATGCAAGTTCTACCAAATCCTACATGGATGACAAAACTTCATTTTTATTTTGAATTTTCTTTAAAATCTGTATTAATGTTCATTGATTGAGAGAGTCTTCTGTATAAAGCATATATCTATTTATCAATAATTAAGTTGTGGTCCTAGCTTCTTAGACTGTTTAGGATCATGTCCTGGTGGTTTTCCTGGGTTTCAGAACAAAGTTTTTCTTTAGTGGTGCCTCTGAAATTTTCTACCCCTTCACTCTTAGCCGTTAAAGTGATTTGTATGTTTATTATGATCAGTGATGGTGAATAATCTTACATTTTGTTTCTGAAAATAATACATTTTCCCTCTCTTAGGTGTTGGATTCAGAGTTGGAGGTGAAACAGGTAGCAGATACTTTGTTCTCCAGGTACACTATGGAGATATTAGTGCATTTAGAGGTATGCATTTTGGAAATTTGCTCTGTTAGTTGTATCAGCTACAGCATCAAAAATATATACCTGCAGAGAATAATTTTTCTGTTAGTGCCTTTTGCAAAGATCAGTGGGCATATTTCTAATACAGTTTGTGTATTGACTTTATAAACTTGATTTATCTCTGTAAATATTTGAAAGGTGAACACTGTTGTTTTTCTTCAAAAAATGTAGAGCAAGTGACTTAAAGTAATCAAGAGGCAGATTCATCATTTTAAGTTCAGGCAGAAACTTGGGTTTTCCATATAAAATTCAATGTTTTCTTTAATAAAGTTGGAACAAATAGCTGTGTACATCCTTAACCTGTCATTTTACTTGTATAGATTGTTAACAGGTTATATTCACTGTCCAGTTAGTCACAGTATTAGTGTTTGGGAAAAATGTAACTCGTGGAGACAGTGTCTTGTTTTTCTTTATTTGTTTGACTTGGTTTCTTGTTTGTTTTTTGGGAGTTTTTTTAAGATGAAACACTCATTTCAAGCCTAGCAATATGCTTATTCTTATCATGGAGTGTTTCACAGAATCATATAATGGTTAAGGTTGAAACAAACCGCTGGAGGTCATCTGGTCCATGCCCTCCCTGCCCTGTTGCCCAGACCCATGTCCAGGTGTCCCCAAGGGCAGAAACACCACAGGGCAGCCTGTGCCAGTGCTCCGTCACCCTCACAGTGTAGAAGTGTTTCCTGATGTTCAGCAGGAGCCTCCTGTGTCTCGGTGTGCCCATCACCTCTGGTCCTGTCACTGGGCACCCTGAGAAGAGCCTGTGTCTCAGATTAGAGACAAATATCCTAGGTGGAAAGCACTCCGAGCAGGTGCCTCCCCCACAGCAGAGGTTTTTGACACTCCTTCCCCCCCACAACAACAGAATATCTCAGCTGAAAGTGGGAAAAGAACTGTTTAATTAACAGACCACACAGTGGAAAGGGAAAGGGGAAAAGGGGTCATTAAACCTGAACAAACAGCTGATGAACTTAGTGTCCTTTTCCTCAGGCGTAGCTTCCCCTTTCCGGGGGCCCCGGAGGGGCTAGGTGAAGTTCCTCCGGTGGCTCCCTGGACGATTCTCGTCCGCTGTCCCCTGGGGCTCCTCAGGTTCTTGGATGAGAAAGCAAGTCGAAGAAAAAGGTCCAAAAAGGATGAAAAAAAATCCCAGAGAAAAAACCCCCCCCAAGAAAAAAACCCCAAGCAGCAGCCACACCAGTAGCAGTAGCAACCAGCAGCAGCAACCGACTAAAAAAAAACAGTGTCCCTTCCTTCTCACTCCCCCGTAGGACAGCCGGGGAAAGAGTTTCAAAACATCCCATGCTGGCAGAGCTTCTCCCAGCTGCGGGACACAGTTAAAGCTACAGGACCATATTTCTGGTCAAGCATACAAAACAATAGGGAATAGGAGATATCATTATGCCACCCCAGGACAGCCTGGCTCCCTCTTTTTTGCGCCTTCCCTCCAGATCCTTCCCTTCAGGCTGAGCCATCCTGGCTCTCTCAGCCTTTTCTCACAGGAGACACACTCCTGTCCCTTCATAATCTCCATGGCCGTTTGCTGGACACTGTCCATGGCTTTCTCACCAGCACTGGACAGAGCACTCCAGCTGTGGCCTCACCAGTGCTGAGCAGAGGGGAAGGATTCTCTTTACTGACCTCCTGCTCCTGCTTTGGCTGATGCAGCCCAGAGCACCTTCTTGGAGCCAGGGCACAGGGCTGGTTTGTGCTCAGCCTGCTGTCCATGAGGACACCAAGGTTCTTTGCTGCCAAGCTGCTTCCCAGCCTGTTGGTGCCTGGGGTTGTGCCTCCCCATGTGCAGAACTTGGCACTTCCCCTTGTTCTTCATGAGGTTCCTGTCAGCCCCTCTCTCCTGCCTGTCCAGGTCCCTCTGGATGGCAGCATGACTGTCTGCTGGATCAGTCACTTCTCCCAGTTTGGATCGTCTGCAGACTTGCTGAGGGTGCATGTCGCTCATCATCCAGGTCATTAATTAAGGTTGAACAGGACGGGAGCCAATATTGATTCCTTGATATAGTTGCCATCCTCCAAATAGACAACCATTCAGCTGGTGTTCAATCCACCTTACTGCTCATCCAGGGCACATGTTATGAGCTGGGATTTGCAAAATTTGAATTTCATTAATGCACATTGACATACTGGTTGTCTGTGAGTTTTGGCGATTATTTTGTTTATTTATTTTTTTTGTTTCTGTTTCATTTTGTACTTTGGTCTTTAAACCTGAAATGCCTTGTTCAGACACCTTTGGTGTGCATGTGTTCTTGCTTTTACTCTGTAAATCACATCCTGTGTGGAGTTTTTGGGTTACAGCCTCTGTGGTCATCAAGAGAGAAAAGCTGTGGGTCATAATTCCCATGGAACTCATCTGCGATACATTACTGCTGTTGGATTTGAACAACAATGTGAAGATCCTTGTGGGCTAAGTGATAATGAAAAGGTCAGACTTAAGAGAAAGCTGAATAAGAACAAAAAAATTAAGAGAGGAACATGCATTGCAACAATAGTTTGAGCTATGTCTGTGGCCTGTCTTTCCTTCTGTGGTATCATAATGATTCACAGACTGGACTTGGTTTTGAGCAGAGAAGTTATCAGGTGGGTGCAGTTTCCCAGTGCCATTCAGCCTCTCTTCCGTGCATCTCAGGAAAGGTTTGGGCAATACTTAGCCCGAAATTTAAGCAGCACTGTCTGAAGCTGAAGGTATGGTTTCTACCATGGCATGAAGATATGATATAGTTCAATGGCAATATTGGTAGAGGAGGAGGAGGAAGGAATAAACTGAGTATTTGAGCACTATTTGAGTGGCACATATTTGCAAATGTGTGCAGTTGAAGCCGAAAAAATTGATTTTCATGAGAGAGTTCAGATGGACCCTTACAACCCATGGGATTCTTTGCCTGCTAAAATCCTGAATAATTAAAGTTGCAAACCTCTAAAGAGAGCATGTTCATCGACAGCCTGCTCTTCATTATTGCTTGGGGGCAGTGAGAGTTCTCACTGTTCATTTTCACTCTAAAGTATAGTATATGAGTGTATGTCGTTGCTAAAAAAGGAAAACAAATGAGATCAGTAACCTTCACTGCACATTAGTTGAGAATGTGTTTGGAAATTTTTACTAACAACTTGACTTACTAGCCAAAGCTTCTGCTCAAAAAACCTACTTGAGTGCTTACAGAAACTGCAGTGAAAGAAATTACCACCTGAGATGAAAGCATAATTTTATAACCCCGATACACCCTCTTCAGCAGACTGTCTTATTTTTTGCCTAGAATATCTGTGCAGGACTTAGAAATGCCATAGATATAAGCCTGCAAAATTATGAAAGTCTAAGAAGTGTGGACTGATAGGATTATAATGTGTCATCATGTATTGTTTCAGCTGTTATAGGGTATGACAGAATGCCCTCCGTTTTTCAATGCCTTTTACTTGGTAGTCTGTGATCTTATTTTTAAAGTAAAAAATAATCCTTTTCTACCATTCGTGGGAAAAAATGTTTTTAATGTCGCCTACCTGTGAAAATTCAAGAGAAAAATATAGTTTAAATTTAATAAAATGTCCTAAACCTTGATAGTAGTGTTCAAAGATATTCAGTGCATAATCTTCAACTAATTTCACAGGTTTTTTTAAATTTCAGGAGTAGCCTGAAGGGATTTTTCTTGTAATGAGATGTCTGTTGATAACCACGGCTCATCAAAGCTTAAGAATACAGTCACTGAAGTTTGTATGTGAGCACATGCAGTTGTTGCAACTCAGAACAGTGGATAAATGATGAAATGTGCTCAGTTAACTTGTTATGCTTTCAGCAGTACATCAGAGATTCAAAGCATTGTTTAGAGTTTAGTATTCTGGCTTACAAATAATTGCAAATATAAAATATTTGACTTGGTGTAGTAATTATTTGTGTGTTAGCACCCAGTTCTGTTTCCTGTCAGTTTGGGGGGGTGAAAAATGCCATAGTCAAAATCTATCAACTCTCGTGTTCAACTATTTCTAAAAAGAATTTTTTTTTATTTAATTTACCAGGTATTAAATTAATTCTGCTTTCTGTCCCTTCTTGCCTATAATCCTGAGCTAAGAATTCATATTTAGGTATGCATTTTATGCTCAGGTAACAAAATAAAACTCACTGTACCTTGTCTGAAGTAAACATATTAAAAAATGAGCTGGAGAACCAAAAATACATTCTACAAAAAAATCTGTAAAGAGGCATCTTAGAAAAATATTAATTTCTTTGTTTTATTATCTTTGCTTTGTGTATTGCAAAAGCAAAAATTATTTTGGAGTTGTGGCTGATAGTGGATATAGTTATGTAACAAGTAAAAAATTGTCAGAAATTTGTCTGCCTTTTTACATATTCATAAGTGTTTAGAGTTCAGATTCAAATTAAAGTAAATCTAGCCATCTTTAGGTCTGTAAAGGAACCAATTCAGCTTTGGGCTGTAGGGATATACAATGCACTTGTCACCCTGTTCTTGATTTATTCTTTCATGTAAGCATCTTTGAATCTGAATTTTAAAAACTGTGGGGTTTTTTTTGATTCTTAAAATGTTTTTTTTCCCCTTCCCTTCGTGTGACAAGGACTAGTGTTATTTTTAATCTGCCATACTATTATCTTAGCTTTTTCCAGCACATGTAAGAATATAATTGTTATCCCCAAGAATCAAGGAGCTTAGATGTTATCAATGATAATGTTTTTAACTGTTCTTTATGGAGGGTATTCACATTCTGTCATTTCTATGTGTGCACTGTTGCATTGTTTGAAGCAATTTATAATTTCTTGTTAGTATGTGTGGAGCAAACTTATGGGGAATTCTTGGATCTTTGTTCAACTTTGGCTATGTTTTCATTCCCTTTCTTGTTCTCTCTGTTTTCTTACACAATGAACAATCCTACATTCTCAGCTTCTTCTTTTAACTCCCGACTTTTCACTGAGAATAGATTTATTTCTCCCTGCTGTAATTCCCTGCAAGAACTATGTTACCCACGTTACATAGAATAACATAGATGTGCCTGCTTTTCTGAGCAGGGCGTAGGATTCTTAGTTGTTGTCTTATGTCTTCTTTTTTTTTTTTTTTTGATTGGGGAGAGGAATTAGTTATGGCCATTTATTTTTTTAGCTTAAAAATATCTGTTTCGTCCTAAGAATGTGAGTTGTACTTTGTTGTTTGAGCTGTAGCCTTATTTTGAACATTAGATTCAGTGTGCTTCTCTTTGATTTTTTCTTGAATATGCTAGTGTCTTGAAAAAAATTAGCTTTGCATATTCACTGAGATTCATGGCTATGATATATTATTATATCCTTTCAGCAAATCAGTCATCTGTGGCCTTTATGAGGTCTTAATCTGTTAAAAAAATGTACATTGAACCAGAATCAACACTTGTTTGTCTCCTTTCTTTTTGGAAAGTAAAGGTGTGAAAATGCCACTGGAGAGTCTGTGTTTGCATTTTGTTTTTCACAAATTGAATAAAGGTAGAGTTTCATTCCAGATTTTGTACTAGACTTCTAAAAAGAATTTTACTGAATTGGTATTGGATGAGCAAACAGATGGGCAAGCGCAAGCACCTTGACTTCCGTGAAAAAAACAAGCTGAGCTAGCTTTATGTATCAAATATTAGATAACAATATTGAATGCAATATACTGAATTTGTCTCATTCTTTACCAGGGCTTCAAGTTCACTTTTGTGCTGCATGTCTTTGCTTTTTAAACATAAGTTGTATAAAGTTATTCCCCATGGGCATTAGCTTTGGAATTGCCTTGCTCAGAGGCTGTGCTCACCTTTGAGGCTGCTTTTTATCTTTAATGAGGCAAAGCCAATTCTGAGACCGTATCTGGAGATTCTGGTGCAAATCAAGAGCTGACTTTGAAATAACAAGGGGTTTGAAGCTTCATAAAAAGTGCCAGTCTGTTACTGTGAAAGCTTATATGTATTCTAGTCACCATGTATGAGTGCTATACTGCTCCTATGAAATACTATAAATAGAGCAATGAAGATGCTGAATAAATGGTTTGAGCAGAGTGCTCAATAATTTATAATCTGTGTACTCAGAGTGCAAAAAAAATAGGTTTTGAGGAGTGTTTGTTTTTATGAGTTAAAAACCATATGATTTTAAGCCTCTAGGAAGCCCTAGAAGTCTCAATGCCTGTGGCAGATTGTCATACATGTAATTAAAGAGTTCAGGATTGTAGATCTGGGTAGGCAGATTATCAGAAAGCCTGTCAGACTCGCATCAGAAGTCAGCAAAATGAGCTTACAGAAGGAGAGTGTTTCTCTTTAGGATAATTTGCCTTCACTTCAGGTGTGAGTATTTAATTTGAAAAACTGTTGAGTATTTTCTAGTGTTTGAGATATTTCTCCTAGGAAATGTTATAAACAGGAGTAGCGTAGATGATTCTTTTTAACCTTTATTGGCAGTTTAACTTGGAATGACCATTTCAATGTTATCATGCACAATTAAAAAAATTATATACTTTAAATCTGAAGTCAGTTTAACATGCACCATTGGCTTTGTTTGACATGGGTAAATAAAACCAGGGAATATTTAATATGATTGTGTTATATTTGCACACAACACAAAAGGCAGTCACAAGCACAACTTCTGCACAGATAATTTACTTTCATTTGAACCTTCTTTCTGAAGTATATAAAAATGCATTTTCAGGTCTTTGTCATATGTCAAATAGTAGCTAGTAGCTTCTTTGTCCCAGAACAGTGCATATTTACTGAAAAGCTGGAAAAGGGAAATCTGGACAAGCTTAGGTCAGACAGTGAAGCTTGGAAAGAATTTGCACAGGGAAGTGGCATGACTTCACTGCAGGTGAAGGGTTCAGAGTTTTGGCTGTTTCAAGGAGGTGAACTGAAGGAAGGAGAAGCAGGGAAACATCATTTTCAGCATCCCGCTGTGGTTGTTAGAAAAACATTTAGCTCAGTTATTGCTAAATATAACTACAGACAGAATTATAAAGCACTGTAGGAATTCCTGAAAGGTCTAGACTAATGTATCCGTCCATTATTTTACTCTTAATACAGCACTGCAGATCATATACTTGTGCCAGAAGTTCATTTGTGCTTCTCCTGATACTGATTTAGATGGTTGCCTTATCTAGGAAGAATTTTACCTTTCCAACTATCTTCAGTTCATTTTCAAATTGCTCTGAATATATAGATGAAAATGCTGAATAAAATTTTTATTTGCTCTGAAAATTCAAATAATGTGAAAATACTTTAATATTGCCAAACTGAAATGTATTAGAGTTTTTTTCCCTCCTCCTGTAGTGCTACTTTTAAAGCAGACACTGTGACATAGTAAGGATTAAATTTTTCAAAAATGAGATCGATTTGATTGTTTGGGGATAATTTAGCAGCAGTGTTCAAAAGACAGAATGGTGATGTTTTCAACTAAAATTCCAAAACTGAGAGACACAAAATGACTGCATTTTAAATTTTTTAATTACATTACTTTAAGTAGTAATGTTCTGAGAGGAAGCAAGCATTTTCCAATTTCTGTTCACATTGATGTAGCGCAGAGTTTCTAACAATATTAAACTTATGAAAAGTGAGTTCTGCAGCATCATCTGTGTTATATAAATAACAAAAATTTAGTTTGAAATGAGGAGGGTGGGGCAAAAGAGACTTTACAAAGACTTTTGTAGCAAACACTGAGGTACTGAGATTGTAAGTGAAGCTTCCTGCAGGGAAGAGGATGAACAGTATATGCATATCTCTTTCTAAAACCATTGACAAAGAATTGAATTTCTCTTTCTCTTGAATGTTTTCCTACCATTCCCCTTCTTTTGTCAGAATAGCTTAGTCTTTTTGATGCTTTTGGATTCTTGATTTGGCCATTTGGAAGAAACCTTTATTATCTGTGATTGAAAACTAGTGCATGTTCTGGCATGGTACTTACTCAATGCAGCAACATTTGTAGATAGTCTTGATGAAAAAGCTACTGTTTTAATTTTTCTTTCCTGTGTACAATGAAGATCTTCCTTTTTTGTTGCTATTTGTAAAGGTAGAATTGTGGTATACTGAATCAGAATTTTAAATCCAAAAATGTTTATTGGGATGCACTGAGCTGGAGTTACTAAGAATTTGCAGTTGCTGTGATCATGAGCATTGTGAGAACTCAGTGACATTGTGTTAGCAACTATCTCACTTGAATAATTATATTGACATATATTAATTCACATATCTACATTCTGAACATACTGAAAATAAATTCTAATAAATTCTACTGTCAGTGATGGTGAAAAACAAAATAATTATTATCCCTTAATAGCAAGATGTGGTGTGACTGAAATAGCTAATGTTTGAAAAAATTAACTGATGCTTCTTAATCTGTCAGGTTTCTCTGCGTTGCCCAACTCTGGACATTATCTTTTATTCTGCTCAAATGCAGTACTTTTTCAGTTTGGTATCTAGCTATTGATGGGAGGAAAAACTCTCAGAAGTTACGACTTGTCATGAGATCCATAGCTACTCTGCTCTCTTTCTTACCTGAAACATAGACTTTTGGAGAAAAGTCATTTTTAAAGAATGTTCTGTTTACTTGCTTCGGAGTTAGATCCGTTTTCTAGCTACTGCTATTATTGGTGCAAACATAAGAGTAAGGGATTTTCTTAAAAAGGAACAAATATTGAACTCCCAGATCACCAACTGTAATTGAGTAACTATCAAGACAATTGAGTCTTTAAACTAAAACATCACACTTATCAGCTAATGATCATACAGTACATTAATGAATGAATTACCTATTTTTAGGTAATTTAATTACCTCCTAGGATATCCAGTTTTAAACAGAATTGCTGTCTTTATTGGTATATAAAGTTCACCTGCTGACTTTTATTACAAGGATTTCTGGCAGCTGCATTATTAATGGCTAAAATCATTGCTTTTCACAAAGCTTTCATTTTCTAACTTAGATAAAAATATAAATTTGTTTCAAGCAAAACTACTTCTTCTGCTAGTGTAAACATAATACTGTTTTATTTCCCAGGTGCTAGTTCATAAAGATCTACATTTTCTAGTACAGTAGTTTTCATCCACCAAAGTTTTTATCTGGGTTAGGATTGCTACAAATGCAGTACTGAGATGCTCAAGTTTGTGCAAATTTGAGTAGTATTTCCAGAGTGTAACAGTTTTACTGTGCACAGTAAGATTAAAACTTGTTCTGTCTTTCGGTATTTTTTACACAGCAGAAAAATCTTACTAATATGTAATAATTTGCAGGGGTTCAGTTGCTAATAGTTAAACTGTTTTACAATTTGTGCAGATAAACACAAGGACTGCTCTGGTGTAACTTTACATCTGACACATCAAAAGTGAGTATCCATAAAAATTCTTACCTACTTTTTGGCATTGGAAGAGAAGGTATGGATTCCTTTGAAAACATGTGAATAAAAATAATACATACTTCACAATATTAAGAATTTTGAAATCATGTCATCTGTTGGCAAAAATTTTCTTTTCTGCTAAGAAATTTGCCCCAGCAGTGCTATGAGTCTTGACTTAATCCAGTTTAAAAGCTTCGTATTTAGAAATCTGGGATGAGAACTGCAATTATGCAGATTGTCCATTTGTCCTATTTCAATATTTTACAGAGAATGCTTTAGAAAACGTAGCAAAAAAGGCAGGGAGAGGGGAACTGCTGTGAAACATCTTTCTCAGTAGACCTGTTTCAGATGTAATCCACTGTTTAGAAATTAGTGGTGTCAAATAGTATTGCATATCATGTTGCTTGCAGTTGTGTTTTACAGAGGAATTCTTTACCAGAGCTTGGGTTTTGCTTTGCAGGCAGCCTTTGATTGCTGGAATGTATCTTATGATGTCTGTGAACACGGTCATACCACCAGGGGAGAAAGGTGAGTCATCATTCTACAAAGTGATTATATATAATTTCAGCATCTGATCTATTTTTATTGTTTATTGTGGAAAAATATTTGGCAGAGGCTTGTTGATACGTAGATGGACAAATTAATTATTTGATTGATTGAACACATGAAGAAGGAAATAGTTATGTTTAAAATTGTGTCATGTTTCCCTATGACTACATCAGTAAGGGCGATCAGTGCTGTAGAAACACAGTATTGTACAAATAATAATGAGTATTTCTTTGATTTATTTTCATCTTAATATTTTACAAAAAATTCCTTACCTATTTTCTAATACCTTGTCTCCCCTCTAAAAAACCATAAATCATTTTGGACTCTTCTTCATCAGCATTTGTCATTTGTGGTATTTGTGATTCTGTTAAGACTTCAGTTTTAATGTATTAATTTATACCAGTAAGGAGCTGCTATTTATGAATTTTATTCCTATGTTCCTAGTTTGTTAAAATGTCAAAATGCTGAAAAAACCCATTGTAATAGAAAGATTCAAAACAGTTTCTATTCATAATCCTGAATTTTATCTGAAACTTAGTTTGGAAACTCCCAATATCCTTTCTTCTGGCTAGCTTGAAACGTTCCTGTTTTAAGGAAGTTGAACACTGACTTTACTCTGCTATACCAGAATTTTAAAGTATATAACCAAGAACACCTTTTATCCCACTCACAGATAGCTGCCTAAATAAAATGAGGTGGTGAAATGCTCAGCTGACTCCCAACTATTTAGTGAATTCAGGAACTTGAAACATTTTAAAATTTGAATTGAAACTAATAGTATTTTTCTCTCCAATATGAAAACATACCAAATTAATCCCCCACTATCCCCAAAAGTACTTGATCAATGTAGGAATTTAATTTTCCAACTGGAGAGATGAGGGAAAAGGGCAAACAAACAGTTCTGTGCCTGCTGATAACTGCCTTCTCATGTTCAATCAAATTTACAGCTCTTAAGTGGAGCATGAAATTTGTTAAAACAGGAAACATGGAGATATCTCTCAGAAAGGCATCAAGATTTTTCTGTAGGCTCTTTCTTAGGTACTGCTACTGCACCTAACACAAGCACTACCCTGTAAATACTGTACAGCACTTCTCTAACGAAGTCTCTGTCTAACACTAATATAGGTCTGGGCCTTTATAATGAAGGCTTCATTGCAAGTTGTATCAATTTAGAATTATATAAATTTATTTTGATTTTGCCCTGAGTAGACCATTTACTCTGGCTATGTTTATTTTAAGCATCCCTCAATATAGTCTGTAAGCAAATGTATTACTTTATTTTGTTAAATAGCAGTAGTGTACACTGGAAAAAGTACTTCTGGCTGTTAGCCAGAAAGATTTTATATGTATGTCAGCAGAGTAATTTTCAAGTGACCCCTACTGTATTTTATTAGTTTTTCTTTGCAGATGTCTTGAGATAGACACTGCAGAAATAGAAGGTATAATTTATTCTCTTTTGAAATCATCTGTTGTCCTGTGTAGGTGTACTTTCTGTAAACCATACTGAATAAAGTGCAGCAATTTAACTTTTCTCTGATAAGTGATCTGTTTATCATTGTTTATTGCTGTCATATTTTCACAGTGGTTAATGCAGACATTGCCTGCCATTACAAAAGGTTTCCGATGCACCTTTTTGCCTACAGAGTTCATACACACAGACTAGGTAAGAGTAACATAGGAATATCAAATATTTAACAGAAAAACGTTGACACTGCAACAGATTTTTTCTAAGTATGTCTCACTTCTCATGCATACTGATATCTTACAGGTAAAGTAGTGAGTGGATACAGGGTGAGAAATGGTCAATGGACATTGATTGGTAGACAGAGTCCGCAACTACCACAGGTTGGTTGGGTTCTTTTCCTTCTAAATGTAACTTTTAATTACCATTGTTTCAAACTGAAAAGCTCAGTTGGAAATCACATGTCCACAGATCTGAGTGGTGGTGTTTCCACTGGTGGTGTGCTGTTGTGCTTCTGGAAGTGAGCACTGCCAAGTGTTACTATGATTAGATTATGATGCAAAAGTCATTTCAGATATGTATCACCATCCTCATCAGCGTCTATTGACGCAGAGAATATGAAGCACTTGCGCTGATTGTGGTGAATCATCCTCTCTTTCAGGCGTTCTACCCTGTGGAATATCCGGTAGACATTAGCTATGATGATATCCTAGCAGCCAGATGTGTGTTCAGTGGGGAAGGCAGAGCCACAGAGACACATATAGGGTAAATTTTATCTATTTGCTCCATTTCCTAACTGTTTTTTTCCAGGGTATTGGTTAAATGTAGAGATGTTTTTGTTTCATGTATTCTTCCAAGGTAATTCTAAGAAACAATTTCTGCCAGAATGTTTTGTTTTTTAAGGTTTACTTAAGGTCTGCTTAAGATTTAACTCTACACAATGTTTATGGCCATTACTTATGTGAATATTCACTTTGCTGAAGTGTTCAGAACACTTCTGAAGTGAAGCTATGCTGCCAAACAACTAATGAGATATTTGGCTGATCTGCACTTAGAAAACCATTCAGAATATCTGTTCTGGAAAACATATTTTTTAATCAGGTAACATTATTGACTATTTATAGTGAAATAATAAATCTTCACAATTCTCTGCATTCTTTCAGAAAGAAAATTTATAGAAGCTTATCAAATCCTGGTATTTTGACCTATTGGAAAATCTAGCCTTAAAAAAATCTGGATGAATACAGCAGTTACCTTTTTTTCAGTATAAAAATGTACAGGCTTTTATGAAAAATAGTCAAACCAGAAAATAGTAATAATAATAATAAATAGGAAAATCTGGACTGTGTTAGTCACTGATGCTATTTAGCTGCAGGTGACAGATTCAGCCATGTAAGATCAAGTGGACAAACACAGCTGTAAAAATAGATACAATATTAATATTCCCTTAGCTGGCTCTGGTTCTTTGAACAGTAATTTAATGCATATGTAGAGATACAAAGATAATCTGTGGAAATCTTTTCATTCTGAGAGTGGGTACTGCAGCATTCCAAGGAAAGAGATTTTTAGTGCACTGAGCACCCTAAAATTGCATCTCAGCGGAGGATTAAGGATTCAACATGGATTTATCACCTTTCAGTGGGTAGTTAAATAGTGATGAGTAACAGCTGAGAAAAGACGAGTTGAGAAGGGGTTTTTAAAATGTCATGGCACTAAAAACATATATCTAAAACCTTAATTTAACTGCTGACCTCTATTCACAAGTTCAAAAAGTTTCTGTCACGTTTTTGTAATTTTACCCAAAGTAGTTCCTGTTTGTTGAATAATCCTTACAGTTTTAGAAACAGTCTTAGGACAATTATAGTATTTGCTTTCAATGTACTAGTATGCTTTCAGTGGAGAAACTTTCTCTCTGTCCTTTTCATTACAGTAATTACTCTTATAATTATTATTTTATTATTTTTATTTATTGTAATTTATTTGCACTATAATGTGTATTGTATTAATCATGCCATATTGTTTATTAGTATACTTATAATTACTTTTAATATTACTATTATTTATTTATTACTATTTAGTAGTACTATATTTTACCACAAGTTTTGCTTTGTCCCACCGTGGGGAGGGCAGGAGTGAGGGCAGTGAGTGGCAGTACTGAGCTGCCGCTTGGAATTAAACCACCACAAATGCTTAGACACAGCAGTGTGTCAGGTGAACCACAGTTTGTGTGGTTTCCACATCCCATTTTCTACTGGAGTTTTGAAGAGGAAGCAATTACAAGTGACGGATATCAGAGGTCCAACAGTGAAGTTAATGCTTTCTAAAAGCTTAAGCAGAGGTTGCCCAGTCAGAGTCTCATTAATGTGGTCTCCAAGGGATGCTAAACTTTCAGTGCATGGAAAAACAAGCAATTCCCTTTTGAAACAATCTCTTCTCCCATGTTTCCCTCTCTCCTCTCTGGCTTGTGTCATTGTTGCTATGGTGAACCAATGAATGTTGCAGGATGCTGCTGGAAAAGTCAGCACTGATGTCGTTTGCAAACAGCTAATAGACCACCTCTGTGTTTTTTTATTATTGTAGGCTCACTGTTTAATTGTGAAAGCTAATCAAAAAATCTTGATGTAAACCCTTGTATTTTGTGAATTTTTCTCTAAAAGCCCTAGCTTATTCATTGTCAGGATGGTAGCTCTAAACAAAAGGTAGTAACCTATATGGCAGAGGAATAAACAGACCACAGTTGTAAAGAAGCCAAGTAATATTTTTGCTTCCCCAAGTAATATTTTTCAGAAGAAAAATCTTCCTTGTGCCAGCTGTTTTTTCTATTGAAGACGGGATTATGTAGCAGTACAGAAAAGCCACTTCTGTTTCAAGTACATGCGCAACATTTATCAAAGAGCTGAATTTTGCTAGTGTTTAATCATTCCCCTTGCACTCATGTTTTTGTTACAGAAGCTTACACAAGTTATTCTCAAGATGACAGTGCTGCATTCTCTTTAAGAGATACTTATGCTGTATTAATATATAATGAAAATAAGTTTTGGTGTATTAGAACCAGTGTGACTGGACAAAAATGAATGCACTTGAATGGTGGAAGGGGGAAGATTTGTCATAACAAATAGCCACTGAAACATATATGTTATTTGCAGCAATTTCAAATTACATTTGTCCAAGATTTGTAGGCAAGTAAGTGAATAGTAATATAGTGAATGATACAGCTCTGTCATATTTAATCAGAACATGTGAACAGTTGATAACACAGTGGGAACTGTGTGGAGTATCTTGGGGAAATGAGAAGAAAGAGCAGTTTAAATAGGTGATGCAATTTTCTGTAAAATCAAAACCAAATTGTTAGGAATTTCTGAGGCGCACGGGGTTTTTGTGCAAACTGGTTTTCTTCAGTAAAAGCCAAAAGAAACTTCTGATATTCACTACAATGAAGGTATTGCATGTTTTAGTTTAGGACATCTAAACATTTGATTGCAATGTTTTAATATCCTATTAAACAAGCTGGATGAATTAAATAACAGCTATTCGACTAATTTTGTTCCTAAGTGCCTCATCTTTTCTGTGTTGTGTAGGGGTACTGCCAATGATGAAATGTGTAACTTTTACATTATGTACTATATGGAAGCCAAGCATGCTGTCTCATATATGACCTGCACACAGAATGCAAACCCTGAAATGTTCAGAAATATTCCGCCGGAGGCAAATATTCCAATTCCAGTCAAGTCTGATGTGCTGAAGATGATGCATGGACATCATGAAGGTGAAGAATACTTGTAATTGATTTTATTGAAGTCATCTGATACCCATTGATGTATTTCTGTATGTTGTTTTCATATGCAAAATTTTCCTATAGAAGTAATGCAGTTCTGCATAAAATTCAAATTGGTAATTAATAAACCATCATGGGATTCTCCTCTTGGTTTTGGTGGAAATGTCTGCCATAGTCTTTTGTCTGTTTCTTCCTAATGTTGTCTTCCAATTTCCAACAAATTTTTACAGCTATGTGACTTGTGTGCCCTAAAGATTGGCCTCTTTTTCTTTGCCAAACTTTATATTAAGTTTCTTAATGTTTACCTTATCTTCTGTCTGTTTCCTACAAAATTGAATCATTACATTTCCATAGTTTTCTAGATCCCACTGCCTCGTTATGGAAGGAATCAAATGTTTACATTGAACAGTAGTAGGCACATAAATTGCAGCAACAGTATTATCCAGAAGTGATCTGACAGTACATCTGTGTAGCAAGTACAAGTCTTAGTTTTTAATTCCACTTTTTTACTGTTGCATTGCGTGGTACGACTATTATGATAAAAATACCAAGTATTCATTTCAGAAGGGCATTTCTTCCTCAGTAGGGAGACAGTTCCCTTCACATGCAGACGTTAACATCGTACCCTAAACCCATTTTTCAGAAACCAAGGATAGTGGTACAAGTTCTTTGCTGCAGCAGGCCATAAAAGAGGAGGAAGAGATTTTGGATCAGGGTATGCACTTGCTTATTTCTATGTACATATTTTGTTTCTCTTTTTATTTCTCCTTCTGTCTTCAAAGTACAAATCTTACTTTTTTTATTCCAGTTGTTTTACTGCTATGTTGTTTGATACAACAACTATTTATAGATAAAAATGCCGAATGTTCATTTCTGAAGGCCGTTTTTCCACAGTAGGGAGATATTCAATTCCATTCACATTCAAAGGTTAATATCATATCCTAAATCCCTTTTTCAGATACCAAGGACAGCGATGCAAGTTACTTGCTGCAGCAGGCCAAAAAAGATGAGGCAGAGATTTTGGATCAGGGTAGGTACTTGTGTATTTCTATGTCAAGTATTAAGGACTCACTAATGCAAAATACTGATAAATTATATCCTGGTTTTTAATGAGTTACAAAGTTTTTAATCTGTTTATCTTTAATTGATGCAATTTGCAATGTTCTGTAAAGCTAATAGAATTGCATGCTATATAAGAAATAATAAAAAGAATTAGTTTACCACTGATCTGTAGCCTTGTAGGTAAAATTTATTAGTGCATTTTAATCTCATTAGGTTTTCCTGTTCTTTATTTAATTTGCTAACAAAGGTTGTGATTTATTTGTACATGCATGTATTCTATATGTGACTGTTTGCTATTAACTCTTCATTGATTTCTCAGTTTGTATAACTGTGTATGTATTAGGGAATAACGTTCTTATGGTCCAATATTTGCTGTACATGCAGCGGATTGAGTGCAGCTGTATAATACTGTATTATTTTTCACTATATTTGTGTATATATGCATTTATGCACTACTCACAGAGAAATGTATGTAGTATTTGTCTGGAGGGAAAAAAATCCATGACTGCTATAAAGCTTTTAGATATACTCAGAATATTATTTATGCTTCAGAAATATCTTAAGACCCTACTTAAAAGTTCTTGTTGGTCATATATTGTTAGATTAATATTGCCTCAGGATCAAGATTTTTCTTGAGACTAAGGGGAGGACCTTGTCACCTACAGTTTCATACAGTTTTCATTGAACAATATTGAGATTCAAGGACTAAATTAAAGCAAATTTCCTTTTGCTTTTAAGAAGAGCAAAGATCAGACCAGTGTTTAGAGTTTTTGATAACATCTCCCAAAGGGTGTAGATTTTGTATGTACTCTGCCATTTTTTAGAGTTAACTTAAGTATTGAAGTTTTAGTTACATAAAAGCTAGCTGCTAGAGTGTGAAACCATCTTGAATGAAAGAACCTTGAACTAATAGAAATAATATTTACAATGCTGTATCTGATATTTATCTTAGTCAATTCAAGATATATTTTTTAAGAAAGAAAAGCAATCTAAATTATTAAAGCCTGTTTCAGAGCCAAATGAGCTATCTGGTTAGAAAGTTGCATCAAAATTTATGCTGACAATCTGCTTTACCCTTATGTTACCAATAAGTGCATTAGCATTTGGTCGAAGTTCTTGTTATGTGTGTGTTTTATTGAATTCATTAGTGTTTGAAAAAAACGGTTGAAAAGGGTCCTGCTGTTAAAATCTTTTTCATTTGTCTTTGAAATGTATTTTGAAGACATTCCTGCAATGCAGTCTGTTTTGCTGAGACCACTATTTAGTATACATCCTCATCTAACTTGTTTCTATGGAAACACACAGAATTGTTTTGTCCATTTCAAATTATTTGGGTTCATGATGTGAAATACCAAAACACAGGAGTTGCTGTGAATCTCGTGTTCTTAATTGTTAGCTTAAAATAAATTCTCCCATCATTTACTGGAGCCTGTATTCAATTTTATATCAATACAGCTCTAATCTCAGTTGAATTATGTCTGAGTAAGCAAAAAAAGCTACAGGCAAAACCAGGTCAGGTTTGGTTTTGGTTTTGTCTCCAAAGAGGGAAGGCTAAGTGGCTGGTTTCAAAAGTGGGTTTTGGTTCTTCAAGTAGATGAGCACCTGGTAAGATACACTGGTAAAACCAGGGGCTGAAAATGGTCTGCCACAATGTGCCTAAAAAAATTACATAGAAATTGTAGTCCAGTTTTATGGGCCAAATAAGTTTTAAGCAATGCTATTGCCAGTTCGTTGATCTTCTCAAGTAACTCTATTAAGTCAGTCAGGATCAGCCAAATTTGAGCAAGACCTTAATGAAAGGAAAATTCTGCAGTTCGGAGGGAGGAGGCAGTGGGACCCTGAGCTGCACAGAACCACATGCATACCTGCACTGATGTTAAGGTCATTACATAAGTACGTATTTTCATGAACAATGTAAGTCTTTCCCTTTATGGTCTGTCGTGACACTCTCTGTATTATCTACAAAACACACAGACACATTATCTACAAAATACAGAGACACCAAAACTGAATCTTTCATTAGCTCTGTTCCTGCTGAGCTGTTGCTCGGTAAATTCAGCCTTTGATTTGCTCTGAAGAAAGCGTTTCAACAATTTTCCAATAATTCTGTGTTTTATCTTGTGTGGGTTTCTTTCTCTGTGATTTATTATATTTTAGCACCTTTTTTTCCCCTCCTTCATTTCAGGCAACTGAAATAAACACTGTTACTTCACTAAAACTGAAATAGTCGGTAAATTGTTGTGCTGCCATAGAGGTACTTATTATCCTGGAGGTTGGCGGCATGGTCAAAGAGATAATTTCTTATGTCAGTACTCTTAAATCTAAGCATTTGCGTCAAAAGGAGTAAACCAAAAAATCTGCCAAGTGGAAGTATCTGCCTACAAATAACGTGTGTATTACATGTTTGCCTGGGCATAGATGTACCTCCTGTCACACAGAGGACGTTTATTGTATTGGTACCCCCAGGTGTTATCATTGCTTTTACATTAAATTTTCAATTTCATCACCTTCACTCATCAGAGGCACATTAATAAACAATGCAAATGTATTGAAATAAGCAGTGGCCATCAGAAAGTGAACCTGCAATCTGCATGAAGACAAAACCAAATCTTTGCCGTGTTAAAATTTAACTGAACTTGTCTTAATGAAAGTGGCCTGATTATGTCATTTCTGAAACAGCAATGTCACTGGTGAAGATAAACTCTTCCTATGAAGTGAATTATTGTAGGAAATGCAATTGATTTAGACATTTGGTGTATTGGAAAGTTTCGTTTTCCTGCTGAAGCATCAAGTCCCTGGTAAAAGAAATACTATGTACATTTATTCTTTGTTCATCAATAGAAGTTTGATTGAATTGTGCACAATAGATACAGTAGAACAAAACACATATATTTGTTAACATTCACCATCTTTGCCATATGTCTTTGCCTGTTGAAAAAAGGCCTAAATGTGTTTTATTCTGTTTGTTCATCACTTTCCTGTGGCATACTACAGTGTAGTGTAATTGAATTTTGTTTTGGTATGCAAGCAGGGAAGCAGCCTTTGCTACTGAGAAAGTTTGCTGATGGTGTACCTGAAAGTTTTAGAAACTCATCCATAAAAACAATAGCAGGGGTAGTTTCTTAAAAACAAGGAAAGACTAAGACGGGTGATGGTTAATCAGATGTGCAGGATTTAATGTTTTGACTGGCTCATTATTTGTTATCTCATTTTGTCTGTGTTAGGTATAATCATAAACTTTTTGAAGTAGAGGGGGCAAAATTTTTAGTAATAAAATTAATGTTATTATTTAATTATATTTATATTATTATAATATATATTACATAGATTAAACATAATTAAATGTAATTATGTTTAGATGGTTTAAAGCAAAATTCAAGGTTGGCTTGAGCAACCAAGCAGTTTATAAACAAAAAACTATATTTTGGATTTTGTAGAAGGGCGCATTTATATGTCTCATACCCATATATGGGAGACAAAAGAGTTGAGATTTTCATTGTACTTCTGATATTATGTTTGCCATGAGACTTACAAAAATGAATTTTTACTTCTGTCTGGCTTAGGGCATTTAGGAGTTAGTACCAAAAAAGTAACATATATTGGGCCTCTCGTGGTGGAATCTGAAGTGAGTCCAAGTTGCAGTTGTTATGGACCTTAATTTCACAGGACACACTGAAGTAATTTCATGCAAGCATGTGTTTCATAGACAGAGATGGTGGAATAAAAATGTTAGAAGACTTTCTGTTCAAACTCTTGTTCAGGAGTTCTTGGAGAGGGAATCTTAGAATAAAGTTAAATACACATATATTGTGGTGGCCCATTGACTGTAGGAGGAAGTTCCTTTGCAAGAAAATATAACATCATAATCTGTACAAAATGGGGTCTGAATAAAGGTTCCACATAAATCTATTGATTACCTATTGGATACCTACCCTATCTTATAATTATTTTCAGTTGTATAGTATGTTTGCATGTGACAATCACACAGACACACAGAGATAAGTATTTTTCACAAGGTATTCATTAGATAGGTGGAAGAAATATTTTGTTAGGTGGTAGCTGAATCTGTGAGTTGGGAAACAAATGTCTGTGCTGAGTTGCATATTTTCTGTTAAGTTCTGCATTTCTGAGAAAAGTTTGTTACAATAAAAATGTATTGAATGAGGTGTTTTTGCATCTGGGATAGAAATCTCTGATTGATTTAAGTGAAAGAAGGAGATACAGCTCTTCCACTTTCTGCCCATCTCTCTCTTGTTTCTTTAAGAGAATGAAAAAAAGGGAAAAAAAGGGAGGGAGAAATGTGAAGGGAGGTCTGCAATATCACAGCAATTGAAAGGAAGGTGTTGAAACACATTTTCACAGGTGTTGAAAGGAAGAGAAATGGAGAATCATCATGCAGGCAGGTCTTTAGCTTTTCAACAGTGTGGTTTTGTGATAGTATTAAATGGCAAAGCCATGGAAGCAGCATCAACCAATAAGACTTGATGTATTTTTATGCAAGCATAGGTTACATTGCTTTCTAAAATAAATTTGTAATAATTTACCCTTGCTGGTTTGTGTATGGCTGTAAGAAAAAAGAGGAGTTCTCTTTGGTAGGTGGTTAAAAGTTCTTAGGAGAGGCTTGAAACAGAAAAAAAATAATGTTCCAGTATTGATGTGGGATGGATAGAATGAAGTGTTTGAGACATTTTTAGATTAAGGCCAGACATACAAGAAAATCTTTAGGCTTCAGATACATGTTTACTGCTCAGAGATTGTATGAGGTCCCTTAAATAGAGTACAAAAGTAAGATAAAAGTGACTGAATTAAACCTTGGAAGAAAATGCTACTAGAAGATACTAAGGGTGATGTATACCACTAGAGAATTATAATCAGGGAGATTCAGAGTCACAGAGGATTTGCTTGCTGTCTCAACACTGAATGATCCTGCTCAAAGCTGTAAATAAAAGATGAGCCTTTGATTTGAGTAGGATAAGGTTATTCATAATCTTTACAAAAGTATCTTCAGCACAGTAAAGAAAGGATCATCAGATCTAAGGAAAAAAAAAAAAGTAATTGGTATACATTATATATCTAATCAGAAACAGAATATAACAAGCATAGAAAGAAGCCATTTTAAATTGAATGTTTCAGTCTTCACTCTCTGACCCTTGGTTTATGATCTCTGGCTCTTAAAATTATAGCAGGACATTTCCTGGGTGTTTTCTAAAAGGCTACTTGTCAGTGAAGAACTACAAAAACTGCTTATAGTATCTTCAACATGTCTGAAGAAATGGAAAGTGTATTAGTACACGAAGAGTTCAGGGCAATTATTAAGTCATATCACAAATCTAAAACAAGCCAAAATTACTAATGTTAATATCAACATTAATATTAATATTAATGTTGATACTTATATTTTTGCCAAAGTGTTTTTCTTTTTTATAATTTTGCTGTCTCTTTTTCAAAGCATAATGATGCTTAAAAAAAGAAATTGAAGATAGTGGAACTCCTCTGCAAGAAACATACTCTCACTTACGTCATTTTGTGAGACTGAATGTATTTCAATGTATATACTGCATGAAATAGATATTTGAGGGGAACTGGTGCACTCTGTGCCAGGATTCAAATGTCTGTAGTATATCCAAATGAGCACAGTGAAGTGCTGTATAGTAAAATCATTGTGTTTATTGCTAGTAATCTAGAAGTAGCTAATAAATATATTTCATTGTAACAAAATCATTGGTGCCTGCCAGAAACTCATTACTGGTCAGGAAGGAAAAAAAAGACCAGGGCACTTGGGTAGCTGCAAGCAGCCTTGGTTTTGGGTATCAGGTTTTGATTTGTTGATGAAGAACATGTGTCTGTAACAAAATGTAATATTCAGTGAAGACTCTTCATCTTCCTTCATAGTTCCACTTAGCTTTCACACTTTCCCATTTACAAACTCCTGTAATGCAGTGTTTTTTAAAAAAGCTATGCTTGAGCTCTTAAAACAATTCTACATTAAAATATTTTGACCAAAAAAAAAAAAAGATTAATGAAAAACAAAGAAAATGCTTTTACATTTTGATAGTAGTAAAAGCCCTCCTGAGGGACATGGAGACACAGAAGAAAAGAGCAATTTTTTTTTTTTTTTTTTTTTTTACCTTTTCTTCCATCCCTTTTTTAGCTCTGTAAGCTGCTAAGAAATGCCTTGAGAGCAGATGCAATTCCTTGTTCTTCAAAGATGTCAGTTTGGCGATGCTGTTAGTGCACATCACTTTAGGGCATTGAGGGTGGCCAAGAAGCTCTAGAGCAGCTTAACTCTTTTCCTTTCTTCATATCTATGCTTCCCAGCCCCTCTAATCCCTTCAAAAAGAAAACAGCCTTACTTAATACTTTTTTGTTCTCGGGGACCGTTCCAATGCCTTCATCAAAGCAACAGATCAAATCACAACTTGAATCAAAAATAATCACAGACTAGAAGAAATTTTGAAAGTTTGGCCTATTATGTCAAACTGTGCTAAATGTCACTTGAAACAGGCATTAGAATTTGTTCACTTATATAATGTCATTCCATGCCTTTCTCCCATTCTTTTCTACCATGCATGTTACCTTATGTATGTGTCTTATAAAAACCTTAGTAGCTTCATCTAGAAGCCAAAGAAGGCAAAGAAAATTGAATTTTAAAAAGCTGCGTTTGGGAGGCATTTAGTCATGTTTGCACAGTCTTGCAAGTGATACTTGCAGATGCTTCCATGTCTTCATCAGGAACAGTTATTCTGCTGAAGTGAGTCATAGTTGGATCCATATCATTTGATGATTTCAGTACTTAAGAAGAGAACCCCTGACCACTTTTTTCAGGTGAGCCCACTGAACAGAAGCACATCCTGCTGAGACAGAAATGTTCAGTCTCAGAATACACCACTTTTTATTCAGAGATCATTGGGAAGTCCAAAGCCAACTGTGGAAACTTGTTTCTTGGTCCTGTTGTGGTAAGACCATGGCATGAGTTTGGAAGGAGGAACGTGGAGTCTGGAATGCCAGTGACAGTCTGGGGAGCCTCTCTGAGCCATCGCAGTGAAACTGTACAGGTGTTATGACAAAAATACGAATTCTGGACATGAAAATTCTCCAGCACCACCAGCGTGCCTTCCCTTTTTTCTAAAGCGCAGTAAAGTGAGTTTTCACCAATGTGTCTTAACATATTCAGGTACACTTTCAGGCTCTTGAGAGGCTTACCATGGCTGAATTTCAGAGCTATCTAGCTTGATCCTGCAGCACCATGGCTGGATACTTCATCTAAATTGGAAATTGGTGCTTTCTGCAGCACCATGGTGTGCTGCTGAAGGACCACGGACAGCGATTGCTCACTGCAAATTGGGGAACTTGGGCTCCAGTGTTGGAAAGAAAGTACTGGTTTTAGACATAGAATATCTCAAATTAGAAGAAATCCATAAGGGTCTTTAAGATGAACTCCCTGCTCCTCACAGGACTACCTAAAACTAAACCATATGACTAAGAGCATTACGTATGTAAACTGCATCATCAACCTTAATTTGACCTTTTATTAAATCATACGTGGTTCAACTCATGATTTGCAGTGAAGTTGCCAATATTATGATTTTATTTGTTTGTATGACTGTATACCAAAGTATTGTTCTGTAAAAGACTTTTGATATTGTAGAACCACCACAGGAAGTTTAAACTTACCAGGAATATACTTATGCATTGTTTCATTCTGGAGATGTTGGTCTTGACTGCTATCACTTCTTCCAGAAAGAATAAACTCTAAGTGTTTGTAGCCAATCATCTTTTTCATAGAGGGAAGTGTGCTGATAGCTTGTACGTAAAAAATACAACTATCCTCTCTGAAAGTGGCCGAATCAGGAGCTCCCCAGAGACTGCACTGCTAGGCTTCAGTTTTTTCAGTAAGATCAAGTTGTTGATTCACCCATGTCTTCATCAAGTCATTCCCAAGCACACAAGACCAAGAACTTCCTTTCCCACTGAGTAACTTCAGGCAAACAACATCTTTCAGCTGTTCCAGCTGGTGCAAGTCAGCTCTAAAGCAGCAGCACAAGATTGTGCTTTGATGTTTGCTGGATATTGCTTTTTACTCAGAATCAACATGACTCTGCTCTTCGCTAGTCATCTCTAGCGAATTTTGAACTACTTCTTAAAATTACACTGCTTGCAAATTATTGGAATCTGCCTGGAGATGACAGTCAAAGCTGAAAAAGGTTTGACGCACATTCAGTGTGTGCAATTTAGGGTTGCGTACATTGGGTAATCAGAAGACTTAAATCCTTCACTTCCACATCTTCTGTGCCTTGTAATGAGTTCTGTCGAGATGCGAAGACACTGACAGGAGACTTCAGCGTAGTGTTTGTGCCTAAAGTATGGAGATACTGGTCAGATATGTAGACTTCATGGATGTTTTGTGATTCCATACTCATTTTCTCAAACACATTCACCTAGGGAAAGGATCACTGTTTCAGGGCAGCTACACTTCTGACCACTTCCATTCTCTGAGGCACATCCTTTTCCGTATATTCACGCAGTTCCTAAGTGTTCTTAACTGCTGTGGTTACAAAACCTGCCCAATGAAAGCTCTAACAGGACAAGCTCAGCTTGGAAAATATCTATAGCCACTGATAGGGACTGTAGTACTCAAACTGTCCTGCTCCATACTCCACTGTTTGAAGGTTCCTCATATACCTTATGGTCATTGGCTCAGTTCTAGGAGAAAACCAAAACTGATCAGCCTAATTAGGCTCGAATCCCTGATTAATAGTTTCCATAAAGACCGCTGGAGTTTTCTATGAAAGCATCCTGTCCCGAAAATTATTCCCTGCGCTTTCCTTGTTTTTAATTGAATTCTGCTGCTCTCTTTTCTTCTTGTCCTCTATGGAGCTCTATCTTGTGACAGTTTATTTTGAAGAAGCTAATATCAGACAGGTAAACTAAAAAACTTTTCTGTCTTTTTTTTTCTTTTAAAATTTATTTATTTATTTATTTATTTATTTATAAATCAATAAGCAGTATGTGTTTTAGAGACTGGGTTAATTATACTGTGATATATACTGAGATAGAATGCAGTGCTTTGGCTGGAGCACGAAGCTGCCAAATTTCTTCACTCGAGTAGAATGAGCATATAAGCTGTGAGAATTCTGAGACCTTTGTACAAACTGTAGTATGTCATTGTTCTTTTGCAGCCAGTAATTACAAGCGAGTTGATGAGACAGTTGATATAGAACTAGGAGGGAGTGAACTGTGCAAGGATCACTAAACTTGCTTTAGAAGGTCTCTAGTTTAAAAAAGCACCAGGCTTATTTGTTTAGGGAGACTTCTCGCAGTTACATTAGGGATAACACTGCTTTTACCACTCAGACGTCTCATTGGAAATTATTTCATATAGGGGAATTAGTTGGCGCTTTTCACCTGTAGGTCTCCAACCACAGATAAAACCAAAACATTTGCTTTGTATGACATTCATTTAATTTTTAAATTGTTGGGGAAGAAAAAGGCCATCATAGAGTATTTTAATACCAAATGTTTCCAAAGTAAAGGAAATTTCAGCTGTGTTTCTGCTTCAGCACCAGTCATTGGTTGCTTTAAGTAGAGGCTATTGGACCTGATTATTTTAATTAAAAATCTTTCTCAGAATAGAAATGGTTTGTATCCAAAACTTCTGTGATACACTTCTAAAATACTTGGATTTGTTTTGAATTGATACTTGGACTCATTGAATGACAACATTAAGATAATGGAGTGCTCTAGCTTCACCAATTGTATTTGAAGCAAATAATTCGTATTTGTTACATGGCTTAATGATTTTCTCTCTTCTCTAATTTGCTTTGTTAATTTCATGGAAATTGGCCCTGTTACTTTAGTAATTATTTTCTGACAGAATATGTCATCTGGGATATTTAATTTCCAAGGGCAAGGAGTGGAAGCTTCCTCAAAATCATTGAACTGTTTAATAACATGACAGATCCTCTTACGATCATTTTCAAAAGACTTAATTTCCTCTGTCCCAGGTTGCAAGTGATGATTTCTGGTTCTGAATCAGGGGTTTTTTGGGTTTTGATTATTTTTTTGTTGGGGAGGGAGGCTTGTTTGTTTGCTTGTTTATTTATTTAGTTTGTGTCAAAGGTTCATTATTTATGGTTTCACTTTTCTAAAAAATGTCCTATATAGCTTGTCACAAAATAATACAGTTTTTTAATTACAAGTAATCTGTGTTTAAAATAGAACTATACCTACCTGCAGTAACTCTTAAAGCACATTGAATGTCTCTTTTCATTTAAATGATGTAGTGGTATTTAAAAGAAATTATAATAGTTTCGGGCAGCCAAGATCCTTGCTTAATAAATTCTGTTTTCTTTTTTTTTTTTTTTTGCTTTGAGCTACTGTTCTGGAGTGTATTGAAATTTTTGTTGATGCCTAAGAAAGTTACAAGCAGCTTGAGAAGATGATGTTCCCTTCATTGCCAGATGATATCGTGACTTAGGAGTGTTACTGTTTGGCATAAAAGAAGGGATAAAACCCAGATTGATAAAAGCAAACTTAACAGATTGTTCAGTTTTACTTCTTCGTCTTTTTTCTACAGTGGTGCTATGGAATCTGTTTGCTAATGGGAAATTTGGTTTTCTTGCAGCTTAAGCTCCTTATGCAATGACAGACTTCAACGAAATATTTCAAAATATGTTTTGAAAAGTGTCATGATTGTCTGTTACTGTCTTTGTAACTGAAAAATTTGGTAACACTATAGAATTTTTCCCTCTTTGTTTTTGAAAATATAACTCTGCAGTAGCCTGGCAAATCCAGGTAATTCCATCATAAATATTCTTTTACTGAAATGTGCGTACCTTTTCCTTTCACTTTCTTTTCCTTTTCCCTTTTTCTCGTGTTCCTTGTTCCCAAGAACATCTGCCCAGAGGTGATGATTTTTTGATGCCGGAGTTTCAGGTAAAAGTGGGCATCTGTTTGTAAATTAAAGTCAGTAATGATTTTACTTTATCTTTTCACACCAGAAATGTGGCTCCTTCAGTTCCTGAGGCTCAAACAGTTCCTCTTTGCTACTTTTGCCAATAACTGTTTGAATAACTTTGTTACATTATACCTTGCTGAAGCCTTCTAAAACAACTGGGGTTTTTTTCATCCTTTCCTCTTATCTTTTCTCTTTTCCATACAGGTGATTTCTATTCACTCCTTTCTAAGCTGCTAGGAGAAAGGGAAGATGTTGTGCATGTGCATAAGCATAAGCCTACAGAAAAGGCAGAATCAGATCTTGTAGCAGAGATTGCTAACGTAGTTCAAAAGAAGGATCTTGCCAGAGAGATTGCAAATCATGACGAAAGGGACAATGCTATTCTTGTCAGAGACAGAATTCACAAATTTCACAGACTAGAGTCTACCTTGAGGCCACCAGAGAACAGACATTTCTCTTTACAACAGTCTAAACATGGTGAGGGAAGCTGGGAAAAAGAACATAAAGGAGGTGGGTTAGGGGTTAATTTTATACAATGAAATGCAGTGTGAGAGCTGTGATCCACATTAGCAAAATCTGAAGGGAATATCAATTGAGGCTTGGAAGTATTTTGCATTACAGTTTTCCTAATTATCGAAATTCTTTCTCCCTCCATGTGTGAAGAAAGAACGTGTGCTGGTGGCACAACACCAGTACTTTCTGAACAATACAGTGTTTTTTCTACTCTTAAGGCTTTTGCTTAATGATTTTATATCAATTACACTCAAACAAGGTAAATACAGGATATAGTAGTCACAGGAAGTGAAGAATTTAATACAAGTAACTACTATAAAATGGTCACTGGAATAATCAATATGTTTTATGAGTTTGCTGATTACCTTAATCCATCAGATGCACAGTTTTATAAAATTTATTGCTCTAAGTCTATCATGTATTTTTTCTCTCATTCATAAAGAGAAATAATTAATCCTGAAAAATTCTTCAGAAGTAAAATCTTCTGCATATTGATTTTAAATTGGGCTCAACTCTCCGAATATTCTTATACAGGCTGTTTTATTATGCTAGAACTACAATTTATTCCCTTCAGGTTTCTATGACAGCAGAAACCGTGGAACTATTGTGTTTGTTTTACTTGCATTTTGGTCTCTGTGATATTGACTGTGCTTAGCCTTACTTGCTAATGTGGAAAGGCAGATAATGCAGCATGTGACGAGTATCTCATAAAAGAAGCTGATGTGCATGCATGAAAGCCATCTGTATGCATAAGCTGTGGCCACACATGCCTGCTTTTATGTTGGAACCACCCAGAATGATGTTTCCAAGTACTTTTGTACACAAATATATATCATCCATCATCCATTTGATTTTTATTTCTGTTCATAACGTTAACGTGTACTGTCTCTGCTTATGTGAGGTTCTGTTACGGCGTTCAAGCTCAGCAAAATCCTGGGTTTGTGTTTAAAAGAAAACCAAAGATGAAGACTTTTGTGTGCTATCCAGTTAAATGGAGAGCCTGTCGAATTATTGGCATAGGGGCAAAAAACCAGGTGGAATGTTACTATGTGCCTGACATATGTGTAAATCATAAATAATTCCATAAACCTCACTGGAATTAAATGCTCAGGAAGGTAATGTGGATAGCATTTCTGCAAAAGTGGTTTTTTCAGTTTAGACTAATAACGTGTGGTGTGTGCAAGGCAAAGGAGAAAATTCCTTTCTGTTTTCGCTGGTCCAGAGGAGGGAATGTCAGTGAGCTGAACAAATGGCTTAGTTTGACACACCTTATAGCATGAATTCCAACTATGGAAAGATTTGCTAGCATATGTCAGTAGCCATATATTCATTTGGGGGAAGTTTGCTGGTGGAGGATTAACTAATAAATGAACTCTAAAATTACACAGTTTTGAGATATAGCAAAAAAGAAAACTGACTTTTTTTAAATTAGCATTGTTTTGGGGGTGTTTCTTTTTGTTTTTAATACTTCTAACTGCAGAATTCCTGACCTGCAGAAGGTGTCAGTACCATCTTTTGTCAAAAGAACTTTTGGAATGATAAAATCTTTAAGCATATATTTAGTTTCTGTTTTGGGGAGTATTTACATATTTAAGAACAAAATCTTCCGTAACAGAATTTTCCTCTTCAGGGGAAGAGTACAATTGTCTTGATTTAATAAAAAATTTGCACCATTTGTAAAAACCTTTACTGTATTGAATTGAAAAATTTCTCAATTTTCTTAGGACAAGACTCTGCTGTTAAATTAATTTCACTTAACTGTTTAAAAATCACCTGAATTAAAATAGTTTAATATTTTTAGTCTTGCAAATATTCCAATTTTTAACAGGTAACAGGCCTGAAATAGCAAGTGGCTAATATAGTAAGTAAAGCTGTAATAAATATTAAAACTTTATACTACTGCTCTTCCTGCACTGTTGGTAGCTTGTTACCCTAGACTGCTCACTAATCAGTCAGGTTTTTTAACATCACTGCAACTAGAACAATTATACCTCCTAAATAAGGATAAGAGTGTAGCTTTCAAATTTTTTTTAAAATCCTTTGTGCAGTGCTTAGTTAAATTTGTCAAGATTTAAATGAGTACTCTGATGGCAGGGAGTAAATGCAACATGACTTAAAAGTTTGTAATGTTAAAAGCTAGAATGATTTTCCAGGGAATTCTGGACAGTAAATTGCAATTTTGTCAATAAATATACAGCTTTAATCTTCTGCTTGATTAGAGACTTAACTGCATGTTCTAAATCATATAATTTTTTCTTACTTGCTTTTTTTTAATGAAAGGAACATTGAAAGAAGATCTGGTACTTAGTTTAAAGATCTCATTCACAATGAAACTGGTGATCTTGTTTTTTAAAGTAATTATAAATTACTTCAGTGAGGAAAGTAATCTGCATTAGTCTCACATGAAACTGTTCCATGGACCACTTATTCTTGTAGGGAAATAGTAGTAAGTCTTAGGTAAATGAAATCTAAATTTAGTGAGTTTCTGTTAAAAGCTAGTTGCCTTGCGATAAACCTGTATAAAGGACTTTCAGAATGAGACTTGCAAAGGAAAGAGAAAATATAACATTAATTAACCGATTTTGGAAAAATGTGATAAAATCTAAGGATTGTATTGTTGGAGCTCTCGTGATAAGATTGTATTTCCCTGTACATTCATTTGATTGTTTTGATCTATCAGAAATTTTTTATTCCTTTAAGTATAAATATTTTGTATTTTATAGTATGTGCCTTTTAAGAGACTAAATAGAGGCCAAAATGTAGTCTTCCTATGTTTAGCCTTTTATTTTTTCTAGCTTTTTTTGAAAAGGCTCAGGGGCCAAGGGGCTCTGTAACATGGAACATAGACAAGCTTTCTGAAATTTAACCTAAAGTGATAAGGGATGAGCAGCTGAGGAAGCAGACACTGAATTTCTATCCTTTTATTCCTTTCAAAATCTGAACATCCATGAATACACCTGCTGTGATCAGCTGAACTGTACAGAAATATGAATATGTATAAATTTTTTTTTTAACAGCTTTTCCTTTAGCTTGGAGCTTTTGTTCAGCTAAATTTCTGCAGAGCAGAATTTCTTGTTTTAGAAGTTTCTCATTATTGTTCTGGATTCACTGCAGCTGCTGATAGCTTTAGGTTTCTTCTAGTTTTGTTACCCACTCTAGCTATGATCTAAATCTAAACAGATAAAACATCTCCTAGTCTGCAGTAGGTTTTCAGCACCGGTTTTGTATTTCCCTTGTGCAGGTTGTAGAAAATTACTTTCCCTCCAGGGCATCCCTCCAACTACATCTCTTCCAAGTAAAATGTGTAGGGGAGAGTATTATCAGGACAGATGGGTTGCACAGGTGGCTTAAAGATTTTATACATTATTTCCCATTTAATTTCTCCTTTTATTGGAATATTTCCTTTTATTATCACTTCCAGGTGGACCCTCTCAAATTCCTTGGGTCTGTGATGTGCCTTGTTTCAGAGCAGGCTGCCCTGGCACTTTGTGAATTTGGATATCTGTTTTACCTGCCTAAGATGGTACCCCAGAGATTTGTGTTTAGGATCACAGCAGAGCTCACAAACTTTGGGTGAACTGAAAGTTGCAAAGTAAAGCATTATGCTATCAAACACATTGAATATTAGTGAAGTGGCTCCAGCTTCACATAACTTCAAAGAAATTGCTTCTTATTCAATATCAGTTTGGCTGTATGTGGCTGCATGCAAACTATGTATTATAGAAATACCTGAATTACACTTAACAAATCAATTTCTGAAAGGAAGCAGTGGTGGATTTCCTACCATGTAGAAAGAATTTTTTAGTATTTTAAAAAATTTTACCATAATTAGATTTCTTTTGCCATTACATTTTTTATTTTTGACGATCTATTTAATTTGTTTTTACTATGCTACCTGAGCCACACAAAAGCTACCTCTTCCAAATAGTTTTTAAGCAGGTGATCTGTGAGAAATTAATCCTTGCAGTCAACTCTCTGCAGCTTTTCAAATATTGAACAGTTTGTGCCTTTTATCCTTGTCAGCCTGCTTTTACATGAAAGAGAGATTGAAGAGACAATATTCTTTTCTTTTTATTGTTAATCTTTAAGTTGAAACTAAACTTCTCTCTCTCAGTGAGTTTTACAGTTTAAGACAAGTACAAGTATTTTTTTCTTAGGGTTAAAAGCTTTATAGAAAAAAACCCCACAAATCATTCCCCTACCACATACTTCATTTAGTGATTCATGGCATTTGTTATGCATTTTTTAATAAAACACTGACAAAATTTACCTGCTGATTTGAATTGTAGTTGTATATTTTTATAATCCTGCAGTGTGGAAAGTATTTACAGAGCTCCTAAAACTTTAGAGTCTGTGTACACTTACCCTTATAAGATGGAGAAAAGAATGGAATCAAAAGCAGTTTTGACATTTCTGTCATCTGTGTGTAGCAGGATGCCAGTGCTTGTGCATGCATTACTGTGTTAAAACTATGCTTGGAATTAAATTGCAATGCATTAAGTGGCAATACTGCATGTAAGAAAATGTCTGTGTAATTCCCAATAATCTGTACCAAATGCTGGTTAACCATGTTTGGATTTTTTTTTTAATAAATATGCTATATGATTATCTGGGTTTTTTTTTTTTATTTCTTTGGTCAGATTTCCACCTAGAAGAGGCTGTGGAGTGGCCTGGGTTAGACCTCAAACTAGGCCAAGTTTCTGGGTTGGCTCTGGACCCTGAAAATAACCTGGTTGTCTTCCACAGAGGTGATCGTGTTTGGGATGAAAAGTAAGTAGAGACTCTTGCTGAATGGTGAGTTAGAAGGTCAGATCCCTGTGTGCTGTTCATATATTTTCTCAAGGAAAGGGAGATCGAAGTTCTTTTTCCATTTAAAAATACAGTTCTTTAGCTGAAAATGCTCTTCAGGGACTCAGAGTAGAAACGGTGACTGGCAATTCAGGGTGATGAGTTATTAGGTCTTTAATAGTAAGAATGTGTCTCCAGAGGAAAAGAACAGAGTACATTAGGTCCATAAAACTGTATGACCACATTAGTGTGGTATTCACTGAGATTAATTATCCCTACCTCTGTGTGTCTCTTAGCAGGAATAATTAGCCTGGGTGAGTAATGTTTTAGTATGGGATACTACAATTAGTAGTTGGGTTTAAGACATGCAGAGCTATCTCCAGTGTATCTTCATTCTTCTTCGTGTCTCTGGACACTGAACAAAATGCGATTGTTACAAGGTATTCTCTCAAAACAGACTGTTCTACACACTTGATAAAAATTACTACATTAAACATCACTCGAAGAAAAAAATGTCTAAACTTTACAATGTTAGTTTTTCTGGTGTTTGTGAAGTAATATATTCAAAGTTATTTTAGGCATAAAATATTCAAATAAATAGAATATTCACTGTCTTTGTTTTTACAGGGTTCTTACATCTTTGATCTTTAAAACTGTATATGTGTTTACATGGATTCTTTTGAAATTGTAACAGAATACTGTGAGGAAGTAGTACAAGCCTGAAAAATACTATGTGGTGCCCTTTTTAAATGCATCATTTAAAAAAAAAATTCTCCCCCTTTTAAAATCTTCTGTCTAAGCATCCGTTCTCCATACATATATAGCTATAAGACTAAAGGGTAGGGCGGTTTTCAAATCCCGATGAATTCATTTTAAGATAACATAGTTTCTGAAATATAGGACAGTATTCCTAACATTTTAATAAAAAATAGGCTTAGAATAGTGCTTTATGAAAGAAAGTAAGCTATTTAGGTTTTAAGCTAAATAACATAAAGCAACAGATAACACAATTGTTCATTTCTCATATGGTATTCTCATACATCAACGATCTCGCCAGCTCAAGTGTATATAAATATAGACTCTAACATTTGAAAGAATGATGCATTATGCAACTTGTATTACTCAGACTTCAAGTATTCTGTAAAAGCTGATATTGATTTGGGGTTTTTTATCCTCCTACTCATGAACATAAGTGCTGTTGTGTTGTTGAATAAAGAATTATAAAAATGTTTGAAAATAGGCTGATCCTTCTGAAATACGTATTTTTGACTGTCTGGCAGTTGAGGTATACCAACAATCCAGAGCACAAAACTTGATTTTGAGATCTAGCAATGTTGTGAAAGCCTACAGATTAAAAACAACAAAACAAAAAAACCAAACAAACAACAACCAAAAAAAACACCAAAAGCCAACCAAACAAAAAAACCCCACAAACCAAAAAAACCCCAAAAAAAGAAAACAAAAAAAAATTAATGTTCCCTAAAACAGCAAGTGAGCATGATGAATCAACCATGTTGAGAGACAGATAGAACTTCATTATGGTGTGGCTGCAGAAGAAGACTGGAGTTGTGATATGTAGTCTGGAAATCCGTGTATGTACCAGCCGTGCTCAGTAACACTACATGTGGCCTTCCATAAAGATAACTACACATTAAATCCTAATTATTGAGGGGTTTTGTTCACAATTCTTACTTTTTTTTAAAATTCTTCTTGCGAAGCGTAGTTAATGAATGTATAGGAAAACTAGTGTTGCTAGGGATCCTTAAGTCAGCTGGACTGGAACCTCTGTAGACCTTTTATATAGAGCATAGTGACTTAAAAGTATATTTTGAAAACATGCCAGTGGTTAAGCTGTTGTTCCCTGTCTTGTGGCAAGGAGAAGAGGCACACAGAAATGTGCTCACTCAGTCAGCCTTCCCTTTTTATCTCTGGGTACATTCATGGGCATATGAAAGAGTTTGGGGTCTCTTTCATGGGTCGCGATGGAGAAGGAAGGAGTAATGGGTATTCTCATTTCCCAAGGAAAAAAATGGTGTTTGAAAGGGTTTTGTCATGACTGTTTTATGGGGGAGGCATAAGAAGTTATCAGACTTTTAAGTTAACGTTTATCATTAGCTGAAAATGAAATTGAGTATAATATTCCTTACCAAATTGTAAACATGATAATCAATAGCCTGAAAGCCCAGAATTTATTTTCTGTTTCAATGCCTCACCAGCTCAGTACAGAAGCAAATTAAACAAAAATCATCTGTGCCGTTAGGCTATGCACAAATGTTTCAAATGCATTATTAACATATGCCACAAAAGCTGGATCCTAAATATAGCTGTTTGAATGATCTATTCTGCTGCACAAGGTAACTTCAGTCTGCTTTAGAACACAAAAGCAGTTATGCAGTGACAAGCCCTGTAATACAGTAACAGTTTTGCAGTGGCTGTAGCATTCCTTCAGCCCATGATTTAAAAAAAAAAAATGATCCTCTTAAATAAGTAAGGTTCTTCTACAACATTGTCCCTTCAGTTTCAGAACAGTCTCTGCTATATGCAGCATGTGTTGTGTAGAATGAAAAAAATCAAAACTATTCAGCTGGCTATGCAGTGAATCAGTCGGAAGTTATTTTGCATTTTGCGAGGAAAAATGTATACTACTCATCCAATTTATAAAGAACTTACTAAAAAATGTAAGTTACATTCTTGTTACGGCATTCTTAACAAGGTAGGCAGTCTGAGCACAATACCACAATGGTGATGGATATTGATCAAGAATAGACCTCAGGGTTGTGCTTTCAGGGGTTAGGAGATGAGGTAGTATGTCTAAATTTAATAGGAAGCCCACCTGGAGGATATTAGATTCAGCAATAAATTATTCGCATTAGTGTGAAGTGGCCAGATGACGTAGAAACATAACTGCAGAATTACATTGGAGTTTGAAATTAGAAGTAGCGAGATGTGCAGTGGATTTTATTTGTCCTTCAGTACCAAAGTGCAGAACCTATCAGAAAGCCATGTTTTGGAGCAATATGACTACTGTGTTTAGTTGTTCCGTTTGTGTGGGTTTGGTCTTGCTACTTTCAAGCTAGAAGTAGTGAGCATTATTTGTGTTCTGATTTATCAGTTAAAACAAAGGAACATTGCCTGGAAAGTAGCCTCAGACATTGGGAAGGAAAGAGTGACTGTGATTCTGTAGCATTCTGGTCATTCTCCTAGAAAAGAAGTTCAGCTGGGAGAAGATGAATGGAAGATCACTCCCATAAACCCATTTCAGAGTTCACTAGAATTTCTTTGCATACCGTACAATGTCTTATTTACACTGAAAGCACTTAGTTCCCAGAAGAGCTGGGAATGGCAGGAAATACTTAGGAGTCTGGACAGCACCATTACTAAGAACCAAAATCATAACAAGGAAAGCCAGTAATTATTTTCAGTTGTCTAAATAGTCAGTTCTGCAGACACACAATCTTGTTTTCTGTGGGGTTTTTTTGTACAAAATCTAGCATCACTAAGATTCTTTTCTGTTATTATTTGTGTAGATTTTCTGTGATTATCTAGGTAGACTGAAAATAAGATTAGTTCAGTCTGTCCATTGTTGATTCTCCAGATGTGGTCATCCATACCTAGCGCAAGCCCTTATGAGTACTAGACTCCTTTTGAAATAAAACTGTTTAAAATGAAGAGAACTTGTCATGGCAGGTTACTGTCATGAATGCTTAAAGAATAAAACAGCACCTGCAGAATCATTTACCCAGTGTCCTATATATATTATATGTATTGGTAGATATATTATATATATTGGTATATATATATATGTGTGTGTGTGTGTATGTATATATATATATGCACATACGCACCTATATACATATAGGTATATATATTACATATATTGAGATATATATATATATAGTATTATATATATAATATATATACAGCAAAGGGGACACTGAAAATATTTAAAAGGTATTTAGGTAATAGTACTATTTACCCCTCCCTATACACGGTGGCAGAACTCTGGAGAGAATTTTAGTAGCTGTCACCTTTGCCTTAACCATTCACAGTGAAAAGGATTATTCTTGTCAGAAATCATTTCTACCAGAAATTAAATAGTTACAGATAGTTACTATATGCAATGGCAGTATCTAAATATTCTTTTTTAATCATAGCCAATACAGAAACTTGAACACATTCTGTTATCGATTTTTCTGGTTATATATGAAGCCAATATTGCTTTTCCACATTAAAAATTCTAGACATGTAAATATTTAATGTTATGGAGATGTGAGACTCTTAGAACTGTACAATATATAGTTTTAATAGCTTTATTCATAGCCTTCTCTGTGACTACAAAGTATATTCTTGTTTATCAAGTAGCATCAATCATGGCTGGATTTCTCTTGGGATTAACAAAGGAATTTAAAAATACAAGGTGGGAGCAGGGAGTGTGTCTTGTATTTATGCATTTTTCATCCACAGTCAAACTCCATTCTCTAACATCTAGCCTTAAATTTTGTTCAAAATATTTTATACTTCGTTTACCTTCACTAGAAGCTGAACATATATTTTAACAGGTTAGAGTAATAGCCAACTTCTCTGTAAGGATGAAGACAACAATATAATTTTTTGGAAGCATATGATAATTTCATGCCTAGTAAATGTCTTCTGGAAAGTTTATCCTGGTTCTTAATGTCTGAAATATTGAAATGTTCAAATGTTTTTATTAATATATTCCATGTACCCTGAAAATTGTGTATTATGTTGTGGGAGTAGGAGGACCATGTAATATTCTATAGTCTTCTGTAAGCACACTCTGGAAAGGGTAAGAACCATAAGATCTGAATGTTATAGTAGTAAGCTCTAGCAAAATATTGAACTGTGTATGAAAAAAGAAAAAGCAGAAGACGCACAAATATGCAGAGCCTGCCTTAGATGGTACAAAGTATACCAGGTATGCCCTGGTGATTAGCTGTAGTTTTTGTTAGGCTACATTGTTGAATTTCTCATTTCTGCATTGCCATGGCAAAGAATTTTTTAAAAAAAATTAAAATACTTTGGAAAGGGTTTTTTACTTTCTTGGTATAGAACTATCTTAATTGTTGCTGTGTTGATCTGGTGCTCCTTTAGTTTGGAAGTCATAACCTCAGGAAATGCAGACAGTATAACACTATTAACTCCTAACAATAGTAAAGTGATGTAATAAGGTTTATATTTAAAGAAAAAAGAACCCAGTAAACCCACACTGGAACTTAACTACAGAACTTGGCTTTAAGTTGTGAGTATATTGTTCATCAGTAGACCCTTCTAATTCTGGCTTTCTATTCCATTCTTCCTTTGCAGTTCTTTTGACAGCAAGTTTGTTTATCAGCAAAGAGGACTTGGTCCAATTGAACAGAACACAATTCTTGTCCTCAATCCAAGTAATGCAAAATTGCTTCATTCCACAGGCAGAAGTCTGTAAGTTTGGGGTTTTTTCACTTTTATTAATTGAAGCAATAATTCTGTGTATTTTATGCCAAAGAGTCCCTAAAGCATTTTCACGTTTTTTATATTACATTTGTAGATTTATATACAATTGTGCAATTGTAGCCTCTGAGTATCTTAAAGTAAATGAGTAAATAAATAAATACAAAATCAACAAATAATAAAATTAATTTGCCATCTTTACCAGCTCTGCTAACATTTCATACAATTGCATCTACCAGCCAGATAACAGAAATGTAGAGCTCATGAATATTGTACACTGTCCTTACAGATGCCAAGATAGCCTGAGTGAAATATCCGAGATCAACTGAATTTCAGAACTGAGACATTCTTGTCAAGAAAATTCTAACCTGTAAAGCTGTATTTTTCATTAAATGCTACATGCAGTTAGTTTGTAAAGCATTTGGTTTTGATCTATAGATAAAAAATGAAATCTTCACATCTATATCATTCTTCCAGAAAAAAATTTTTAACTTCATTCTTCTACATTTGTGCTTGCAGGTTTTATTTACCACATGGTTTGAGTGTAGATAAAAATGGTAACTACTGGGTCACTGATGTAGCACTTCATCAGGTATGTTTCTGAAGCTTTACTACCAGGACCTTAATATTTTGGTTAAAAATATTTTTATTTACCTAGAGATTTGACATAAATTGCTTCTCTAGGCCTGTTAAGAATAACATTAAACTAAATACATACTAACAGAAATTGACCCCTATGTACTTCATGGAATATAGTTGTGTTGAATAATTTGCTGCCTGTATTTGTGCTTGGGATTGCCCCAATCCAGGCACAAGACCTTTCACTTGGCCTCACTGAATTTCACAAGGTTCTCACGGAGCCCCTCTCTCCAGCCTGTCAAGATCCCTCTGGAATTTTCTTCTATGTCTTTTGTGTATTGATGTACTTAAGTCCAGAAAGTGAAGCTAAAGTGCTTTGTAATGACGGGAAATTTGTATTTTAGGCAGAAGTTTCATAGACTCAGCACTATTGAAAAACTAATAATAGATATTATGGTCAATATATTAAGACTATGTTTGGTACATAAATTTATTTTATACGCAGTGATAGGAGTTTTCCCTCGGCCGTCTAGGTTTTAGGTTTCACCTTCCATAACTGAAGCCTCTCTTTTTTTTTTCCTTTTGGCTGAAAAAAAAAGGTTTTGAAACTGGGAGCTGATGACAAAGAACCATTACTGACCTTGGGAGTGGCTTTGCAACCAGGCAGTGACAAAAATCATTTCTGTCAACCAACTGATGTGGCCGTGGACCCAATCACTGGCAGCATTTATGTCTCTGATGGCTACTGCAACAGTCGGATTATTCAGTTCTCTCCAAAAGGACTATACGTGATGCAGTGGGGAGAAGGTACAGTCAGAGCTTTTGGTACTATACCCATACTGCTGTTACCATGAACTCATCATGGACCACAAAATTACTGATGTTACTATTAATTTTTTGTAATTTTTTGTAATTAATTTCTATTACTGAAATGCCTTTCAGGCCCTACATGAATTTCAGCGTTGTCATTGCATCCAGATTTTCTCTCGGCTCTTTATACAGCTGCTTGTAGTGTTTGTGTATTTACTAAAAATAAAAAGTGGGGGTTTTTTATCTTGCTTTCGGTATAAATATGGGCGTGTCCTATTTTATCAAGAATATGTTCTGACTTTTATAAAACCAATTTTTTTCTTAAGTGTTTAAGAAGGTAATCATTTTTGCAGGTTTTGCGCCATGATTTTGTCTGGTTTAAATTTTATGAATAATTACATTTCTGCCTGACTGAGGTTTATGTATCACTCATTAAACTATGCTGAACAGTCTCAGGAAATTGCAAATTCTTAAATTTGGAATTTATTAAGAAAACACAATAGGCTACCATGAATAATTTACCTAAATGCTGAGAAAGCAAGCTGACCTTAGTAATTTCCCAGTGTTACATTGCATTATGTGGCATATTGCTGTTTCTGGGTAAAACTGATCATTTCAGTGTGTACTTCAACACAAACCTGGAGTGTTTTTATTGCAGAGACTTCTCCAGGCAGAGCCAGGCCTGGACAGTTCCATATTCCTCACAGCTTAGCCCTGATCCCTGACTCAAGACAGCTGTGCGTTGCAGACAGAGAAAATGGTCGAATTCAGTGCTTCAGGTTAGAGACAGGCGAGTTCACGAGAGAGATCAAACACAAATCATTTGGAAGAGAGGTGTTTGCGGTTTCATATGTTCCAGGTAATCTTTTTTCCTGTTCTTCAGATTTCAAGTGGTTCTCTGTGCCAGGTTGTCAGAGTATACAGTGTTATTTCATGAAGAGTGCTATCATGTTGTCTTAGGACAGATATTAATTATCTTTCAGAGTAGTCCTGATGCAATGGAAAATTTGAGAACTACTTGTTTTCCTAATTGCAGATGAGGGAAGCTTGCATCTAATCTCTGTTTCCAAGAAATGACTGATTAGCTTCCCTAAGTGTGATGTCAACAAGTAGATAATCCTGCTGCTTCCTGGTGACTGCACAGTCAAGCAGTTAAAAGTGAATTATTATTAATAAAAACATTTCTAAGGATTCATTTCAAACTCCATTGAAGAGAGCAAAATTAAGTCCAAATGATCAAGGAAAGGTTTTGGTTCCATAAAAGAACTGAAAGCAAACAGCTTGAAAATGTTGTGGTTTTTAATACAGTCTGATTAACAATTACTGTATTAAGTTTTGAGATTAGAGTTTTAATAGTGATACTGAAGAGAATGTAAATGTTAAGAACTGGATGAGGAATTTTGGCATATCAGACTCCTAACTCCTTAATACCACCTTTAATACCAGGTTTCTCTCTTTTGCATCTGCCAAGAATGTAAAAAATGCTGTGCTGGATGAGACACCTGATACCTATAGTTCTTACAGTGGCAGCAAAAGAGCCATTCTGAGGGTGTGTGTGGGCCTGGATGCATTTTGTTGTCATTCCTCTCCTGCTCACAATACATCCACAGATAGTTTATTTAGCAGTGTTAGGAGATACGAGAAAGTGTAGGATCTTTCTATAGACCTATTGCCCATGAGTTTTCCTAACCATATTTTGAACTGACTTGTATTGTTCATTGGCCTCCTGCAGTTATAGGCTCCAGAAGTTCATTATCCATTTCTTTTTTTTTTTTATATATAAAAAGTGACCTAGTTTCATTGAGTTCTTAATCCCAGTATTTCAGGAGTTGAATAATAGCTCCACACTCCCCAAATCTGGTGCCTTGTCGTCTTGGTTTATCCCCTTCAAACCCAAGAGCCCCAGGCCACTTTCATCTCTCCCCATAAGCCATTTAATTGCTTTAGCCCCTTGAGTATTGCATTTGCCTTTCTCTTCCGACTTCTTTTGCTTCACTGGAACCTTTTTGAGACACAGAGAGGAAAAGAACACTCAGGACTCAAGATGTGGGCATGCTAAGTTTTTGCATGGTGGCAAAACTGTCCGCTCCACTCCTAATTCGCCTCCTCATGATGAAGCATTTTATTGAAATTTTGCCTGACACTGTACCTGGAGCCAGCGATTTCAGGAATCTTTCAGTGATGGTTTGGAGATGTTCTCCTGAGCTGTAGCTGCTAGTCCCAAGTACAAACATTACATAGGCATGATCTAGATTATTTTTTAGAAGCATCACTTCACATTTGTCTTTGCAGAAGCTCTTCTACCATCTGTTTGACAACTCACTTATTCTTACAAAAAGTCTTTCTGGACTTCCTCAGTATCAGCAAGCTTCTGTCTTCTCCATAGAACTCAGTTATCTTCCTCAGACTGCTAGGTGGCATTATTCACCCCATTTTTCAGTAATTGATGAAAACTATTGAATAAAATTTCTGACTCTGATCACTTCAAGATCACATTATTCAGACATAACTTGAGTGACTTAACTGGGCCTGAGGTCTGTGGTTTCACATTTGGCTTCCTTCTGAGTTTGAGTGCCATCTAAACCTCATAAATTTTTAACCTCCAACTTGTCTTACACCTTGTGCTTCCAGTTGAGCTATGTCCTCTGACCTCTTTAGTCCAAAAAAAAAAAAATTGAGTGTCAGAATCTTGCCAACATATTAAAAAGAAAAAAATGGACAAAACCAGTTTCTTTGCCATAGGCCCCTCATCTCTGAGTCCCCCTTTCACACCTTTTCCTTTTGTGGTCCTACGTATTCCCAGGCTGACTTTCTGCTTTTGATGCATTGAAAGAACTTTCTGCTATCACGTCAACCATCCTTAGCAAAGCATTCTTCAGGTTATTTTTTTAATAATTTCCTTTTTAATAAATTCCCCTTCACATTTCATTTACATTTAAACAATCTGTAAAACACTGCCTTGCTGGTTCTTCTTGTTTGGACTAAGCGTGCATCTCTTAAATGCCAAAGTTTTAACTGTTAAACCTCACTTAACTTTCCTCTTGTAGTTTAGTTTCCTGTAGACTTACCTTTCTGTCTCTCTATCTCTCAGACAGCCTTTTTTAATCTAAATTATTACAATTCACCTTCACTGCAGTTTGCCATGTATGGGTTCTTAAGGCAAATCTAATGTTTTTTGCAGGTGGTCTCCTCTTTGCAGTTAATGGAATGCCTTATCCTGGAGAGGCAGAACCAGTGCAAGGATTTGTGATGAACTTCTCTACTGGAGAAATAATTGATACTTTCATTCCACTTAGAAAGGTAGAGTATTGCACAGAGTGCCTGGTGCGTATAATTATGTGTATGAAAACATTGGTAACATTCTACTTTTCCAACTTCGATCAGGCTGTTGGAGGAAATAAGATGTTTTATAGTGCAAGGTATTCAGCAGAAATTCTTTATAGTACTAACCTAAAAAAACACTAGAATTTTGGGTCTTAGCTTCTACATGTGGTACACATTTGAAAATTATACTACCCTCAAGATGATGCCTACACATAATATCTTCAGCCAGGATAAGCCTACTTTGTTGCTGCCAGTACAGTTCTTAAAAGCTAATTTAAGACAATAATGAAATAAGAGAATAATTGAAGTACTCCTGTATTTAGATGCTAGTCATTTGTCAAAAAATAGAGCTTATTCCTAAGCAGAAATAATATGCAACTGTACAGCTACATCCCTCTTTATAGAATACTAGTGTGAAAATTAAGACTAAATGTCCTTCATGCAGTATTTATATCCATAAAAATTATGGGGTTTTTAAAAACAGTTTCCATGTATTGTCTTAGACTAAAGAATGAATGTTAATATTCCCAGTCCTGGGTAACACATACACTCTTTATTTGCAGTCAAATTTTTAATTATATTAAGTGAGAATTACTTTTTCTGAATGTAGCTGTATTACATACGAACTTTAATCAAAGTTAAGTGTGTGGCCTTCAAACCAAGATTCTTTATTTTTGAAAATATATATTTCACAGGGTAAAATGGAACACAATAATATGAATAGAAATATTGTTAATAGATTTTTTAAAGCAATAATACATGGAATAATCTCTATGTTGTTATCCTTGGGGAAGGCAAACATTCAGTAGAAATGGTATCCTCTCCTTTCACACATTAGGCTCTCACACCAGCACCTGATGCATTTTCCAATCTGAAGAAGGATTGAATATGCCCAGGCTCAAGTTAGTGGTTAAGGAGGTGTAGACACTTCAGGTTAATCTGTGACTGCTTATCTTCACAGAGCTTTGAGATGCCACATGATGTTGTTGCTTCGGAAGACAGAGCAGTATATGTTGGAGATGTTCATGCCAGAGCAGTGTGGAAGTTTGCATCTGCAGAAAGTATGTTCTTTTTGTTCTTAATGTCATAACTTCACATTTTGCATCACTTCTCTGGTACCCCTGGCCAAGAGCCTGGTGGCACAATAACAGTGATGTAAGTACTCTGCAAGATCCACCTGCAGCAGTTGTGTGCTGTGCTCCATTTTCATTAAAAACCATCTTTCAGCACTGCTGTGCGTTCTGTCAAAGAAGAGTCTTGGGCACATGAGTTTGTCACAGAAGGAATCAAAATGCATTTGCCTCATGCATCCGTTGTCAGTAACTGCTTAAACAAAAGTGTTACTCTAATATTTTAGTAATTTCAGTCTATTGTTTTGCTGAGAACTCAGATTGTTCCTGTGAGGTTATCACACAAAACTCCCAGGGGATGAAGTAAAAACACAGGTCAACTAAAAATTTGTATTTGTTACATTGGGAGCATTTATCATTAGAATATTAATCTAGTATAATTTGAAGTCCTATTTCCATACAGAGGAAACTCTTGCCAGTTCTAATCTAGTAACCAGCAAGGCAAGCAGCCTTGACTTCAGGGAGAGAGACCTGATTAGTCAGACATCAATTTAGTAGCATTCAGAGAGAGGTTCCATGTTTTAGAGGAATAAAAATATAATCCACTGCTCCATTATATGGGATAAAAAAAAGTATGACAGAGATAAAGCCTTAGGCTTCAGGATGTTAGTCATCCAGTAAGTCTGCAGCTATAAATGACTAAGCTAGTTACTCCTTATTTGTCTGTTTGTAATTCATGGATTTTCCTTTGGGGCATTTGATATCAGCTGCTGTTAATAACAGGAGACTGGATCAGATAAGTTGCAATTCTGATTGGATCTGTTTTTATCTGCATCTAGTAAACTGAGCATGAACAATTCTCAGCTTTTATTCAAAGAAACGTGAGAATTTAAAAAATGGAATTTTTAGAGGTTAGATGAGGGAAGTCCTTATATATAATTGTCCTTTTAGTTTTTGCTGAAGTATGAAAGAGTGGTAGCTAAGAAATCCTGATTTAACCAGCCTTTAATTCACTATGATTTTGATTATAATAAACAGTTTTATTTTTGTAGGAATCCGTGAACCATAATTATTCATTATGGGCATACCCACAAAATCTTTCTATGGCATAGAAGTCGATTATTGCAAACTCCTTTCATGAAACAGGCTCTTTTTTTTTGTTTGTTTATCTATGGCCTTGTGAGCTATCAAATGGTTTATATTGACTCTCCATGGTGAGGTTCAGGTGTTGATGGGAATGCAGTACATTTGAGAAAGCTAGAAGGAAATGTCACTGAGTGCCTTTCTGAAATATCAGTTGTCCTGAAGAATGATTTTGTTTTACAGAAATGGAACATCGGTCAGTTAAAAAGGCTGGTATTGAGGTACAGGAAACAAAAGGTTAGTCTGATTCATAATGAAAATGAAGGGATCAGTATGTTCACATAGGTTAGGGCTGTTTCTGCCAAGCTGAAGGGAAAAATACTTACTAGTTTGACTGTTTTGTTTTTCATGAGTTGATGTAGGAAGCACTAGAAGGAAGCTTTTAACGCTGTTACCTGGTAGATGCTATTTCACAGCCAACCTAAACATTTCATTTTCAGTGATGACAAGTGCTCCACAGAAACTAAGATAAAAATTTAACTAGTAGGTTAATTCCACGCTGCCATCTGGTATAGTCCAGATTGGTATCTGTGGCAGCTCCCTTAGATGCAGAAATAGCTCTGAAATACAACTGTGATTGTTACTCCCCCACACCCTCCCCCCGCTCCACAACTCTCCACCACCAAGAAAAGGGTCATTTGAAATGGCAATTGGTTTATCTTCCTGTGTAGTCTTTCAGTAGACAGCCTTGTCAGTCACACCATATGGCAAGAAATACCATTTTTTCCTATTTACATTTCTTCCCATAGATCTACTATACTTTTTGTTCACTTGATCTGCATGAAAATGAAAAAAAAAAATGAAAAAAGGAAATGAAAGCATGTAGTGACAACATAAGGAGATGGAGAGGAGATTGAAAGGGGTAAAATATCAATTAAGGTTGATGAAAAGTAATTTTAACCATTTGTGTTCTGTTAGGTAGTTCATTTCCCTTTCAGAAAAACAGTATCAGGTTATGGTAGTGTTTATACAGGCGTTTAAAATTTTCAAATGTTCTTAAGTGGTTTTCTTTGGTTAAATTCAGAACTTAGGTATTTGCTTCATCTATGTATGTATATGCAGGCAGAGCAAAGTAAAAAAAAAAATCCCAAATGCCAATTGAAAGCATATAGAATAAAGTACAACAAGGAAGGCTAACATTATGAAACAATGAAATCCTTACAGCCAGAACTGTTACCCTTTTATTTTATCTCTGTTGGTACATCAGCCTGGTATGGGAAGTGTTGACATTACAGCTTGCTGTGTATCTAGGGATATATAAATGCATTTTGGCTTTCTTTAGCTGACACTTCTAATGTCAAAGAGAAAAAATGCAATAGTAACACCAGGGTAAGAAAAAGGTTTTAAGTAACAATGTCTAAAACTGGTTAGAGTAGGCAGTCTCAAATTAACATGTTTCAACTCCACTGGGAGAAAAGAGCCAATGGACTTTATGGTATGGTGGGCAGGAGTGGCCTGCGCTGTCACAGCCTTCTGGTGACAGACTGTAACTAGTGCTTGTGCTGCTGTGATGTGGGAGAAAATATGTGGAGAACCGTAGCTTTGCCCAGAAGTGGGAGAGATGGTGGAGGAAAAATTTCCTTAGCTATAACTACTACTTGAACAGAGAGTATGTATTCATTGTGTCATTGTTATCCTTGTAATAGTGATAACAATGATATATTCATCATTGTATTAGTGTTGAGTGTAAACTGAACCATTTGCTATTCTTTCAGAATAGAACATCATTTTAATCTTGCTACAGAATCAAACCAGAGTTGATTCAGAGTGTGTTTGTGATGCAGCTACTTGTTACAACATCCTGTTCAGTCTGGCTTCAAAACATATAGCTAGACAGTTTTACTCATTAAAAGTTATCACCATCATAAAGGTTTTTCCCTGAAACAGTTTTTCTCCTTGTAGGTATAGAGTTAAAAAATTAGTCAGGAATGACTGAATGCAGTTTTCAAAAGCTCTCCAGATTTAGAACCAAAATTCTTTCATGGGATGTAATGGTTCTGTAAAATTTAACCCTTTGTCACAGTTATTTTAGAAAGAACTTTATACTTTACCTTTTTGGTTAGGATAATACAGCATATACAGGCTTTCTGTATTTCTTGTGGGAGTGTTTTTATCCACAGGAGATATTTAATTGATATTATACCACACACTTATTTGCAAAAATAGATCACTGAGGGATTTTCCTCTATTTTAAATAGTAGGTACTTTTTAGGACAAAACTCTGACACATCTCCTTTCCCCATTTGAGAAAAGTGGAGGGAATCTTTGCTAGTGATTGGTATCATTCAGACTTTCTCTGCCTTACATTTGGGATAACATCAGCAAAAGCCAAAAATGTCTCCGTAACAGTTTGTCTTTTGTTTCCTTGTCACTCAGCGCTTAAGGTATCCTAGCTTGTTGTTTCCTGTAACGCCTTGTTCTGTATTGCTTGATGCATATGGATTACATATGGAAATTGTTTTCTTTTTAAAGAATCAGAAACAATTATAGAAGCCAGATTGAAAAACAAGCCAGAATCGACAGACCCTCTAAAGAATACGGATAAACAGCACTTGGTCCAACAGGCCAGCAGCACTGGAGTTTCCTTTGTTCTTATTACAACTCTTCTTATTATCCCTGTTGTTGTCCTGCTGGCAATTTTAGTGTTTATTCGGTGGAGGAAGACAACTGTCTATGCAGATAACTGTGAGTAACTGTACTAGAGAACAGACTTCATTATTCCAGTTCCAATTATCACTGAACACTGAGGGTATGAGGAGAGCAGCTCCCTGTGCCTTGGCCCTCCTGAACAGCTGCAGTGATGCTGTGTGCAAACTAAGGATCAGCAGGGACACAGCATCTGCAGCCCCCTGTCCTTTAATATTGATTCCCAAGGCAGCACCTCTTCAGAGCATGTATCAAAAACCGTAATTTGTGTGAAGGGAAAAATTGGTATCTCGGAAGCAACTAGCATATACTCATGTTGTATTGTCTAGAATTCAGAAATTTTAATACTCCAAGCATAGTTTGATTTTCTAGTATGGGATCTTTAAATGGCTGAGAACAGAAGACTCCATGGGTATTATAGAGATACAAGCAACATGAAAGCAGATAACTCTACAAGAGATTATGTATTATTGTTCTCTTCTACCTAGTCAATTTTGTGAGTCAGACATACTTCCATAATGCACCTTCATCCACTGCTTTGAAAGTTTTAATTGGTCCTTACAAGTTGCGTAAATTGGTTCTAAATTCATACTGTATAATAACATTTTTCATAAATTGGCAGACTGTGATAGATGTTTGATCACTAGACTTGTTATTTTTTATCACAAAACTGTTTCATCAAGATACTTCTATCCAGAGAAAGAAATGTACATGGAGTAGACAAACCAGACTGGTCAGGACCTACTGTGTCAGAGTAGGCCATTCAGCAATCTAATACGGCTGTGCAACTGAATTGGATGTATTTTATATGAAGATTTCAGCATACAGCTTCCTGACCCTTTGTATTCAAAAGAGCTAGCATACCAAATGTGGTAGATAGTATATCGAATATGCTAACACTCCAAACTAATGCAGTGCAGCCATGAATGCCTTCTTAGAGCTGCTGATTGGTTTGTTGAATGGCTGTTCTTTTTATCAGAAAATACAGGTAATTATTTGATCATAGAACATTACGGGTTTTAGCTTATTTTTGAAATTTACTTTATTTTTCAGCTGATGGGGAACACAAACTTGGTTCTAGTTCAGGCAGAATTTTAGGCAAACTTAGAGGTAAGTCTAGTCACTGAAGATGTTTGTTAAAACTGTCACTGAATGTTTTTTTTCTGTATTCATGTTGAATAACAGATTTGATGGATCTTTCTCAGAGGAGGGATTGGGGGCAAAGATCAGGGGTTTTTGAAAATGTCTTTTACAACAACTTTCATTTGTCATTATCTGCCCACTAAAGAGGATGACTCACTGCCAGTGGGAGAGCAGCAGCTATAATGAGTTTTTGTGGATCTGGGGGATGAAATGAAGCGCTTTGAGACTGAGGGCAAATGGGTAGGAGCACCAGTAGCCCAGGCAGACTTAATGAAACAGTGGATGCTGAGAAAACATAGTTTGAAGCTTCTACTTCAGAGATTAATTTCCTTCTTCTTTCATAATATATACACTTAGCCTTTGTGGCTCATGTACTGAATCTTTACAAACAGTTTCTGGAAAGACACTTAAAATAATCGCCACTATACTGTTTAATTAGTATATAGTTTTTTATTCCCCCTTACAGTTAAAGCAAACCTTGTGAAGAAAATTCCTTCCTTTCCACAGGGAAAGGTGGTGGTGGAATTAACCTTGGGAACTTCTTTGCAAGTCACAAAGGCTACAGCCGGAAAGGGTTTGACCGGCTGAGCACTGAAGGAAGCGATCAGGAAAAAGAAGAAGATGATGCCACAGATTCCGAGGAAGAGTGTTCAGCATCTCCACTCCCACCAGCACCTTCGTCATCCTGAAACCAGCCTTTGAGTTCTCCATTATAAGGTTCAATCCAGAATGTCAGATTCCTTTTCCCTTAAGCACGTTTAAGATTTTTGTGTATTTAATTGTAAACTGTTCTAGTCTGTGTGGGGCTGTACACTGGTTCCTTTAATTTTTGTTTGGTTTTAGTTATGTTTTACAAGTGGAGGAGTGTATGGAAATTCCATATCAGTGCTGTTGGTTTTTATGTGAACATCTTGATAAAGCAAAGTCTTCTAATTGCAGGACTGATTTAAAGCAGTAGTATTTTATCATCAAATATGGGGATCTTGTAAATAAGTCTTACTATCTGCTTCATCAAAATATTTTTTTCCATAATTATTCAGTTGCCAATTTCTGTTTTGTGCCTTTCCTCTTCAATGTCCTTAACCTGTTGCAGTACAGAGAATATACAGTGCCACAAGAAAATGAAGCTGCTAAGTCTTCTTCTATTTTTTTAAATCACTAACATTATATTGCATTGAAGGAAAGAAAAAAGTCTCTATTTAATTTTTTTCTTTTTCCTAACGTGATGTGTTTCTGGAATGTCTTATTTTTAGATCGTATCCCTGTTAGAACACTATTTTCAGAAGCTGAATGTAATTTGTGTAATAAAGTATTCGCAGAGCATTGGCTGTCGGAGTGTACTTTGGAATTTTTGCTCACATTTTTGCTGTATACAACTTTTGTAAAAGTTACATGGGCCACTTAATACAGTGAAAATTTTAATGTGTTCTACCAGCAGGAAAAAAAATGCTATTTTGTATGGAAGCTGGAAAAATATTTTGCTATGTCACAAGGTTGTTTGGGTTTGGTTTTTTGTTAAGACTAATAATCTGCATACATGTACAAAGTCAACCTTACACATCTAAGGAGGAATTTTACTTGTATAATAAAGCTGCAGGGTATTTCCTTAATAAAACACATGGTTACAGCTAAGAGGAAACCTGTGTCTCAAATTAAATATGCAACTTAGTCAGGGTAGGCATCTAATACTACCTGATTGGAAGTACTGATTTTCTTTTTTTCTCCTCGCTTTTCATTCATACAAGAGGAACTCTTGGTCCTGTAATGAGCTCTCTCATTGAACAGCAGACTTACTGAAGTCCTGCTGGATAATTACCCTCTCTGCATGAGTCATCTGGAGTGTGAATCATTGTGTAACATCATCATGACTAATCAGTCCAGTTTGATGATCAGAGCATAATTAATGTCCCTTTAAAACTGCTATTATGAGTAGAGTGTACACAGCTGTAATTGCCACAGGGTTTTATGAAGCAGTTTTCATTATCGTCATTGCAGGTGTTGTAATAGGCTACTGCTGGCGTTGAGGTTGGGAAAATAAGCTTTAGGCTCCTTGTGGTGGTTTTGCAAGGTGCTTTATGGGGGAATAAAGGTAATGATAGTGGAGCAAAAGGTAAGACTTCTCCCCCCCAGCAAGATTTTCTAAATCTCCCTTCTTTTTTGGGGGGGGCGGGGGAATAACCCAACCCCAAATTAAAATCCTTGACAGGCTGGTTTCTTTTCTCATATGTGGCAAAATCTCCAGGATAGCCTTCTGAAATACTGGAGTACATACAGGCACAGTTTCATGAGAAATGTATTTAGTGCATACTCTCAAGTTGCTTCCTCTCCTGCAAATTTTTGTTTTCCTTCTGTTTGTTACAAGGAAAACAGCCTGTTTCTTTTTCACTTTTGAAAGCAAGGCAGTATTATTTTTGGCTGTGGCCTTGATCCTCTTGTGTATGAATAAAACCAAATCAGTTGGTTGAGAAGAATCCTCTAAATCTGTCTGCAAAGATGCTAAGTCACTCGTCAGCAAAGTTTCCAGTGACAGCAATTAATAAAGCTGTGGTGGCACTGCTGTCATAGGTGGTGTATGTGCCATCAGTTCTGAAAGATCACAGGCTTTTCTCAAAAGCAATCAATAAGGGTATATTTTTCTAACATTTGGTTAGCTCACCTCATGTCCAAATGATGTTGATTGTTCTCTGCTTCCATGGCGTTAGCTCAGTGAAAGTAATGCAGCTTCCCTCTTCCTCCTTTCATTTACATTCTAAACAATGCTTTGTTGTGGGGGAATCAGCCAAACACGGTTTAATTACAAGCACCAGCTAAAACAGATTAATTGGGCATTAGTCATAATCCCAGCTCTCTAGAATTCAGAGGTGGGTGTCTACAATAACCCTGGAGAAGCAGGATGAGGGAGGGGATTCTGTCCCTCCACTCTGCTCCGGTGAGACCCCACCTGCTAACCCCCTCCTTCCAGCTCTGGGGTCCCCAAAATCAGAAGGATTTGGACCTGCTAAAGCGAATTCAGAGTAGGCCACAAAGATGATCAGAGGGCAGAAGGGCCTCTCTTGTCAAGACAAAGACAGTTGGAGTTTTTCAGTCTGCACAAGAGAAGGCTCCCCAAAGAGCTCATTTTGGCCCTTCAGTACTTAACGTGGGTTTTAAGAAACAGAAACATTTACCCAGGACTGTGGTGACAGGACAAGGGGGCAATTGTTTTAAACTGAAAGAGGGAAATTTAGGATATTAGGGAGAAATTCTATACTCTGAGGGTGATGAGGCCCTGGCACAGGTTACCCAAAGAACCTGTGGATGCTCCATGGCTGGAAGTGTTCAAGGCCAGGTTGGATGGAGCTCTGAGCAGCCTGGTCTAGTGGAAAGTGTCCATGCCCGTGGCTGAGGGGTTGGATTAGGTGATCTTTAAGGTTATTTTCAACCCAAGCCATTCTGCATGGACAGGCAACCAACTCCTTTCCAGCAGCAATCAAATTTCAGCACAAGTTTTGTGCTCTAATTTTGTACAGGTACAATGGCAGAATTGGAACATCTGAACCTGCTTGAAGGCACTGAATGTTCTTTATCTCTTTTTAAAGCTTCATCTTATGTAAACAATGTTCCAGAGACTTCATGCTGCAATAGAAATTTCATGTAAAAAGGAAGACACAAGCTTTCTGAATCACAGTTCTCATTTTAATAAGCCAACAGACCATCCTCCATCCTAACAGGTTCTATGTTCTAATATTATTTATTGTATTAAATGTTGAATTCTGGTCATTCAGTCTAAGCCAGTGGATTTGGATAGCGTGTGTTTAAATTAGCTTCAACAGTTGTTCCAGATAAGACTATGCTTTAATGAACAACATGTAATCACACATTTCAATATTTAAAAGACATGGTACTACCCTCCATGTGTTGTTGATTAATCTTTTCATAAGCCTTTTTTAAGAAGAAAGAATCTTGGCTATCATAGGGGCTGAATATTTTCATTAAAATTAGGCTGACCAAGTAGCTAAGGACTGTGGTTGTACTGTGTTAAGCATCTCCCTGTTTTAAATGGGAATGTTTTTAATGGACCCATGGGAAGTCCTTCAAGTGATGGGAAGGTGGCTGTGATCCATTGGCAAGTGGTGTCAGGTAATTTTTGGCATTCCTTGCCGTGAACCTCCTGTTGTTGAAATTGAGAGCAGTTTTTAAGATTCACTCCTGAAAGTGAGAGCAGAGTGGGGCACCTGCTAGGTGCCGTGAGGAGGATGCACTGACCTGTAATGCACAGGTTGCCACTCAAGTCACCTGAAGGTGTCCCAATTAACTGAAATTACAATCCCAATTAAGCAGCTGTCCTTGCCACCAAGTATCATCAGGTGTAAATTGATTCCTTGGGAAGCATCTTGATTAAGTAGTTTTCTAATCAAGCAGTGCACTGTAGAGTTAATGAGGATTTATACATCAATGTGGTAAATTGCAAAAGCTTCTTCTTTGCCAAAACTAGATTTATTTATGTTTTATCAAAGTCTTTAGGTCAGTAATGTCTGTCATGCTAGAATGGATTAGGATTAAGCATGTGTCATGCCACAGAGAAAGGGGCTTTGGTGAGTTTTAGCTTGCCATTCAAATACACATGGCAACTTGTTTGCAAGACTGTGTGTTAGCAGTACAGGTTGTGGGGAACAGATCACTGCCGAGCGATTCAAAAGCAGCTTTATTATTTAATTATTTAATTGCATATTAGGACATACTTTAAGATTTCAAAGACTGTGTCATTATACAGTTCACAGTTTGTGTGGATTCATGTAGTGTACCAATTTAAAAAAAAAAAAAAACCAAACCAGAACCAAATACTCAAGTCAATTAAGAGCTGAATTTAGGCCACTGTATTTTCTATGTAAAACAGATGCTAGTGAACCCTAGAGTTTTAGCACCCTGAGATGCCTTTACCTGTTAGGGTTTTTTTAATTCTTAAATGTGAAAATATTTTTCCTCTGATGTGAATTATCAAAATTTATTGGTAAAATTTACACTGTGACTGCTCTTCTCCAGTAGTGGTGAAAATATTAGATTCATCTGTATAGCTAAGCATTGCTGGCAGAAGAAAAGAGGGGAGCTGACAGCGTAGACGACTTAAAATCTACAGTGATAGCTACTCATCCAAGCAAAACCTGCAAACTTCTTGCTGTGTCTGGACATGGTGGCTGAAAAACCTGAAAGAACATCCAGCTGGCTTTGTTAGACACATATTTGGAGAGGTGCTGCATGGCAATCAATCTGGAAGCTGCACTAGATTTTTCTAAATACTACAGGCCATGAAGGCCTGTTTCTTTATCTCAATTCCAGTCATGTTTCTCATTAACAAGTTGCATGTGAAGCATGACATCCTGTGAGTGAAGCTCTCTCTGGTTTAATTGTACGGCTTTTTAGAAAGTACACAGATGATGTATGGGCAGTCTTCTTCTAGGGCAGTGTGCCTAAGTACTGATTTAAAGATGCGGTGGAGTAATGTTTTTTTCCTAGAAAACAGTCATTTGTAACAGTTCAGCAAACTAGGGAAATTATTAATTACAGACTCCATTTATTCTTCTGAGATATATGAGAAACCTAAATCTTTCTAATTAGAATTGAAGAATTTTTTCAGAATGGAGAACAGCAACAGCCATAAGAGGTTAAAGTTGGTGCTACTTATCTTTTTGGGGTTTCAGGACAGAACCCTGCCCTGGCCCCTGCAATCGTCAGTGTTCTGAATACCCTCTCCCCTCTGTTTGTCACTGCTTCCTTCAGCCATGGCAAATCCTGCTCAAGAGAAGACTCCTTGCAGGAAAAAGGACTGAATCCCACAATTCTGCCGCATTTCGTTGGGTCGGCCCTGAGGTCACACTGACCTGAACCGGAACTGGAGGCATGGCTTTTTTCCAGGAGCTTACCTGCGAGATCCTGCTCACAGCAACCAAGATGTAAGCAGTACCGAAAGGTGCCCAGATCTTTGGAAGGTGTAAAGCTGTGCTGAAAGTTTGCCACAGTCGCAAGCTGTGCCATAAAACCACCTAAAGCACAAGCAGAGTTTTTTTGTTCTCTGGCTCACATGACAGGTCAGTCACTCAAGCCTTCACACAATGCGGGTCACGCTGCTCTTGGAAATCTATTCATGCTCCCGTAATTATCGACAATTCGGTGTAAAATTACCGCAAATTCTGCTGTAGTTTTGGAAATAAACCCTGGGGAGGGCGGCGATTCCCGCGCATCGAGGCTGTCACCTAGTGGCCGACGCTGGAACACAAACCCTGCAGATGAATACACGAAAGCTAAAACTAAAAAAAAAAAAAAAATTTAAAAAGTTTGCTGGTATGACACCATAACTATGAACTCTGTTTCCCTCCTTCTTGGTCTTTAATCTGTGGGAGTGGTAGATGATGTCTCTGACTAGGTAAATAGTCTGGTGGGGAAGCACATGTGTTATTTACTGCGTATCACTGAAAATCTGCACAAAATATAGAACTCGTTTTCTTAAGGGCTTTTCTGTTGGGGCTTTCATCACTATGGCTGCCAACTTTGTGAAGAGTAATGCATATTTTTTGCAGTTTGTCTGGAATCTGACATGGTGCTACTCACTCTACAGCAGGGGGAAGTCAGGCCTAAGGAGATTAAAGGCATGAATTGCCAAAAGTAACTAATTTTAAGTACTGAATTTGTGAAATCTTATTTATTCCCTTTTAAGCCACATATTTAGATATCACTTTATGCATTCAAGGCACCACTTCTTGCCACCAGCTGCACCTCTGAATGCTCGTCTCCACTGATGAGTTTTGAGATGCTTCTCAGGCACCCAGAAAAGGACTCACCCATGTGAGTAATGACTTGTACACGGAAATACAGAAAGTTGTATGCAAGGATCTGCTAATCACTGCACTAGCAATGTGTAGCACTGCCTGGCAGAGTGGAAATGCTGTATTTCCTACAACATTTCTTGTATATCGGTAGGAATTGTATATTGGCTTCTGCTACCAGTGCAGCAAGGTTGCTGCAGACGCCTTCATCTATGTGTAAGCTGAAAGGAGAACTGACTGGGGAATGCCTCTCTCAGGATTAACTTCTCCTGAATCAAATGTTTTAAAATTCAGTTTACTTCTGTCTGGAAGAGCTTTCCTCTTCAAATGAAAGCTTTTTGTGTACTGCTTTTCATTGCAAATTTCTACCTAGTTTGATAAACAAGATATTAACAACAGGTCAGCAGTCTTCTAATATGTGCAGAAGAGTATAGTACCCATTTCTTGGAGAGAAATCTTGCTTACTTGCCTCAATTTTAGCCTTCTAATCTAAAACAGTGTCTAGTCCTGGGGACTCCAAACATGGCATTTCCTTCTGTTGAACTGAAATTAGATAACCAACCAAGTTAACTGAATGTATACACTTCCCTGTAGTCCCCCCAAAAATTCCATCTGGAAACACTGACAAGGCTATTATGCAATAATTTTGATGCTAGGTCATTAGAGTCATGAGACATGGCTGCTACAGAACATCACTGATAGGGATGCCACTCAGAAGCAAATAAGCAAATGAATAAAAGACATTTATCTGGTTATCGAAGGTGGTATTTTCAAATTTGGTTAACTCCTTGCTCTGGAAAGCATGATTCATTGGTATCCTCCTGCAGGGAACATTCAGAAAAAAAAGCAAAAAATTTAAAAACATCTGTACCTGATGTACAAACGGGCAAATGGTATAAAAAGTTCAGGAGGTATTCCAACAAGAGAAAAGAAAGGTTTTCAGTCCACAGTAAAACAGTCTTGAGCGTTAGTACAGCCTTTTCACTAGAAGCTGTTTTTATAGTGTTTTTCATCAAGCTCTGAGCTGGTAAGTAATGCTATTAGTATACCCAAAGGAAAAGTTATCATAGCTCTGTGGTGGGAGGTATGAGGAAATCTGCACTCTCTTTCATCTTGTTTTCCCTTCTGCTCCTCCCCTCTAAACCACAAGGGAGCAAAAACTCTAATAGAAAACAGAATTTCTAAGAGTTCTGGTTTTAAACAGTCTTTTGCTATTGTCCTAGCATAAATAAAACCTGTGTGCCAGTAAGAAGGAGTACAGAAGGACGTTTGTATATTTATCTAAGCTGGATAAAAAACCAAAAGTGGGCAGATCACAACTCACTGTGGTCACAAACACACTGGGGCTGGGGTGAGGGCTTCCCCAAGCACCGTGTGCTTGCACAATGTCTCACATTTCCTAATGTTCCAGTTTCCAGTGACTGTTCTTCATGTCAATAGTTTGAAAATCCTGTATTTTATTTCAATGAACCTTCCCCAAGCAGATAAGAGCACATTTCACTGCACTGATAAGTCACTAATGCCTGCTTACAGGCATAATAACCTAGGCATTGATCTAATACAGTAGATGAAAATTACCAGGAAGCCTGAATGATCAGCATTATGTTAAATGTACACAGTGTTACATGTTTTTTTTGTTTTGCCCATTCCCCTCTCACTGCAGCATTTGCTTTCTCTTCAGTATAGCTCTAACAACTCCACAGTACTTGCATTTCCCCAGAGCTTCCCAGAAATAAACTCTGCTGTACTGTGCAAAATCCAAGAACTGATCACTTGAAATAAGAAAAAAAAAAAAAGGCTGGTTCTCTTTTGCACCTGCCAAAGAATAAATGAGTCTTACAAACAACTGCCTTATTCTCCAGCTTTATCTGTGATGCTAGTATTTTTTTCAAAAGCATACTATATAAAAATATATATTTATTCCATGTGTGCACACACAATGTATCCAGAAAAAGGGTACTGCTTCCCAGTACCCTCTTTCTGAAACAGTCTTGGTGGAGAAAAACTGTGTCTGCAGAACTGCATTTTCAGAAGACACAAAACAGTAAACAGTGTGAGTATTAATTATTTTTCATTCGAAGTTTAAGATAGAATTTTCTCATGGTGCTGAGCTCTTTTCTCACACAGATGCATTCCATGATATAAAAGACTGACTGTACTGAACATGTGAATGTCTGTATGAGGTAGGTACACAATAAGCCTCAATGACCACATCTTATTGCCTAAAATGAAGTGAAAACTCTTAATAAATAGCACTTTCCTCCACCTGTGTTACAAGCCACATGACATTCAGGAGCAGAGATGAGAGGGAAGACACATACTCAGAGAGAAAGATAAGCAAATCTTCCACAGCATCAACCAGAAGTTGCTGAATTTCTCAATTCAGTTTTCTGCTAGTTTTCATCTTCATGTCAATCCCCTATTGAAAAAAAACCAAACCGACTTGCACTCATCAGTTTTCCACACGAAAAAATTCCTGTGCAGCTGACTTTGAGACACAGTCTACTCAGCAGGCAGTCCAGAGCAGTAACAACTTACTCCAGGAAATCAGAGGATAAATTAATAGGAATGCTTCACCTTTTATAGCCCACTGTCCATGGAAATTTCCCAATGCATACAGGCTCAGTGAAGATGTAACTGTAATGGAGAACCAGATGTTTGTGGAAAAAGCACGAATGAATATTGAATGCTCTTAAGATTTTTTCACATGCCTGAAATATTAAAATGGCCTACTCTAGCAGAATTTTGATGAATAGGGAACAGCTGAAGCCCTCGTTTCATGCACAGAACACTATGTGTATTTGATTTTGGAAGTTTTATTGTTTTGTGAGATCTTAAATGGATTAGACTAGAAATTAAAAGTTGTAAAAGCCAGAGGTTGCAGCTTCCGAGAAAGAATATAAAACTATTATATAATAGGAAAAGGAAGACATGAGCTTCTCTGGAGTGGAGGGAAAATTTACACCAAGTTGCTTACGTTAAATTCATCTCACAGTGCACATTAGAAAAAGGTCATTACAGTGAAATGATGCATTCTGTCCTGAGAGGATAACAGTAAGGCATGGCCACACTGCCATTCTACCAACAAAATCTGAAATTTAAATGCATGATCAGAATATGTGCTTTTACTAGTGCTTTTCCTTAACACCCAGACAAACTAACCAGTAGATACCTGCAGTATCAAAGTATTAAAGTGGATTGGGCTACGGAAGTCGGAGCCATTACTTTTTTTTTTTTTTTTTCAGTCTGCCACAGTAGTTCCAAACTGCTTGGCAATGAAATGTGAAAGAAGACTATGCTTAAGTATCCTCTGTCTTGGTGTGAAGGGTCCAACAAGGTGGAGGCCATCGCTCTGGCTTTGCAGTGTTTGGTTCCATGCAGTGATCTTCTCTCAGCTCAGACTCACGTTTACCATCCGCTGATCCTTGCTCCTTGCAGACTCCAGGTGGAATCTGTACAGCAGACTTGACATCTCTTTTGTACGCATGCATTTCCCCTTCAGCAGCAGAGTCTGGTTGGCTTGAATTATTACATCTTTCAGAGAAGCCAATATAGTCATGGTCAACAACTACTGCACCTTGTAGAAGGTAATGGTTGTCTGTAAAAGAAAGTAGCCATTAGTTCAGATCCCTGAAGCCATACTTAAAATGCTCGTTAGGTGTTAATTTACTTTTCAAATCCATTTCCAAGAAAGGGCAAGAATGTTTGAGTGACAGTAGACTGATAATGTGAATTTCCTGATTTCACTGAGCATCTAATGTTTGGCATCTCGTTACATCCACAAAATAATCCTTGCAATGATCCATGTTTAGAGTTTTTCTTAGCTAAGTCAATGACTAGCTTGATGTCTGTCATAGTCACCTACTGAATTAACAGCTTGAATAAATAGACATGCAGATTGTTTAATTTTGTGCAGGCACACAGAGCAATGTAGTTTCTTCAACCTCTCACAGAGAAATCTTAATCCAACACACAATAGGCTTTTTCAAACTGCAAAAAGTTTTAAAAGTAAGTAAAGTAGGTAAGTGAAAAAAAAAAATAAAATAAACCAAACTCTATCCCAGACAAGACCAAGTGACCTTCCTGAAAAACGGAATTAATTCTACATTTATGCACTCCTTCTGCAGTATTCAGTGGCAAACATATTAGGCTTCAGTACTACAAAGACAATTACTTTCAACCTTTTATACAGTGACACAATTTACCAAAATTATTGCAATAGCTGTACATTATCTACATGCTGCTTGATATGCGTGTGACTTCCTCCTTATGCATCAGCAATTTAATGAGGAACTGGAACCCACAGAGTGATCGTCCAAAAAAAGTAGTGGCCTCAAGATGTGACATGAAATCAGTATCTTGGTTACGAAATCCATAACTGACAACTGACATAAATATTTTAGCTTCTTACATGAAATTCTAGAATTAGCTTCAGCTTTGAAAATGCCTCAGCTTTAAGAGGTGATGGAAGAAATTACCATCTCAATGTAGTTTATCTATTTCCAAGAACCAAAGTGCCAATAGGGTGGGAATTATTCTGCTCTTCAAGAACTCTGAAATAAGAAGCAGCTTGTTCTGTGACAGAAGTCTTCTGAACACCAAGTATTTAATTTTCCTCAAAATGCCTGTCGTGACTCAAAGACAGCATAAGCAGAAAAGAAACATCAGCCACTGTTTGATTTACAAAAGAACATGCTGAATACGTAAGACCAAGGGCAGAATTTGGTTACCCAAATCTTTGGGAATTTCTAGCCATCTTACCACAGAGCATGACAATTTTATTTGCTCTGTTAAGAGAAACATTGTCTTCTCCAATAGAACAATTTAAAATAAACTATTCCAAAATCAGTTGTCTGATGTAGTCTTCCTATTCTAAGGCTTTAGAGGACACACCAATGTTGTAAAAAAAAGTTTCCATTGCACAAACAAAAGTAATGTGAATCCCGTCTGCACCGAAACAGAAACAGTCCGAAAATGCTCCTTGAACACAGTTCAGCCTGCTTATACTTCCAGCACGTTCTTACACTTCTATCAGCCAGCACAAATAGAGCTGATTAGAAACAACTTTAACAGAGGTTATTTTTAAAAAGACTTTAAACATGATTCATGAGCTCTGTTCCATGCTCTGCATAGTTTGGCTATAGCCACTCATACTCACTGTTCTCCTTTCTGAAAACTACAGCTATTACATTGTGTGTGCTAAGGTAACTCCCACTGAGGAGTGAATGATACTTGTTAATTCTAATAACCTAACCCCACAACAGAGAAGCTGAAAATAAAAACAAAACAAAAAGCCCAACCTTTTTTACATATATAAAAGTACAAATTAAAAAAAAAAAAAAATATATACACCTTTTTCACTGGACCCTCTTATGTATGGCTTGAGGTGGGACATCTTGATGGGTCTTTTCAGCCTGGATCCTGTGGAATCTCTTAATATTGCACAGCCATTATCTGTGATGTAATCTATAATATAAGGACCAACCCATTCTGACTGGAAACGACCATCTTTCCACCAGTTTTTTCTTTGCCTGAGGACTTCATGACCAACTTTAAGTCGAAGGGTATTTAATTGCTTTGGCTTCCTTTTGACTGTGATTTTGCTTCTGATTTTTTGTTCATCTGAAGTTTTTTTATCCACCTGCAGAAAGATACATATAAATTACATTTTTTTTCCGAAAGCAACCATGCGTTTTCACACCATTGGTTAACAGTATGACATTGAGTGGCTTTGGATGTGTGTAGTTCATAATTATGTGGGACTAAAGAGTGATGAAGACATTGATTTAATCTTTGTAAATCAACAGTCCATAAGCAGTAGTTTTCAATTTCTCTTTTCTGTCATCTAAGTCAGATGTAGTAAACTTTTGACAACAGGTCTCTTGAGGTTACTCTCTCCAAATACATATGAGATGCATTACATTAAAATGAAGAAATCACAGGCAAAGGGAAACAAACTAAACACCCACATTATTTTAAACGGTTAGTTATACTTTATGCCTCAGACCTTTCCATCTTTATCTTCAGTCTACCTACTAGCAAAATCCAAATACATAACATTTACCTGGCAATCTGAGGTTTTCTTTTCTTCCAGTGCTTGACTGACTTTTTTAGTTGCTTCAAATATTTTGGCGAAAATACTGTATTCTCCTTCCACACATATATTCATGGGCTCAACAACGTGTGGGTTACGATTAAACATTTGGAAATATGGGGTGTTTTGATCTGGCTCCTATTTAAACGGGGACCAAAAGCAAGCAAATTTAGCATACAGCTTTTCAGACATTTTGGAGAACTTCAGTCGTAAGAGGAAGAACCTTCACATACCAAATTTGTCAAATTAAAAGCATAGGCAATAGCAGACAAATGTTCATCCCAATCATTTGGATGGTCGATGCAGTATTTGTTAAGGAAAGTTTTGATTGTCTTGGACATTCTTTCATTTACATCATCTGTCTGAGGGTAAGACAGTACAATTTGTTTCATTCCGAACAGCGCAAACAGTTCTTCATTTATCTTCAAAAGAAGAAGAACACAATTAGCGAACATTTTCCCTGTTCTGTATCCCTTTTCAAGTAAAAAGCCTATGTTTTTCCACCCCTTTTGTTGATAAAATGGTGACTGGGAAAAGTCTTGCATACACACTGGCACAAAACAGACCAGGACTGTGAGTGAGAGCTAAAGGAGTAAGTATGGCTTACGAGCCAGGAATTGATGGTTTCTTATCACATTTCTGCCACTTAACTCGATCTGTCATTACCTCCATATCACAGTCTGATGACTTCATCATCTCTGAGAGGAACAAAGTGTGATAAGTCCTTCATAATCACTATAAGCCAACGTCAAAATTACCCTTAGGTATTGCTACACTACGCAATGTGGATGAATGAAATACAGGAGACTGAACTGAGAAAATTTATGCCTGTTCAAGTGAGTGACAAAACCTGCACTATGACTGCCAGGAAATAATTTTACTTTGTTCTTTTTACACACAATAAAGCCCTGGTAAACACTGCATAACAATAAAATTGCAAATAATTGGTTTGACATTTTTTTGTATGTGCTTTACTTTTTCATTGGAAGAAAAAAAGTACTAAAGCATTTCTCAAAAATGGTCTAAAAATAAAATCAAATATACGGGAAAATGTATGTTTTCTTGGGGGGAAAACCCTGAAAAACAAACACAAAAGGAACAAAAAAGAAAGAAACATACAAAAAACCCCACCCACACAACCCCCCTCAAAAAAAACCAAACACCAAAACCACACAAAACCAACAAACAACAACAAAAAACCCCACAAAAAACCAAAACAACCGAAAAAACCCACAAAACAAAAAAACTCCAAAAAACAAAAACAAAACAAAAACCCAACCAACAACCAAAAAAACAACCAACCAACCAACCAAAAAAAAAAAAATCAGCCATGTAAATACTTACCTGATAAACAAGTTCCTTCCCTTGATCAATAGGCATCTTTTGAGGTGGCCCATATAAGAAAAACACATTTATGATTGCCTTAGCAATTTCAGCTGCTGAAGTATCATGCAGTGGTAAGATAACAGTCCATCTTGTAAACAAATCTGTCATGATTATGATGTATTTGTGACTTCTGTTGGTAACATTGAAAGGTCCCATTAGTTCTATAGTGACTGCGGTCCATGGGTCCTCTGCTTTGATAGGGTGTGTTTTGGGCACTGCGGTGGTTGTGTTTTTCGCCGCCTGGCAGTGCTGGCAAGCATACACCTAGAGAAAACATCAGGGCAGATGTAATCAATAAAAAGTGATGGTGAGGTTTAAGACAACCATCAGAAGCACAGATCTCCACTATTCTGCGGTATATCAGGTCAGACCAGGCAAGGCAAAATGAATTCATTTCATCACCTTTCCTACAATTTTTCACCCTTAGATTTTTCAGACCCAGCATAAAACCAAAATAGAACCAAACAATACTGAAGGCCAGGAGAGGGACATATAAAAGAAATCATAGCTGAATTCTCTCCATTCTGCAAGCACTGTGCTGTTTCAAGTCCACAGTATAAATTGTTAAAATCCATTACTATCTGCAAATACTAAAAGACATATGAAGGAGCTGGGAATGAAAGGGAATCCCAATCATTCCCCTTTTGACTCATCCATGTATGCTGTGGCTGAAAAACACTGGGAGTATACATAATCTTCCATGCATAACAGCTTAATCTATGGGACAGAGCCCTTTTGTCCAATCTGAATGGAAAGGAAAGACTCATTTTCAGTTCATGTTACAGTTGCACGTGAACTCAGAGTATTCAGGTGATGCAGCAAGCCGATAGCAACAGTAATTTGGCCTTAAAGAACATTTACATACAGTTTCATGAAGGATCAAACTTTGCTAGGAGTTCCTGCCCCTGTAGCTTTGGATGAAGAAGGAACTTTCCCAAGCACTGATTTTTTAAACTATTTTCTGAACACACCTAATCATAAAGCAGAGACACCATTTTCATATCTTATCTGCTGGCAGCTACTCCAGCCACATATCCTCATGATGGTGCATTGTATCCTAACAAAGATATGTGAGAGTCCTTGCACAAGAAATTGTTCTCAAGGACTGGATGTGCCCTGTCTACTGAAAGAAATTATGGCTCCCCACTGCTGCAGTGAGCACGCCAGTAGTAAAAGAGTAAAAAGTAGTAAAAAAGTAAAAATAAACACCGTGTATTGCCAAGACCATCAGCTGCAGTGTGACTGCAAGCTCACGTTTCCTCCTCATCAAACAGCCCAGGTGCTTGTATCAAAGTTCATAGAATTACCAAACATTTGTAACAGACTACATAAAAAAAACATCCTGTAGCTATGAGGCCATACCCACTGCTTGACATCATTTGTTACAGAAGTCCAGTAGTAGTTAGACTCCACTAAAGTCAGTGTCCTTGATATTCCATGATGAGTGCCAGCAGCATTTTTGTGGCATTTCTCGAGGACTTTTTTCTTCTCTTCATCTGAAACAATTACCAGGCGCATTTGTTTTCTGTCTTTTCCAACATAGAACAACTTGTTTTCTGAAAGAAGAAAAGTACCAGCAAATTATAAGCAAGTGCTTTGTCTTCTGTGTAGTTTACTAAACTACTGAGCATGACTCAGAACAGAATTTATTACAACAAGTTCACTTTGGTGTAAACATAGGTTTTTGTTTAAAAACATTTAAGTTATGTCCTTCAAAGAGCCATTAGTTTAGCCACGTTTATTAACCTGGACATGAGGAGCTACAGGGGCAAGTCAGAATGCAAACAGCATTCCCACAGGAAGTCTGACTGAAGCACAAACTAACACTGGGGTTGGAAAAGAGAGGTCGGAGTGTTGAGACTGCTGTTTGTGAAGTTCTTGGGTGCCTGCCAGCAACCTGACACTGAGAGTCGTAGTTTTAACTCCCCCCTGCCTTCTCTCTACACAAAATTGGCAGTTTTGATGGGATTGAGACAGCACAGCACAGCACACTACAAAGGCTCATAAAGGCTCATACATCTCCCAGCATCGCAGTGAATTAGGGAAGGGCCTGCAGGCTCTCAGGTGACTGATGGGAAAGTTGAACTTGCACTTCTGCGCAGCCATCCCCAAGACTGGATGGATCATTCCTTGTCTACAGCTGCAGATCTGAATTTCCCCTTCTGTAATCCTTTCAGTTAAGGATTGCAGTCACTACATATTTCTGCAGTATATAAAACAAGGTTTGGCTTCTATATACATAAATAAACCTGTTCTGGAATGGACTAAAGCAGATCTGTTATATATTAACCAGGGATTTGCAGAGGATTTGTCTCATAGAGCATGTCCACTAAAATCACAGAATGCTGCAGAGCAAGATCACACTTTATTTTTTCATATTAGCATATCTTCACCTTAATATCTACTTTTAGAGTAATTCGAGAGAAAATTTTTACCTTTGAAAACAAATTTCTTGGCTGCTCTCCTGATTCCACTTCTTTCACTTGATAATGTTGTGGAATGATATTCCCCTGTTCGTTTGTAGTATGCAATCTGCTTCAGGTGGAGCCCACCACTTTTTCCACTACGAACCATGGCCAATCTGAACAAAATGCACAGAATTTACTAGAAAAATTGTCAGAGAAGAACGTCTTCAAGTTTTTACTGATTTCTTTGTAGCTCAGAGGCATCTTGGTGATGTAGCCTCTAACAAGAGATTACACCATCCACTGTACACATCCACCATCAACTTTAGCAACAAGGAAACTGCCTGAAACACTAATTTTGTTCTAATCAGAGTTGATTTTGTCAAACTATATTTTAAAATTTGCACACAATGGGAATATTCTACTATACTCATTGGACAGGAGAAGGAAATGGGATCAAAGAGAAAGAAATTGCTCTTCTCATTCTTGGGTACCTCTCAAATTCAGGTGTGCTGGAGATTGGATATGTCCAAAAATCCACCTTAGCTGAAAAAACCCACATAGATAAATAGGAAAAAAAAAAACTTCCCAGAGAGAAACAGATATTTATTTTGTTCACTAATTAATCTGACAGTTAGATTCTCAAGTTCAAAACCAGACTCTGCATGCAAGGTAACAATACATTCCTGGACACGGGCTGACTCCCCTGATCACATTAATAAGAAAAAATGTCATTAGTAAAATGGGCCACTGATACAGAATATGTTTGAGTTTAGCAAGAAGAGCATCAAAACAATTAAGTAATAATGAAAATCCAAAATATTCACAGGCAGGATTATGGATGTAGGCTCTACATGATTTGAGTGGTTTGTTTTTTTCCAAATCTCTTCCAGCAGTAATGAAGATGTAGATGAAACAGCAGTTTGATCCTGCTCTCATCAATGTCTACAGGAGCAGGATCAAGCCTGGGGTCTGCCATGTCATAATTTTATAGTCAATGCTGGTTATCCGCAGCATTAAGTGAAATTTTTCCTTATCCTGCCACTGTTCTAATGCCAGACTGTGACAACACATAGCTTGCTAAAAAGAGTAACTAGTGTCTGCCATACGTGCTAAGTGGCATATAATTATGAGGAAGTGACAGTATCCAGTCACTCTGGAATGCACATCAACTCATTATGTGGTGTGCTATTTGAAAACAAAATGTGTAAGACAAGATGTCTATTTTTCAATTTATAAATTCTCACCCACCTCTACTAGGCTGGTGGTGGGAAGGAGATAAAGAGATCTTAAGAGTGGTTATGCCTGCTTTTATTTCCTCCTTTCCTCACAGAAAATAAAATGCTGTACCCTGGGTTAAGCACTGCTCTGTTATCAATGGCAAATGAATTCCAGGAACCTCCCATTCAAAATGTGACAAGACTTTTGCTTCACTGAATACTTCATTTTGTACAACCTAGAGCTGGTTTTCAAAACCGGCCAATGTTAGTGTTTTGAAGTAAAATTTTCATACCTGGGAGAACTAGCACAAATGCACTTTTCAACACCACGATCCTGCCTGTGAAGAAAGAGAGTGTTTTAGAACTGGGAAGGAGAGGAGGCAGAACATAGGACTGTTCTGACACAGCAGTTTCCTGTAAATTTACAGGACAGCACAAGCTAAACCAACCCACTGAGTTGGTAAACTGGATAAATAACAGCAGAAAGGGAGGTGAGGCAACCATTAAATAAATTCATGTTTCTGTTGTCTAAAAGAAATTAACAGGTATTTCTGACAGTAAAAGAGCACTGGTGAAGGGCAATTAAAATATCCCATCTGCGACGGGCACACATTCAAGTTTCACTCAGGGGCTTCCTGAAGGCCAGCCCTGCACTGAAGTTACCTGAAGTCAAAACTAGCTAGGTAAAACCTTCCACTTAACCACATGGATGACGGACTGCTTTGGCTTGACACAGACATTCCCACATGGGAAGATGTTACAGAACAATCTTTATTCTTTCAGCACTTTTGAAACTTGCCTGAAAGAGTGAATATTCTACATGGAGCCCAAAACTGCCAATTTTAATAAAATGAAGTAGCACAGCAACAAGATACTTCAAGGACCACAGCACACACTTCAGCTAAGCAGACGCCCTATCAACATTCCTACAATGGCAGTTTCTGTTAGAAGAATTTTTAAGAGCTTAGGTAAGACAGTGAAGAAAGAATACGTAGCACCCACATACATTAAATTAGTAGGATCCTGATCCAGCAAACTGTTAAGTTCTTCAACAGTCTGCTGGATTGCTGCCTAATAGGAGCTTCCTTCCTGGATATTTAGTTTCTCGTGTCCCTACTAATCTTTTCCCCCACTACGTAATTTATTTTGCTTGGCCTAGGCCTAAAAAAAGTCAAACAAAACAGCCCTGAAAAGAACAATTTATGAAATCTTCTGGTTTTCTTATCTATTCAGATAATTCATATGGTATGTCAATACCATAATGCATCGGATAGGCTAAAAATCAAAGACTTAAAATCAGCTATATATTTTCTAGTACCTTTGAAGCTGGAAAAGCATACACTGGGAAGTATTTCGGTAAAGAGAATGAAGCTTCCATATAACCAGATGTTTTTTGGCTTTAGTGTCTCAGTCAGAACAGTCATACCTGCTAATACTTATCTATTTTATCATCTAACATCCATTTTCCCCAACACACAAACACAATCCTGACCGCAAAACTATTCTTTCAGTCCAGCTGTTGACCAATTCCCCTACCTCTGGCCACAATTCCTACAAGAAACAGGAATTGCCTGTGGAGCCCTGAATCACAGAGCCACAGAATGGTTCGGGCTGGGAGAGACTTTAAAGATCACCACCTTCCAAACCGGCTGTCTTGATCATAAACATGTTCCACTGGACCAGGTTGCTCAGAGCCCCAAATCCACTCGGGCTCGAACACTTTCAGGGACGGGGCAGCCACAGCTCCTATGTGCCAGGGCCTCACCATCCTCTCACTAAAGAATTTATTCCTAATGTTTGAATTCCTAAACTCGCCCTCTTTCTTTGAATCCATGGCCCCCTGTCCTTCTACGAAGCGCATCTCCAGCTCTCTTGTAGGCTCTCTTTTCTTCAAAATATCCCTTTTCTACGCAAGGCGCTTCCAAAAACGTGCAAATCAGACTGACAGACTCGCCTACTTCCCTCCCTGGTTTTACAAGCATGACAGAGGGCTGGGACAGGCGTCAATGAGGCCGAGTGGGTAGCCACAGGCTATGAACGAAGCCACGGGCGCCAGCAGCCATCCACAATTCCCAGCGGCGATTCCCCCTGGGAAGGCGCCTCCAGGTCCTCCCCGCCGCCCACAGAAACTACACAACCCAGCATGCTCCGCGCCCGCGCAAGGCATGCCGGCCCTGTCGGTCGCGAGCGTCCGTCCCCTGGGCCCCCACACAGCAGAGCCCCGCGCATGCGCGAAGCGACTCCGACGCGACGTTTTTGCTGCCCGCCGCCGCCGCCCCCCGCCGCCCTCTCGGCTCCGCGGGCACAGCCGGACACAGCTGCCGTGCCGCGGGCACGCACCTGCTTCGGCAGAGGTACCGGCACAGCCTGTGGAGGGGGCCGCGGCTTCCCGGCCGGACCAACCACAGCGACGGCCCGAACGGCGGCCCGAGACTTTTGTGGCGCCCCCGGAAGTGGCGGGAGGGGGGGGCGGGGCAGCGCCAGCGCCGCCTCCTGAGGGGACGTCGGGGCCGCCTCGGGCAGGTGAGGCGGCTCCTTTCTTCGTTTTCTTCCTTTCCCTCCTTCCCATTTCTGGGAGCACGCAGAGTCTGGCCCGACCGGGACGCGGGTAGGCAGCGCGGGGGCTGAAGCGAGAGGGAGTTCCCATGAGAAGCGGCGATGGGGGGGCGGGCGGTGCGGCGGGCGCCGGCCCCGGAGCGCGGGGTGGGCAGAGCCCCGCGGGCTCTCCCGCCTGTCCCTCGGGCACGCCCAAGGCTGCGGCGGGAGCAGCGGGGGGCACGGCCCATGTGCGCGGCGAGCGCTTTGTCTCTGGGTCGTTCTGCTCTCGGACAGGGTTTCGCTGAAGCAGCGGCAGTGCCGCACACCGAGCGTGTGGGGTTGCAGCGTGCGGTGCTGTCAGTGTCAGGTGAAGCGTTTTGGTACAGAGGGACACAGGATGAAAGGCGGTGTGTGCCTAAACGGGGATGGGGAGGAAGGTGGTAGAGCATCTCTTGAAACTCTGCGTTTGGTGCACTCTGTTAACATCCCAAAAACTGATGGTAAATTGAGTAGAAAATAAATTGGGGCCAGGGAGATTGCTGCCTGTAATGAAGAAAAAATCAGCAGCAGCCTCAAAACTGAGAATTGATTACATGTCGGCAGCAGAGACGAGAGAGAGCTATATGGAATGAGCGTCTGTGTGACATTGATTTTTGTTTTCGTGGTGTTTTCCAGAACATGGGAACTTCATATTGGTTGGCTTTGAAAATAGCTTTGCTGGGGGTTTGGCACTCATGTTGTTTCCCTCTGGTAGCTGGCTATAGTAAGCCACAAGCAAGAAGACTAGGGGAGATCAGTATCATAACCACAAGGAAATAAGTGGTTTTCTTTCTCATACAAACTAGTTCTATGTGGTGTACCCTTCACAGCTGTTTGTAACAGTGTTTCTGCATTGCTGTATATGTCTTTTTAAGCGCTGTTTCTTTCTATCTGTTTAGCTGCTATCTTTCCATCTTTTCTGCATCCCTTCTGCATCATCTTTGTACTCCAAGTAACAAGCCAAGCTTGTTGTTTTTTTCCATTGAAGTATCAAAATTCATATTGGTTCCAATTTTGTCGTGGTGAGCAAGTTTTGATTCAATCAGTAACAAAGTTATTCTTGCTATGTAAAACTTCTTTGTGGTATATGGTGATGTAATATGCCTCTTATGGTTCAATATGTGAGAAATTCGAATTTTTATACTGGTTGGCTTGTCTTGGTTGTCTGATTCTTTCTATGATTCTTTCTTTCACCCTTCTGGTGTGGTTAGAACAGATCAGGCTTCCAGAGGCTGAGTCAAATCAACTTGGATACAGATTTTTTTTGCTAAAACTCTCATCTTGACATATTGAAGTAAAGTATTTTGTGAGAATCTGGAGAAGCTGTTTTGATATCTGTGAGTGGGATCTTTAAAATTTTGGAAGCCAGCCTTTCCTGAAACATTCAAACTTGTCACAAATATAAATGGTTTTATGTGATGTGTTTGACAGGATTTGATTTGGAAAGGAACTTGGAGGTTAATGAATGTGAAGGTTATCTGTTCTGTGGCAGTTCAGGGGACACTTAAATCACATGCCAGATGTCAGTTACTTTGCCAGTTAAAAATAATACTGCCTTTATATCTGGAAGGTAAGAGAATGATATTTACTAGATGGGTTTTTCTAGACTTCTAAGGCTGTTTTAACACTTTTGTTAAAGGATAGTAATGGTTTATTTTGCAGTTTTAGCCAGAGAGTTGAAGTATGCCCTGTGATCCTGCAGTATTTGGAGATAAAACTCAAGGAGTGCTGAAAAGTCACTCTTCTGCTGATGAGCTATTAGGGAGAAATAAGTTCTGCAAGCTAAGAACTTGGTCAGGAAAAGACCCATTGAAAAGTTACTTCACTTTAGGTTTGGTAATTCTAAATTACTGGAAATACTTTGCCTAACTATATAATTACTGGGAGAGAAAGCAGACATGGGGAAATCAGCCAAGTAATTACTGTTTGAAAACTGTAACCATTATGCTTTAAGACTAGAAATCTTATTCATTAACAACCTACAAGGCATGTATTTCCTTGTTGCAAAGCTGGCCTCTTAACAGACTCCCGGCTCACGTGGCATGGCACAACTCTTCTCAGTTTTCTGTCCCCTAAAATACTGTAATACAGAGGGTCAGACTGAATATTACTTTCGGTACAAACATTACTTTGTTACAAACATCCATTACTCTTGGAAAATAATAAGGGTCCCCAGAAGAAGATTTAAGCAACTGCAGCTTGTCAGCTTTATGCCTTATCAGCTAGTAAAAATATGAAACAGACACAGCAGTAAAGGGAAAAGGGAACTCACCTCGGTTTAATAGGATCCTAGGTGCTCAACTCGTCAAAGGTGGAAACAATGCTGAGAAGCATGAGAGAGCCACCACCATACAATGCGTACCAAATTTTTATGGACCTCACAAAATTAGCACATCTACCTAAAATCCCCCAATAAGAAACTTAATAAATGAAGTAATTGTCCCCTGTTCTAATGACCCCTCCTGAATGAGACTACAGCCTAGTTTACAAAAACATGTTCCAGAGAGAAGGCTCCATCCAAGGTTGGAGCCTCTAGTTCTGAGATAGTAAAAATGTTTGGTCTTCTTCACTTTGCAAGATCCCAGACTAAGCCAAATATCAGACGACAAGAGTTATAAACATGTAGGGCTAAAGTACAAGGAATGTTTGTGCAGGGTACAAGGAGTGTGTATAGAAGGTAACAGGGAAGGGAAAGGGTATAAAATGTATAAAAAGGGTATAAAAAGAAAAGACAAAAATCACCGGCATCAAGCTAGCCTAGCTATACAGAATTTTGAGAAATGTCAGGTGCCCTGTACATGACATTCAGCAGAGTTGTTTCCAGTAGGAAATGCCAGTAGGGATCTGGATTCCTCATGCTTGAAAGTGGGTGCTTGGAAGTGTCTCAGTGGTAAGATTTGGCAGACTGAGGAGCTGTCTTTTGCTTGGAATGCTGATCAGCAAGCTGTCTCCTGTAAAAAGCAATCTAGAGGCCACCTTAAAAAAAACCAAAAGAACAACAAAAACCCACTCAGTGGTGGATGGGCAAAGTGAAGTTGGATTATGGTAGCCTAGTGGTGAGAACAGTTGAATGGAAAAGGACAGCAACTGTCTCTGTCCTCTCCTGTCTCAGAGGTTTCAAGTCCCTGTTTTCTGTTTATCAGAAGCATGGCCTAACCACCAAGCTGAAAAGTGCATGGGTAAAAGCATCTGCATGTATACATTACCACTGTAGATGGAGTGTGAGTAACAGTGTAGTAGGTTTTTTTCCTAGAAGACACATTCATTGATCATCAGATGCTTACTAAGCAAACTTATGGAGCAAATCCTCCTGGGCCACTTGGAAAATAAGAAGGTGATGGATGACAGCCAGTGTGACTTCAGTAAGGCAAATTTGACAAATTTAGTGGCCTTCTATGAGCATCTTCCAGTAACTAAAGGGAGACTGACTACAAGAACATGGAGGGGGACTACTTACAAAGGCCTGTAGCGGTAAGACCAGAGGGAATGACTTTAAAATCAAGGATAGATTTAGATTAGATATTATGCAGAAATCCTTTATTGAGAGGGTGGTGAGGCCCTGGCACAGGTTGTCCAGAGAAGTGAATGCCCCGTCTCTGGATGTCTTCAAGGCCAGGTTGGATCAAGCTTGGAGCAGCCTGCTCTAGTGGAAAGTTCCCTTTGGGGGTCTCTTCCAACCCAAACCGTTCTGTAATTCTTTGCTATACAATGACATGTTTTTTACCTAACTTCTCTAGTATATGAATTTATTTGTCCATAAAGAATCACTTGCGCTGAAGAACCACTGAGTATGATCCCCTGTGTAAAACAAGGCTCCAGCCTGGAACAGCATTCTTGTCCGTATATCCTCTCTGTGGGACACAGCTCTTACCAGGTGCTCCAGCCCATACTCTGTGGGCTGCATCTTCCTTTCGGGTATATGCACCTGCTCCAGTGTGGAGTTCCCCCTGGGCTGCAGGTGGATCTGTGCTCCACTGTGGACCTCCATGGGCCTACAGCCTGCTTTACAGTAGGCTGTAGGGAAATCTCTGGTGCCTGGAGCACTTCCTGCCTGCCCTTTCTCAATGACTTCGGGGTCTGCAGAGTTGTTTCTCAGTTATTCTCAGCTCTCTCAGCTGCTGTACAGTGTTCTTTACCCTTTCCTAAATACCTTATAGCAGAGGCACCACCAGCATGGCTGAGAGGCTCAGCTTTGGTCAGCAGGAGGACCATCTTGGAGCTGACTGGAACTGGCTCTGTCAGCCATGGAGGCAGCTTCTGGTGTCTCTCACAGAAGCCACTGCTGCAGCCCACTCACTGCCAAAGCCTTGCCAGGTAAACCTAATGCAGGCACTTAACCTGGCAAGGAAGACTCCATTCTAAAGAAGGTTTTTTCAGGTTTCAGTATAGTCAAACTGAAAGGTGGGTACTCTCTTCTGGAATGGGAGCTGTTGTAATTTTTCTGGTGGAATAATGTATAAACTACTACACAGTAATGTTTCTGGAACATTGTAAAAAATATATTTGCAGTGTTCTCACAGACAGAAAGAACTTAACATGTTCACACTTGTCATTTGCATAGGTTATGGCTTTTCATGTGGCAGTCTGAGAGCTGTGCTTGGCTTGTAGGCAGAATCGGGTGTTCGGCTAAAAGCAACAAATAGAGGCTGCTTTTCATCTTCTGTTCAGGGAGACTTTAGTCATGATTAGGGAAGATGTTAGCATATTGTGAAATCTAGAGCCTGATGTTTGATGCAAGAACATAGCAGGTGATTTAGTTCTTGTTAAGGTGTGTGATGTAGTCTTTATAATAATCTTTCTTCTTTGTTACCTTTTTTTAGCCTATTTCTTGTCTGTTCTCTTGCACATCAATGGAGTTTCGTACTTAATGTTACTGAGCACAGCTGAGTTAATGATATGTAACTAATTGTACCGATATGTAACTAATTATTACTAGTGTAGTGATAAACTTCTTAAGGCTGTTGAAGTTCGTATTTGATTAAGAGAATTGAAGGCTTTTCTTGGTTTCATGTAGTATACTTGGACCCTATAAATTCCAGTACTTTTTTGAAACCTTTATATCCCCTTGTATTTTCTGTAATTATTGTTTGATTTGTTTCTTTGTGGGGGTTGTTGTTTATTTTTTTTGGTCGGTTTGTTTGTTTAGGTTGTTTGAGTTTGGGGTCTTGTTAGTGTGTAAAAGTATTATCAGGCAGTAACTATAACATTCTTTGTGGTTGAGAGATACTGGGATAGAGCTGCTCAACACATTTTTTTAGATTTAGTCCATATCAGTAATGTGCTGACAGCTACTGCTCAGCATCTCACAGGATGTGTGGTAGAACAGAAAAACATCTGTATGTAAATGTTAATTTTTTTGGTTTTTTTTTGATTACATGACACAGTACAAATTTTGTGTTTAAATTCTGTCCAGTTTTAAATTGAAGAGCATATGTAACTCTTGCTGTGTAAAGTACAGCAATAAACAAGTCACATGTGGTTTACTGATGGCGTTGCCTTCAGCAGCTCTGTGTTTGACATCCTTACCCATCTTTTTCTGCCTTTTGGCTGTCCTGTCTCTTCTCTCTCCCTGGTCATTTCTCAGACCTGAAGAAATGCTGTTCTTGTCTATCGGCTCTTGTTAGTAGTTTGTGGTGGTTTTGCTTGTCCCAGTTTTTGCTAGTGAGTCGGGTGGGGTACAAAGATGGCTCCTGTGTGTTCTGTGTGAAGATTCTGGAAGTTTTTCACCATGTCCAGCAGAGCCAATCTCTGATGGCTCTGAAGATGATGGACGTGCTGCTGGCCAAGCCTGGGCTAATTAGAGATGTTAGTTATGCCTCTGTGAAAACATATTTAAGAAGAAATCAAAATAATGTGAGCACACACTTCTTTTTGGCCAGAGGAGGAGGAGGAGGTAAAAATATGTGAGGGAGAACAACATGGAGGCACCAAGGTCAGTGGAGAAGATGAGGGAGGAGGTGCTCCAGGCACTGGGGCTGCAAACCCTCTGCTGGCCGTGGTGAAGACCATGGGGGGAGCAGGTGGTCCCCCTGCAGCCCATGGGGTTCAGGGGGTACAGAGATCCACCCACAGCCCGTGGGGAGGTGCCCACGCCAGAGGAGCAGGTGATGCCTGCAGGAAGCTGTGATCCAGT
>VZRL01000552.1:146384-195193 GCA_013397895.1 Origma solitaria
GGGATGGAAACAGCCTGGCCTCGGCTCAGCCTCGGCTCAGAAGTCTGCACCCTATGGACAAAAACCTCATACCGCAGCAAATTTGGGCGGGTTTGCTGCTTGTGAGATTGGACCCGCACCAAAGAAGTTCACAGAGGACTGTGTCTCGTGGGAGGGACCCCATGGCTAAGTAGAGGACGCTTCTCCCTGATGGACTGACCCTGACCAAAGGAAACCCTCATACCCTGCCCCCACCCCAGAGCTGTTGGTTGGAAGGAGGGGGGTGAGCCGAGAAACGGTGCCGTAAGAGGGAAGGGGGGGTGAGTGAAGAATCCGTGTCCTAAGAGCCTATTTTTACCTCTGATTTATCCTCCGACTGTCTTAGGTTAATAAATCACTTTGCAACTCTAAGCTTCCCTGCCTGTTTTTCACCCTTTTTCTGTGTGTCCTCCCACCAGTAGCTTATCTCAACTCATGATTCCGGTGTGTTTGTGTTAGTTTTTTACTCTCCTCGGCATAGTTGCGGCAGGAGAGAGTAGAGAGAGCAGATGTTGTAGGTGCCTGGCATTTAGCCCAGATCAAACCTCGACACAGTTCTAAAGTCTCACATTTAATTATGAAGTATTATCAATTTTTTTCAAATCAGCTGTAGAAGGGTGTCACATATGCATGGAGAGGTCTTGGGATTGCAGCACTTGGTGCTGTCAGCTCCCAGCCTCCACTGGTCCTGTATTCTTCCTGTGTGTCCTCTGCTTCTGCCTTGTTTCCCTCCTCATGCTTTCTGCATCACCAGCAGCTGCCCAACAAACTGGCTGTCTTTGGTGGTTTCTTACACCATAAATCATATTGCAGAATTGGAATTTTAAAACAGGTAAAATGCCTCAGCAGGAGTCAGGCAAACATTTTTGCTACTGTTATTGAAAATATTAGCTATAGTGGTTCCAGCAGGAAGGTATTGAAAACCTTTCATCAACTCACTTGAGACTATCTGAAAAATTGCTATTAACATTATTGGGGTTTTAAGGATGTAATTTAAATTGCTGGAAGCTGATAAGGGATGCAGCTGGGATATGCCTACAGTAGTAAAAACGGAAACTTTAAAAGGAGCACTGTGGGGGTAAAGTACAAGGGAGTGGTCTGTTTTGTTACGATTTTGTACAGAGTCATGTGACAGATGAGCAGTACTTATGATTCTTTGTTATTTGTTTGATAAATTCCACAATGTAAATGTCACTGTTTTGATATAATGGCTTTTTGAGACATTGTTTTCCTGGGTGGCTGGTAATTTAGAAATGTTTTATAACTATTTAATGCATGATGTGTTGGCTTTTTTCTTGAGATAACAGATAAGAAGCACTTTTCCTGTAGTTTTGTTCCATTAGTTTCCATTACTGCAGTATAGAAAGTGTACCTTTGTTCTGATGGATGCAGAGAAACAGAAGAAAATCTGGTGAAATTCTTCTGTTTGTACAGGAGTTGTATATGTTCTTATTAGTATTCAAAATGTGTGTGTTAAAACTTTGAGCCACATGACTGCTCAGACCACTGCTGCTGTGTTGAGCTGATTTGTTGCTGACAGTTACTGCAATACTAATCTTTATGGTCTAAATAAACATGGGAAACACTGGGGCTGGATTCCTGAGCTACTGAAATGTGGAATGGGGACAGAAAAACTGTATGTGTTAACACAGTGAGGACTAGGTTTTGGCTTATTCTTTCAGAATATGCTTTGGAATTCCTTTAGAATATTCTTGTGAAAGCGGAGAAATGTTCTGTTAGAAGTAGTGCACCAAGGAGTAAACGTTGAATCTGGAGTGCAGGGTGCAGGCCATCAAAATCTCTGATTTTTTATATTTAGGATGTTGTTTTATCCTTTTTGGATTTTTGTTTTCACTTTTGGCCAAGACATATCATGTTGTAGACAGGCCACACATTTAGATGAAAGTCTTTTTAAGAAGACTAGTGGATTTCTCAAAAAAGTGAATTTTTTTTTAATCTATAAGCTGTGAAAGAGAAGCCTTGTGTAATGGGTGAGGTTTAAACAGAACATAGTCTAGTTAATTTTACCTGGAGAGGTCATTGCACAGTAGTAAATTGTTGTCTGGATGTTCTGTCTCTTTGGAAGTAGGTCAGTGTATATTCCAGCACAAAGCTTTGCGTTTTTTCTTGCTTACAAGTGCAGTCATTCATGGTTGAGATGAGTACATAGTTTTCTAACATTCACTGTCTAATGAGGCTTATGCTCATGCACCGAGTGCAAGAAGATCTAACGTAAAGTGTCTCTGCCCCTTACATTACTTCTGCGGCTTTCTTCTTAGTACAGAAAAATGGTGCTGGGAAAACTTTTCCAAGCTCAAGAGACAGTAAGATGGAATTCTGCATAGGCACCGTGTACTAGAAGTTTCTCCCATCAGCACTGATAGTACTTCTGAAGCAGGGAGACCAGCTCCATCTTTGTGCTCTGCCATTTCTTATTTCTCCTTGGCACACAGCTAGAGAGCCATATGTTTATTGAAGCATAGTCTTACTGCATTTTTGATGTTGGATAACTGTAGATGGTTTTTGGAAGGCTTGTGTAAGTTGTTCACTGTAGTTGGCAGTCACTGAGTATTTCTCTCTGCTCGTCCCTTTTCTTGGTTTGTTTTTATTTCACACACCACAAGAAAGAATTATATCTCAATTTTTATTATAGCATTTGGAGGGAAAGAGTTTTAATTCCCATCTCTGAAAGCGTTAATTCTAAAAAATAGATAATTTATTAAATATATCCTGACACAAATTTATGGTGATGACAGTAGGTTATAGCATCTGCTGTCAGGGAGATAAGCTGGCAACCATCAGCAGTCAGAATGCCAATTTAAATGCAATTCAGTGAGTTCAGAGTAGTTTATAAGCGTGAAAAATGTCAGTATCCTTTCTTGATCCATTGCCTTTGGTGTTATATTTACAAACCATATGAAAACTCTGGAACCTAGTGACAGTAGCCTGGAGTGGCTGTCTAGTTATTTATTCGCCTTCAACCGAGTGAACAACATTAATCTTGGAGAAAATAATCTGTTAATTCCAAGCAAAGTATGTGGCTGGTGAAAGTCTGTTTTCCACAAATGAAGCCCCACTGCAAGTGGGGCTTGGGACTCATAACACCAGCAGTCTTCAGATTCCTGAATGAGGAAAGTAGCAGAACACTGAGTTTTCATATAGGTCTTTTGGGGAATTAAATGTGTCAGGTTATATCTTTGTGTCATTTGTAGACAAATACATTGCTCTTTCCCTTCAGTCTTTGTGTGCGTTTTATTTGCTTTGAAAAGTAATCCTTTTGGGCTAGCGAGACTTGGTTAGTGCCAGAGATGCCCATGAAATAACCAGTCATCAATTGTACACAAACTTCATAACTTCTGCTCTCACAAAGTGTACTACAGGAATAGGTAGAGGAAAGAAGGCATAAAAATCTTGCTTTAAGACCTTCCATTTATTTGTTTCAAGTCATTGTTCTTCCTTCTTTATGGGAAAATCTTAGATTTTAAAAAGCTATTAAGAGACTGGTTTCAATGAACAGATTCTGGGTAGTGGGAGGGAAGGTGATACAAGAGGAACTTAATTTTTAGGCTTTGTCAGAGGTTTTTTGGAGGGTGTTCTTTGGTTTTAATACCTTTACAAAATTCCGTATTAGTTGCCAGTACATATTGGCAATAACCTCTGCCTTTCTGAAGCTTGCTAGAAATAGGATTCAGAAAGCTCTCTTTCTTTACCGTGTCATAAACAGGATTAATTTACCTCAACACCCAATTCTTGACTCTTGTGGCAGCCAGATGAATAAGGCATTTGAATTTCATTTTGTTCTTGTTGCTTGGAGGGCAAGCAGCTACAGTTTCACATTCTAAGGGAAAGTAATTTTTTGTTAGCAGAATTGAAGGAGAACAGATACATAGCAAAGAGGTTTAAGAAGTAAATCTTTTTAATCCTCTTCTGTCAGCCCAGGATCCTTATGCTCAGACTCAGTTTCAGCTTCTGGGTCTGAAACATCTGTATTGTTGACCCACACCTAGCCTCTGAATTAGGACAGATTCTTTCTGGGCAACTTCTGCTTTGTTTACGAACCCACTTCACAGGAAGCTGAATGGTTGACCACCACTGGGAATTTACTATTGCTTCACTTAGTTCGTAGGACAGCCAAAGTCATATTGACTGATATTTAAAAACAAATTCAGTTCTGCTGAGACATCATTGTTGAATGGCATTTGTGTAATGACCTAACAAATAAACAACTTAACCTGACCCATTGGACCACATGAGCTTCTAAACAAGTAGCTGCTTGTTAACCTTCTAAGTAGTAGTGATGCATTATAGTGAATCCTATAAAGCCATGTACACTTCACAGTGTGAGTTACCTAGTTAAAACAACAGATACCTGATCTGTGAGTCTGTTTCTGTGTACAAGCTATTTTGCAAATATTTTATTTCCGCGTGACAGGTTAAAAGGGTACAGTGTGTGTTCACTTCACTGGTACATTTGTGGTTAGAAGTACTTTTGTCAGAAGGCAGAGCTAGTGTACATCTCTGTAATTTTTAATTTTTCAGTGTGAAAATAAGGCAGTGCTTTGTTGCAAGCTATCACATACGTTCTGCTTTCATAGAAAAGATTCACTTGGGTTTTAACTCTAGGGATTTTTTTAAATAGTTCTAATGGTAGCTTTGTGTTTTTCATTAGCACTTTTGTCTGCTTGCCATTGCCATTTGATCACAAAACTTCTGTGGAAAAAACAGACGATGACATGGATAGTGAGTTAAATATTGTAAATATTAGAGAATATTTCTGTTGTTTTATTTTTCATGTAAAATATATACTCTCCACTTTAGCCTTCTTAAATTGGGAAAAAATGTGTTTCACAGCTTTTACTGCTGTAAATTATATTCTCTGTTTCTAAAATTTCTACATCAGTAGTTTGATAAAAATTTTGTAACTATTGCCCCTGCTCTAAACATACCTCTAAAAGTGTAGACTGTGTGTGGTGTGCACTGTTTTATTTCTGCTGCTTTGCTCAGAGGTATGTAGATGTCCAAACACTTTTTCTAGATGAGAAGGCTTTATCTCCCCTTATCAAGTGTGTCTTTTCTTCTGTTTGTCTTTCTCTTGTAGGTTAAAAAGTCATACCATCTCAGGGAAGCAGCAGTGTATTGTGGGTTTCTTGGAGCAGCAACTCTCACCAGTAATGAGTAGATGATACCAGTTAAACAGTGCCTGGTAAACAACGCAATCACAGTGGCAACACCGCACAACAACATCAAAGAGCAGGGGACTCTGGTGTTCCCGAGTCAGGGGGAAGCATGCCCAGGATCTCAGCTGCCAGAGTGCCTGCAATTTTTACATAGATTTCTATACCTCTTGTAACCATGTCTGTTAACGCAACAGAGAATGATCCCCCCAGATTCTTCGTGGGTGGAGAAGATGGAGAAGGATTACTGGATTCAGCCAGATCTACAGATTACGAACATTTTTATGACCATGGGGAAGAAGAAGAGGAAGAATATGACTCTGTAAGTAGAGTAGGGACTCTTGTTTACTATTCTTTGTCTTCTAGCATTATTTCTCATTATTTCCCAAATTTTTTTTAAAAAAATTTTTTTTCAAAAATATTTTTTTCAGAATATTTTTCAGTATTTCATTATTTTTCAAAAATGAGCTTAGCTCACAGAAGTCTAGTAATGACATGATGTTCTAAATTGAGAAATTGTTCATATTCAGATAATGATCAGTCAGTAATGTTTGGAAAAGGACACCTGAAAATTAAGTATACCTTGAACTTTGAAGTAGTTGTTCTTGATTTTGCAGAGTTTCAGGGCAACTGAGGTTGATGTGCCTGCTTTGCAGACTTGGTTTGGATTCTAGGAATGAGCTTGATGATAGCATAAGCCTCTGGGATTTTTTTGTTTGGATAGTTGGAAGCAAAAAATTATTGGAAATTTTTGTTTTGTGTGTTGTCAACTGCTTCACAGTTAACTTTTGATTTTTTTTTTCCTTCCTTGTCTTGGTGTATTGAAAGTGCATACTGAGTTAATCTTAAATTACACCTTTATTATCTTTATTGAGTGTTCTGAATTGTATTTCAGCATTGTGCTTACCAATTTTTAGATTGTTGAAGACAAGCTCTTAATTTTATTATGCATGAGTCATCATGTAATGTTTTTTAACTGTCTGTTGTTTGTTGTTTTTGCAACATTTCACATTATGGAATAGATTAAATTTTCAGTAATTGTAAATATGTCTAAAAATTTAAATGCAAGACAGTGTTGCTAAAGCACTTCCCATGATTAAAAGTAACTTGGAAATGCAGAGTGGCAATGCAAAATTAGCAGCTCAGGTAGCTCAATTCAGTGAGGCTCTTTTAGCAAGGGAAGGTATTTGGCTATGTTTTCAAGAAGCAAGAAGTTGCATTAAAGGATTGCTCTGTGGGTTTTTTGTTTGTTACCTTTAAAAGCAGAGTAGGTTGGCTGTTCCCTTTAGAAATACCACTGACAGAAAGAAATTCTTGAAGGTTTAGCCTGAAAGTAAATATAAAATATACAAAAAAGCAAAAATGTTTACACACTAAATAGATCAGAAATCTAGAATAGTAGTTTCTGGTTTTCTGGTTTTCCTTTTCATAATTCACTTGTAATGCGTGGTGATGAGAATCGTTGTGACTATTAATTAGACATAGAAGAATCACATAATTGAAAAATCAATTATTAGTTAATTTCAGGGTAGGCCATAAGTATGAACAGATTCGACACTCCTGACTTAGATTTTGATCGTGTCTGTTTGTTCTTGGTAATGATACTCACAAACAGTAGTGTAAAGTTATTAAACAGTTTCACTCTGGAGGCATTTTTGTGAGTTTGCAGTGTGATATGCTATTGTGCTGCATTTTGTCATCTGCTAGCAATTTACCTGATTCAAAACTAAATTAAAGGTAGCACATGAATTTTAAAATACCTGCTCTACTGTGCTGCTTAAACCCTGTTGTGTTTTGAGGAAACATAATTACTTTTCCCTTCCCCCTTGCCTCCTTTCCAGCCACCGGAAAGACAAATTGCAGTTGGGATTTGTTCAATGGCTAAGAAATCAAAGTCCAAACCAATGAAAGAAATTCTTGAACGCCTCTCCATGTTCAAGTATATAACTGTGGTGATATTTGAAGAGGATGTTATTTTGAATGAGCCTGTAGAAAACTGGCCTTTATGTGACTGTCTCATTTCTTTTCACTCTAAAGGTAAATCTAGTAATACCATAAATACTTGTGACATCTGAATTATTTAAACTCTTTGAAGGTCCTAGTACGTTTTTTGTCTTGCCATTTTATTGGATTTTTCTAGGAAGTGATTGATTTTTCTTCTTTAATATAATAAAACTGACTTTTAAAATGCAAGTGTTTTAAATGGTACTGTTTACATTAATTGAGAAAGTCTGTCTGACATGGCATAAAAATAGCTGTTACACTGGTAAATACTTTTGAATCCAGTGGAAATAGTGATCTGATACAAAGGTTCCAAATGACTTACTGGTAATGTGTCTTGTAATTTTAATCTGTTTGTCTTAATAAACATTTTAGGGTTTCCACTGGACAAAGCAGTAGCCTATGCAAAACTCAGGAATCCATTTATAATCAATGACTTGAATATGCAGTATCACATACAAGACAGGTAAATAACACTAACCACCTTTAAAAGCAAGCCATTTTTGTCAGAGACTATAAAAATTTGTTCTTATTGCATAGCAACAGTTCCAGTGTATTGTCCCTGCCCATGGCAGAGGGTTTGGAACTAGATATCTTCCAATTCCAACCATCCTGTGATTCTGTGATTGTACAGTAGTTTAAATAAAATTACAGTGAATGTTAGACTTTATTAATGTATGCATGGTTTTCTGGGATGTGTCTTCAGGAGTGTTTTTTTCTTTTGTTGCTTTCATATTGATGTGTCTGAAGATTCATCAAGTTAGAAATTTGGAGATGCATTTTTCTAAAGCCTAGCAAATAAAAAAGTTTATACTCTTAAGATACATATAAGATAGGCATGCATAGCAGCTGTACAAGCTCCTATAATTGTGGAATCCATGTGATTTATAGTATTTTTTTCTGTAAAGATGATACTTAACAGAAGTTTTTGTACTCAAAGGTCATGTGGTTACTGAAAATGAATTTTCTTTCAGACCTGAGGTCATGCATAACAAAATTTTATTGTTAATAAAACAATAGTGAGCAAAACACATAAATACTGGAGCCTTCTGAACAGTGAGCAGGCTTGCTATTTTGGCTGCCTTCAGTTACTGTTCTGTATAAACTTTAATATGAATGGTTGAAAATTCGCTTTAAGTAGACTGTTGTTCTGTGCAAATGTCTGTTGCTCTGCCAGAGAGGAAAGGATTGGCTTTGCAAAGTGCATTTTTATTGATGTTGTAGAAATCACTGCAAAGATACACCTGTGTCAGTGACCTTTAAAGCATTCTATTAGTAAGTAGACTGTTTTATGTGTAACTTTATCTTGTGTGATTTGAAAAAAAAGTGTTTATTTGTCTCCTTCTTTACTCATGGACTGTAAAATTCAACTATTAGCAGGATTTGCTGGCTCATTGTGCAATATTTGTTCTTCTAGAAGAGAAGTCTATGGTATTCTTAAAGCTGAAGGCATTTTACTTCCTCGCTATGCAGTTCTGAACCGTGATCCAAACAATCCCCAAGGTAAAAAGAACAGAGATAAACTATCAACCATTAGCATCCCTTTGTTTCCAATGGAGAACAATATGTGCATAGTGGAAAGCTAAATTTCACTGGCTAGACAATTAACTTAGGCAGTTTGATTTCTTCACCAGCATTTGTTGTGGATTGACCCCTACTGGCTGTGGGGGGCAGTGTGTGAAAAAGAAAAGGGGTTGAGGCTATGTAAGCACTGTTCAGCATTAACAAAAACATGGAGACTTTTTTGTCACAAGTTCAAAACATAACACCATACCAGCTGTTGTGAAGACAATTAACTCCATCTCACCAAAGGCAGTATAAGGATGCAACTGAGAAGTATGATCCTGATACCATATATCTTACAGACATCGTAGAACAGCTAGAATATAAAGGCCTCCTTACTCAAACTGAGATTCTAATATGTTACCAAAGAGAGCAGCATTCAGAATGTTTTATTAACCACAATTATTAGTCATTTTCCTTAGGAAAGAAATACTGACAGAAACAAGTCAGGCTAATGTATACTTCCCCTTCTGAATATAAGGAGCCATGTATTGGAAATCTATTCTAGATATATCTGCAGATGATGCACTCTAATATAAATTGGAATTAACTTTTTGTGTGCCTGGAAACAAACTGTACTTCTTCTACTAAAATGAAGACTTCAAGCAACAGTAAGAGATTGCAATGACAGGTCAAGAGAATTTTGCATTAAAATGTCTGTGATCTAGGGAAAAAATGACACACTTATGCTTCAAAAGTGAAATTAAAGCTGCTGCTTGCTGTTAAACAGTATTGAATACCAGATTCCTGTTTGCTGACACCAGAGGACCTAATCTTCTGTGCAGGGTGCATGAATCACACAGTATGAGACAGTTCTAACCCTATGGAAGGTGCTGTGGCATCTGGCACCACACCACATCCACTACCAGCTCCCTGATATTTCAGAGAAAGGCACTGAAAAATAAAGACAAACAGCACTTCCCTGTCTTCAAAACATTCCAAAATTATACCATCTTATGCAGCTTATGCTCCTCCAGGAGACAATTCCCTGTCTGACACCAAGGGAATCAACAGAAATTCTGGAACATAGTATTAAAATAATGTAATACAGACATGGTACAGCAAACATATACTGCACATGATCATCCGGTCTTTGTGCAGTCAGTAACAAATCAGAGAAACAAAGATGTAACACAATATTACTCTTTCAACCTGCAAAATTAATGTAGATCTCTTAATAATTGTACTGCATTATTATACCATTACAGCTCTATTCCTTTCACTGTTTCTTCAGAATGCAATTTGATTGAAGGAGAAGATCACGTGGAAGTGAATGGAGAAATTTTCCAGAAGCCCTTTGTAGAAAAGCCAGTTAGTGCTGAGGACCACAATGTTTACATTTATTATCCAACATCTGCTGGGGGTGGAAGCCAGAGGCTCTTTCGAAAGGTGAGGTTATGGTATTAAAGCTATTGAAAAGCTCTGTGTGTCTTAACAGGATTGCAGAGTAGTTCTGTCATGTCCTGCTTGCCTAGGAATAGTGACAGGTCAGAGAAATTAATTTCAGGAGAACATGTAGATTGAACCTGTGTTTCTTGCAGTAGTAAGCTGTCAGCTACTTCAGATTCTTAGCATACACTATCAGTCCACTTTTAAAATCTTAGAAAAATCTTTCAGCAATGGTCAAAAGTTTACTTCATTTGGTCCAGGAAGTGTTTTCTCAGTACAAGTGTACTATTTTAGGTAGCTTTAAGGTTTCTCAAGCAGTACCCTATGAGTTTTTTAATGGAAAAATACATCTTTCAGATTGGCAGCAGAAGCAGTGTTTATTCTCCTGAAAGCAGTGTGAGAAAAACAGGCTCCTATATTTATGAGGAATTTATGCCTACAGATGGAACTGATGTGAAGGTATGGCAACTGCGCCTTCTTATTTATATTTAGACCAATCAAGTGCTCAAAGAGCTTGTCAGTTTTAAAAATAATAGAATATCTTTGTCAAGGATCAATTTTAATTAAGTTTTAATACAGTTCATAAGTAAAAAACGTAATTCTGATTCTAGCTGAACATAGTACTTGTAACGTAGAGCAGCTGTGCTTGTGTCATTAGAATCAAGTGCTGGAGGCTTGTTACCCAACATACTGTCCTTTTTTGTATTGTATTAGTGCCAGTAGTTAGCATCTGCTTTCCCATGCTAACAGATGCTGCCTACACATTTTATCTGAAGGTTAAAGGTTACAAAGAAATCTAATTGAAATGGATCTTAGTATGTTAATTAATAAACAAAAGTAACTTGCTAAAATTTTATGAAGTCAAAATAACCTGTGTTGACCTTATCTTATAATAATTTTCAGTCCTTTGTTGATTTAATTTCTTAATAGAGGTAAAGATCAGGTACCATAAGAGAATGCTAAAGCAGAGCAATAACAAAGTAGGTGCTAAGCCAGCCACATATGAAGATTACTTCGTTTCCCTTTGTGTTCATTCTGGCTATTTTAAGCCCATTTCAAAACATGTGAAACTGATGTTTTACAGTATGCATAAGAGATCACCATATTTACACAAAAAAGTGCTGGTGTAGAGAGCGTGAGGTCCAATCCAAAAAGCCCTTTTATTAATTGCAGTCCACTTCTTGGTATCACTTGGTGGTACATCAGGGGAATACTCTTTTCATGTTCTCAGAAAAATGCCCTGGTGTTCGCTTCTGGAGGTTATTCTGTGCAACACTTTGCAACAGGTTAACTTGTGTTTACAGATGTTTCTGTAAGAGCTTTGCAAACTTTCCAAAATGTTTCTTGGAACATGAAGAGATGCAAGTGGCTTGAGGGGTAGTGACTATTTTGACTAGTTTGTAGTGTAGTCATCAAGCAGCAGTGGGCTTTTAACACCCCAAATAAATAATGGATTTTCTTAACAAGACTATCAGCTTTATATTAGGTGGTTTCACTAAACTCACCTTCTTGCCTGAATTTACTAAACTGGCAGTATTGGCAGTCATCTGCTTTAGTTGAATACTTTTTTAATCAATGCTTGGAGTTTGTTTTTTAGTTAAAGAAACTGTGTTTTTGAGAGCTGCTGACAAGCCTCTTCTAGCATATGCCCCAAACTTTCCAGTGAGCATCAAAACTGCAGTAGAGAGTTAATACAATTGTTCTCTCATGCTTCTGCCTTGTCATCTTAAAGCTGGGCAGATCTTTGCTTTGTTTAGTCCTGTCTAAAATGTAAAAATATTTTTTTAATTAAAAGTATCAGTCCTGCAGCCAGATTTCTGTAATAAGTAAACTGAAATAATCCTCAAGTTAACCTGTTCTCCAGGTTCTGCAGGTGTTTTGGAGAAGAAAACATTTACATCTCTGTACTGTCATAACTGAGAAATTTATTCTTATTCATTGAGTTTTATAATTCTTTTTCTTCTTTTATCCTAGGCTGTTAGTAAATCATGTGTGTTCTCTGAAGGTGGAGAATGCCACTGAGGAAGATACTTCAGTGTGACTTTTTCAATGATGAAAGCAGCTACTATCTTTTGATGTTGTTATCACATTTGAGTTACATGCATACATTTTGCAAATGTATATAACATAATTTAATTACACAAATCAAGAGCTCCTGTTTTACAATACAGGTGTACACAGTAGGTCCAGATTATGCTCATGCTGAGGCCCGCAAGTCTCCAGCTCTGGATGGCAAAGTGGAACGAGATAGTGAAGGAAAAGAAGTGAGATACCCAGTCATCCTGAATGCAAGAGAGAAGTTAATTGCTTGGAAAGTATGCCTTGCCTTTAAGGTAAGCTGATTGCCTTCCTATCTGATAAAACATTTAGTGTTAATTAATTGTTTGTTACGTGAAACTTCCGTAGGGTTTTAGTGCACAGAGCAAGCAGTGGTAATTGCTACAGAACTCCTAGGAAGGTGAAAATTTCAACTTCCATATCCACATCTTTTTTAATTAAGAAGGATTCTTCCTTTAATGTATTGAAAAATTCTGGATAAGTTGCTTGTGTTGCATTACTTTCCTGAATTTACATGTTACTATTGTGCTTTCCTAGCTCACAGTGTATCTATTCTATGTATAACATTTTGACACCCTTTGTTAAGGGTTTCTATTGTTAGCAAAACACAGTTGCAGTAAAATTTTTTAACTTTTATTATCTAGTATTTACGTCGGGTACAAATTAGTTGTTAATTTGGTAGTGACCTGATCAGGTACTTCTTTGAAGTGTTTGATATTTTCCATTTTTGTACAGTTTTAAGATTGCTGTATAGTTACAAAGGATTTCTTTGTTCAGAACTTCATTCAGTCTGTTACCCTCCTTTCACCTGTTTTATAGAAAGGCTTTCAGTCTGTCTCCTTACATGTATGTGACTGTGATGGCATTTTGTAGCATGTAGGGTGTGAGCCTCTATCAGCAAAGTGGGCTTTGAGGTCTTAAAAAGTAATCTGTTGAAATAGCTTCTGGTATTCTCTACTAATGATGTCAGTAGTAAGTCAATGTGAAAATTATCTTGTCAATTTTCAACAAAAATGGTTTTTCAATTTTGTTTGTAATTTCTTGCCTGCCATCCTTAAAAACTGTTTGTAGCCAGAAACCACTGGCAGAAACGGGACTTTGTAGGCTCATCATTGCCATAAATTGAAGTTTGTGCTCATGTGACCTTGACCTTCAATAGTAACACTGCTAGGGATATGCAGGAAGGATAAAATCAAGTTGGGTTTAGTAAGTTAAAAATAGGAAGATGTTTGCATGATGTGGGTGAACCTAATGTGGAACTGACAAAAGGTACTTAAGTGTAAAATGTGTCATGTTTTTGCCTTGTTTTCAGATGAATACTCTGTTAAAACAAAGTTTGTTTACACTAAGCAATCCTAAATCTCTTGAACTTTTATTCTTTAAAACAGCAAACAGTTTGTGGCTTTGATTTGCTACGTGCTAATGGACAGTCCTATGTCTGTGATGTGAATGGCTTCAGTTTTGTGAAAAACTCCATGAAGTACTATGATGATTGTGCTAAGATACTGGGGTAAGAGTTTTATGACTTATTCCATAAGATTTGCTTATTAACTCCATTGTATATCACTATCCTTTATATACTACAGATTTCTTATTCCTATCAATTATTAATTAAATATTTATTAAAAATTAAGTATCACATTAAAAGTCATTAAAATAAACAATAAAAATTATTAACGAGAATTTAAGTCAATAAATGAATGCTAACTAAATTCCTTATTCCTAAAATCATCCCAAACATCTGAGTGTTTAAAAGTGCTTAAAGCTAACTGAATAAATATTTTGAAAGCAAGATTAAGTTCTAAAGATAGTCGAGATTTTTTCAAGTAGTGAAACACCAGTGGATGGTTTTGATTGCTGCTGTTTAATATGTCCAAATTACTGTACGTTGTCCTTGATCTGAAGCTGGTGTATACTTGTATTTTTGTGGATTTCATACTTGTAAAACCAAACTGAAATAGAAGCAAGGCGTCTTCTGTCATAGCATCTTGTCCCTGCAACTGGAGGCAAAAAAAGGTATAACAAGGGATCATGTAGAATTGGGTACAGAACTCTATGCCAAGGAAATGTTACCATCAAAGTAGGCTGAGCCCATTTGACTGGCTTTACAGTAAGATTACATCAATAATGAGATACAGCGTGACTTTTTGCATCATCTAGTCATCTGGAATCTTATTATATGAAGGATTTTTCAAGTCTTTTAGCAATTGTATTTTGGCTTATTCTACTTTAAGATGGACAGTTTTTTCCCTCCATGTTACTGCTGCTTATGTAGCTATTAATCTGAAATTCAGTGTATTTTGATGAAATATTTGTGGAAGAGAACATTAGATGTCCCAGTTTTCTTGAGGCGGAGACTGTGTTGTCAATTTTAGTTATGACTGGAGACTGTACCTATTTTTCCAGTTTTATCACAGAAACGGTTGAGAAACTACTGGTAAAAGACAGCAGTTACTCTTTGAAGAGAGTACTTGGTAATTCTTAGGCACTTTTAGTTAAGCAGTGAAGCCAATTGTCTGCATGTGTAAATGAACAAGACTAATCCATATCTAAGGAGTTATTTTAGGAACTGGAGTTGAAAAGCTAAAGTTTCTTACAAATACAGATCCAGTAGTCTAATGTCCCTGTAGCAGTTGTAATAGCTTTAAATTGTTAAGTGATCTTTGTTGTGCAATTAAAAGAAAAATATATCTCTAGATGTTCATGGCTGCTAGTAGTCTAAAACTACATTAATAAAAATGCATGTATATAATCTGTTGTATAAGCTGTGCTTTAAACTTACTTGATTTGTGTTTTTTTTCTTTTTAACCTCTGTTTTAGAAATATCATAATGAGAGAACTTGCTCCGCAGTTTCAAATACCATGGTCAATTCCTTTGGAAGCTGAAGACATTCCTATTGTACCAACCACCTCTGGAACAATGTAAGAAAATAGTAGCTACACCTAAATTGTGCAAACTCCCAATGTAACTTTTGTGTGAATCTTTTTTTCTCTTTACAAGGTGTGCCCACTTTGGCCTATGAATGCTTGTTTTGTGTGCTGAAAACAAGGAAGGAATCACAATTGCTATGCCAGCAGTCAGAGTTTCTCACCCTTAGTCAAGCTGAGTATAGAACAGCAGATTTTGAAGTGTAGCGTCTTTTATGCATAGCTTCCACTGCTAATCATTGTTCCAGCACCAACTTAATATGCGCTTCTAATAAACATGCTCTCTCATTTAATGATCCTCAAAATCGTTGTTTTAAAAACTACTTTAAATAGTTATTCTGTAGTTACCTAAGTCTTAAAATCAGTATTTATATTTTATACCTTACATCATTTTCAGTTAACCTTATATTCTTGCATATGCTTCCATCACTTCTGTAGTTATGTCAGATGACTGCAACTTTGTCAGTTGTCTTGATTGTGGTTGGTTTAATATTAAATAAAAGACCCTTGTGTACAGACTTGTGAAATACAACTCTTGAAATTTCAGGATGGAGCTTAGATGTGTTATAGCTGTAATACGCCATGGGGACCGAACACCAAAGCAAAAAATGAAAATGGAAGTAAAACATCAGAGGTAAGTAGAATCTTCGTAAAAATTATTTTCCCTGTTTTAGAGCTTAGAATTTTTGGGGCTAAGCAAGCAATGAATTGACCAGGAATTGTACAATAGCAGGTTGTTTTGGTTTTGTTTTCTTCTAAATCTAACTGATATTGCAGTTAATTAACAAGTATGCACCTCTTTCTAACAGGACTGTCAACTTACTTGTGCAGATTTCCTTCAGCATGTGCTGTGCCTTGTAAACAGTCCTGTTTGATCTTATTCAAAACGCATTTGTATCTATAAATGTCTTTATGAAAAATAGTGCAGCAGAGAATATTTCCGGTTCTTCATTAGCCCATGACTTCTGCCTTTTGCTTTTTATTCTTGTATGCAAGACATGTCTTATGACTCTTGTTATTTATTTTTGTCAAAGTTTAATGACTCTGAGTTTCTGGTAGATGCCATCTTTATGTTAGCATTCATAAAATTGCTTACATAATTGACCTGGAATTAGGTGTCGTTTCAGTAAAAAGGAATTATTTATTTTGGAACTAGATCTTGCATTCAGAACATGCTGAAGAAGTGTAGGACTGCTCACTTGGTATTTTTTGTCCTACTTCTGTTCAGGATCTTTCTTGAAGACTAAGAATTGACACAGCTGCATATTGAAATATTATTTAAATATATAGAATATCCTCTTTTTTCTTTTTTTTTTTTTAAATACTTAGCAAGTCAGTAAGAGAATATTGCAGTGCTCTTATTTCTCTAATGCGTTGAAGGCTTTCTGAGGAGATGGGATTTGAATAAAATTTGGTTTGACCTCTCTATGCCAGTTTTAACCTGACTTTCAAATAGTGTAAAGGTACTAATTTTAGATCACTTTAGGAGCCACCTGTTCAAGTATTAGTAATTTAATTTATTAATTGAACTTCTTAATCACAAATCTTTCTCTTAAAGATTTTTTGATCTCTTTGAAAAATGTGATGGATATAAATCTGGAAAACTGAAACTGAAAAAACCAAAACAGTTGCAGGCAAGTTTGTCTTTATTTTTTTGCTATAATAGTTTACAAGTAGAAATCTATTTATTTAAGTAAATCCTATGTTTCCTTTCTTTAGGAGGTGCTTGATATAGCAAGGCAACTCCTTGTAGAACTTGGGCAAAACAATGATTCTGAAATTGAAGAAAGTAAAGCAAAACTTGAACAGCTAAAAACTGTGTTAGAAATGTAAGTGTCTAACTTTCAGGCTTCATAGCAATGAAGTTATCTTCTGTTTTGACCTGTTTCACTAGTTACTGCTTTGATTGCAATCTTATCAAATATGTAGTAATATAATTCAAGCACAAAGTTTTTGAAGACAAAGGGTGTTGTGTTTGAAATGGGCCATCACTGTTTTTTTCTCCTTGACTTTAATGTAACGTATTGCTGTATCTAGTGTCTCAGTACACTTCCTTTTTTTTTTCTTTCAATATGAGAAAGTTATTTTCATCGATACCAAATCTTGTCTTCTTGCATGTTTTTAAAATGAAAATATTTATATGCAGGGTCTGCTTCTTACCCTGTGACATAATGAAGTCTAGTAGAGCCAGTAAGAACTTTCACCATGTGTATTTGTCTACTTAGAGCAAACTTCTAGGATTGAAAATAAACAAGTCTTTGCATACTTAGCCTGAAGTATTTAGCAATAAAAAAAAACTTAAAAAAACTGAACAAACAAACAAAATGAGAAGAAATAAGGCTTCAAGGTTTGTTAAAGATCTGATATCTTAGAATATACAATGGTGATAGGTATTTTCATTTTAAAAAAAATCTGGGAACAGACAGTTATTATTGAAGTTTATGGTAATTGTTTTAAATACTGAGTTTTTCTTGAGAACTTAATGGACTAAAAAAACCAATAGCCATCTACACTGTCAGGCCAGTTTCTGGATACTGATAGCCACTGTAGTTTAGGATCTGAATAATTACTTGTGCCGTCTGCAAATATTGCTTGTTGTTGTTTGGAGGTTTTTTTCCAGTTTTATGTAAAAGAACTTTTTTCCAGTGTTATAAAAAATTGAATTAGACAGTATTTTACAATGTTTCATTATAGTGTAGTTGTTATTTCTTCTAACTCTGTGCTTGTTAATGTTTATTCTAAGCACTGCTTCAATAAATTGTGGTCAAATGCACAAATCATTGACCAACAGAGATTTATTATGTCCTCCTACAGGATCTTAGCAGTTTTGGAGGAAAATATTTAAAATGTTTCTCTCCCTCTTCCTCTCTCACTTTTCCCTGTTCTCACTTCAGGTATGGGCATTTTTCAGGCATAAATCGCAAAGTTCAGTTAACATATCTTCCTCATGGCTGCCCTAAGACTTCCAGTGAAGAGGAAGGTATTATATTACTTTTGTACCTAATCATTTAATATCATGTGTACATAAATAGTCACCGACTAGTGGTATAACGTGTCTTAATGTTAAGAAGAAGGAATATTTTGTTTTGAAATAATGTTTGTATTGTTAGCAGATACTTACAATCTCTTAATCTGCTGAATTGTAAAAACTCTCGAGTAAATTCTACTAAATATTCTAACCCTGCTCTTTCACAACAGAAAAGTAACATGAAAAGAAACTTCAGTGATTCACCAAAGTGGTGTTTTGAGCCAGTATAAGAAAATCTCACTCAACAATTATTATATTTAGAATGTTTAAGACTGTAGGGTGTTTAACATTCAATATGTTTTAATTTTTCTGTCTTCGTTTACTTTTTGCTTCAGATTCATGCTAAGTATTTTTCACTTGTATTCTCTTCATCGTTTACCTACTTCAGGTTTCTCTGTTTAAAGTGCCCATTTAGTTCACCAGGTTAATATTTCCATAATGTTAGATTACTATTAAAGATTCATAATGTTGAAGAGATCCTTTAATGATCCTTTCATAAAGCAAGTATTTTTTGTTCATTTGGAAAAAAAAATTTACAATATACTTCACTACTAAACTCCTCTCTCTGTATACAATTAGATAATAGAAGAAATGAGCCATCCCTGCTTCTGGTTTTAAAATGGGGAGGAGAATTGACCCCTGCAGGCAGGGTTCAAGCAGAGGAGCTTGGAAGAGCTTTCAGGTGTATGTATCCAGGTGGACAAGGTAAAAATAAATTTATAATAATAATTTTTTTAAAAAGTCATTTTAGTATCATAAATCACGTTTGAAGATAATCAAGTGCAAGATGAGAGTTTGAGCAAAATGTTTGTTTGGTAGGAGATTATGCTGGATTTCCTGGATGTGGTTTACTGAGATTACATAGCACTTACCGACATGATCTCAAAATCTATGCTTCTGATGAGGGACGAGTTCAGATGACTGCAGCAGCTTTTGCAAAGGTACAATGTGGAATGGTATTTTCAGTTTTAAAATTCTGATATTCTCAAGTTTGTTTTTTCTTTTGAAGACTGGGAGAGATTTCCAGTTTATTAGAAAAAGGTATTTTCAAAGAGTAGTTTAGTGTGAAAAAGTATCCAAATAATGTGCCAAGCATTTGAAGTTCTTTGACCAGATGAAGACAGGGTTTAATTAAACAGCCCTGTCCAAGTCACCTTTGTCCTGCAAGACTCTCCTCCATAGGATTCCACGAACAAAGCTAAAGTCTGCTCATTTGAAGTCCTGGGCTCTAATGCAAGTATTTGTCTTTTTCACTTCTCCATGGATCTGGTATAACATCAGATTTCAATTACTTTCCTGACACTTCTGAGTAACAGGTCCAGGGCAGTACATCTGCTCAATAGTTCATCAGTAACCAGTGTCAAGGAATTGTCCTGGGTGTTTTCCAGAATTCTTGATTGCTTGTTCCTTGCAATATTGCCATGGAGGTATCCAGGGCCAAGAGCACCCATGGAAATAGGGCCTGCAATTAGGAGGCTTTTTCCACTGTGTTAAGAAAGTTTCATCCATTTAGCGTTCTCATTTGTATGGTCTGTAGCTGAGGCCCATGATGATATTGTCCTGTCTACCCGGCTTCCAAAAGGTCCTATATCTACAGCAGAAATCCATTCATGTGAATTATTCTGCCATATCTCTGTAATTTGAATTAACTTAAAGCTCTACAAGTCTTCAGACTTCCTGTTTCTCCCATTTGTTTCCATGCTGCATGTGTTTGTACAGAATCTGCCTGTACAGAATTTCAGCCATCTGACCTGTTTTCTTTGTGGTCAACAGGCTTGAAGAGACAGCACACCTTTTCCTTCCTTATTCCAGAGCCCTTCCATTGCCAGAAAAGTCACAAAAGTTTCCAGCCTTCTTCATTTTGGAATTCTCAATTCACCTCTTGTTCAAGGCCTTTGATTGTCCTGTGACTCATGTGGCTTGGGCTTTTGCCTCTGTAGAGTCTCTGTAAGACTCTAGTTATCTCTTGTTTGTCCTGCCAGATGCTGTTTTGTTTTTTAACGCTTCCCATAGCTCCTCTCTGGTGACTCAAATCCTTGAGCAAAAGCACGGTCACCCACAAGTCAGGGAGCTGTTGCTTCCTGCCTCGGAGAAGGCACCTGTGCTCCCTACAATGCAAGTCCTGAACAGCTGGTGCTGGGGAGCATTCTCTGTGACATGTCATCACTGTTGGACCATCTGTATCAATCCTGCACACTAGCAGTGTTGAGGGGGCCATTTCTCTGTGAATACATGCATTGTGTCCCTGTTTGTCTAATCCATAGCCAAGTGATACCATCTTGAATTTAAATTTGTGTTTTGGGTAGGTTTTTTTAAGATACTCATATACTCATCTTTATCTGTTTGCCTGAATAATTGTATTGTTTGCTTCAGGGACTGCTGGCCTTAGAGGGAGAGCTGACTCCTATTCTTGTCCAGATGGTAAAAAGTGCTAATATGAATGGTCTGTTGGACAGTGACAGTGATTCTTTAAGCAGCTGTCAGCATCGTGTTAAAGCAAGACTCCATGAAATTCTCCAGAGAGACAGAGAATTTACTGCTGATGACTATGATAAGGTTAGCATATGATTAGTTTCCTGTGAAATAAAATCGTCGTGAAAATTCCTGTGTAAAAGTAAGGAGCAGTGATTTTATGTATCCTTTTTGCAAAATTATTAGGGTGGTTGCAAATAGTTTGAACTGCAAAGATGGCTATACCAATTGTGGCTGTAGATATTTTGTCCTGCAATTTGGGTAATCAGAATATCTACAAACTTTGAAGAAGGAGTAGATGAGGATCTTGTTTGTAAACCTTTTTCACTGTTCCATTAAAATATTTTAATTATTCGAGAAGTGAAGTTATATTGTTTACTTTTTTTGTAATCTTTACTTTGACAATGTGTGGTGTAGCAAAATGTTTACCTACCTACTGGAGTTGTTTCAATATTTAATCTACTACAAGGTCTTTTTTTTTTTTTACATAGAATACTAAGATACTGAAAACAAGTGGAATATTTTCTAATCAGTGAAATTAAATATCTTATTAACATGCAAAATTAGTGCATAGTAATACAGTTTATGTTGACTTAGTACAGAACACATCATTGTTCTTGGTTTTAAATTTATTTTTTGTTATAGTTAAGAAACTTCTTTCTCTTTCAATTGCCCTTACTCTGCCTTCTGTTACAACTAAATACAAGTCCTCAAATGAGGTTTAAGTTTAAACTGCTATTTTTGCAAAAGTACTGAGAGCAAATTAATAAAGAGTAATATACCCTGTATGTATACATTCTGTGTGGATTCATTTAAGCATATAAAGTATTGTGCAAACCACTGCTAGCAGTGGATTCATCAGTAATTGGAAAATGCAAAGATTTATTGATGTTTGTTGTATAGATATAATCAGATTTGAAATGTGGCTGGAACTAATAGAGTACACTTTAGTCACTGAAAGTAACTAACCTTTGGGATTACGAAGCAATAAAAACTTCTGAGGGGTTCATTTATTTGTGTAATTTACATCTCTTAATTTACTTGTGATTTGGGAAAACATATGGGGTTTATTCCTTTGCCTCCCTCCGTATTATGTATAAATAAATAAATTTCCTGGTTTACTTTGTCATAGTAGGGAGTTAGGAGCTTCTTACCCTTAGGTAGAGGGCAGAAGTTTTCCATATCCAAATTAGTTAGTGCATTTCAGGAAACTGAGGGAAGTGCAAGTAAGTGTGTGTTTTGTGTATAAATTACGGTTTAATATCATTGGTTACTATGGATTCTGCAGACTTTTCTGAAAAAAATGAGGCTAAGCCTCACACATACATTTACTATTGTTTTAGTGACACTCAACTTAATGGTGGTAGTTTGTAGCTTTTACCGTTTCTATAATTAATTCAGTTCTGAAGAATATCTTATATGTTCTTGATATATATGCACTTAAAGCATTTCCTTTTGTGTTTATGTCCTGCAGTCCTTTAGAAACAAAAACCTAAGACAGGAGCAGACAAATTTTTTTTAAGATATCAGTTACTATTGCAAATCTGGTTGTTCCTATAGAGCAGAAAATATTTTGTGGGGCATGTGGCCTACTGATAACATTTCTAACAATTTTTTGTAAGCTTTTGAATACAGAAACTGCGTGAAAGGAAGTTATGGAAGCGTGCTAACTATGTACAAAGTTTTAAACATCTTTCCAATTTTCCTGTCTTGGAATAAAAGAAGTGGTTTTATGAATTCTTGTACTCACATTTACTGTACAGAATTAGTTGCCCTATGAATTTCTAATTGCCTTTGAATCTCTAGTAAGTGGTACTACCTTTTGATATATTTTCTTAAGGCCTCAAAGGGAATAGATAATTGAGAAATTATTTTAAAAATAAAGCTTGAGTGCTTTTTCTCCAATCCTTGGAATCTTTGACATGTTCCATCTTATCTCACCATGTCTTTCACATCTAGTCTGTTCAGTTAATTTTGTGTTTATCTCAAATTTCAGCTTACTCCATCTGGAAGCATCTCACTGATAAAATCAATGCAGGTTATTAAAAATCCTGTGAAGACATGTGACAAAGTGTATTACTTGATCCAGAGCTTGACTTCTCAGATCAGGCAGAGAATGGAAGACCCAAAGTCTGCAGGTACTGAAACATTTTTGTACTTGTATTTAGTTTCTCTAGTTAACATATATGAAAGAGAATTGTAACATAGCTTTTCTTCACTAACCTCACTTAGTGAAGAAACATTAGTCAACCAATAATGGATTAAGGATTTTCACAGTCTGACTACAGATGCAGAGTTTTAAAGTAAAAAGCAGGAGGGTCATGTGGTCATATTGCAGGTAAGGGCTCTCTGGTGTTCAGAAATTCAGGCCTCCAATGTTTGCAGAAATTCTTGTCTTAGTTTTTTGAAATTCAGCATTCCAAAAAAGTAATAGGAAAAGTAGATGGTACTAAGGCTAAGTTATATAGGTGTATATATGTGTGTGTATATATATACAATATATATGTATATATGAGTTACTTCTTATATTTAAGGGCCAGTAGTACATTTCTGCAGCTGTGGTTTTTTATTATCATAGTCTAGCTATGTAGTTGTGATGCTTTCAGCACTAAAATTAACCTTATGTCCAGCTGTTCTTCTTAATAGTGATGCAGTTAACTTATTCGATCCGTCTGTAATTCAGTTGTTGCTACCATGTAATTGAAATGTCCTTTTGTTACTTAAATGACCTTAATTACTTACAAGAGATATATGTCTATCCAGATATTCAGCTGTACCACAGTGAAACACTAGAACTGATGTTGCGCAGGTGGGCCAAATTGGAAAAAGACTTCAAAACAAAAAATGGAAGATACGATATTAGCAAAATTCCTGATATTTACGACTGTATAAAATATGATGTACAGCACAATGGATCCTTAAAATTAGAAAACACAATGGAATTATACAGGCTTTCAAAGGCTTTAGCTGACATTGTGATTCCTCAGGTAAGCATTATTAAATAGAAGAAAAGTGTGGAATAAATGCTTTTTCAATTTTGGTGTGCAAATATATACTCTGTATTTTCTATTGAAGCTGCCTCATTTTGCAGTAATAGAAGCCTTTAACATTCTCTCTTATTTTTCAGTAGCAAACTGACTGGGATTTTTTAAGGGAAGTTGGATTCATAATTAATTAAGCTGTGTTCATGGTGAACTTTTCTTAGAAATTTAAGGTGTGAACATGCCTCCTTCCTTTACAGCAGTGTATTAAAATAAAGCAGTTCATCCCCACCATTTGTCACAGATTTAAGTGCAGCCTTTGTGAACAACTTGATATTCTGAGATTGCTTTTAATTTCATTTCTCTTGCTTACAGAAATTTCATTTTTGGGCTCTTTGTAAATGACACTGTAAATCCTAATCTATATAATTTACCTCGTTTTAAATAATTTTAATTTAAAGAGACCTTCCTGCTTTTTCAGAATTCTGACACTCCATGATGTGAGTGTAGACATTAAATTCCATAGAATATCAGGCCAGAAGTGGACAAGTTAAACTTATATTCTCTGTAGACTGCAGGATAAAATCTTGTAGGTGGCAGGACATGAAACTGATTTGTGATAACAGGACAGAACAGACTAAAGTTTTCCCCAAGTGTCCCTGGAGTTAGAGAGCACTGTAGTAACAAAGGTATTTACCCATACTGTGTGTAGCAAGTGAGGGAAGTTCTTCCTCTCCTCGTCTCTCAAACTTCTTGACAAGGAGGAGAAAAATAGTAATGATACTTAGTATGCACTGTGTTTTGTGGGTCTGTTAAGCTGAAATTTCTAACAGAAAGTTAGAGAAGGTAAAAATGAGGACACATGCTGAAGGAAGAAAAGCAAAGCAAACTTGATAGCCTACATAATACAAAGGAGGAATGCTTATGTTGCTCTCTAGGGTAACAAGAAGATTCATTCTAACTGTGAGAGCACTTTCATAGCATGGGGAGCACAGAGAATGAAGCTCTTGGAAGAACATATTTTTAAATATTGATGATATTATAACCTATACCATTTCCTAGTTGTACATAAATACCATTTGTGTTTCTATTAGAGGTAAACAGAAGATCTTGTCTGGGGTAGTTTACCCCAAACTAAGACAGGCATACCAAATATGTTTCTTTATTGACTTTAAAAGAAAAAAAAAAGCATTGTGAGGGCAAGGTAGGAGGTGGAGATAGTGATAGGAAGGAGGAATGACTCCCTAGACGTTTTGGTTAAGAAAAAGAGCTTTTTCATACCAGAAGGTAAATCCACTTTTATGGTTTAACTTGTGGATGAAAAACTGCTTCTCTGTATCAAATCAAACAGCAAAAAGGCAAACTGCTTGTTAGTTGAGGTTACGTCAATAATCACATGTACTAAAAATGTTAAACAAAATGCTTTGCACCCAGAGAAAACTAATAGATTAATAATTTGCTTTAATATAGAAACTTTGAATTAGAAGGCATTTTAATATTTAACTCAATTTTAAAAGTTAATTTGTTTTTACACAGGAATATGGTATTTCTAAAGCTGAAAAACTGGAGATTGCCAAAGGTTACTGCACTCCCCTAGTCAGAAAAATTCGTTCTGACCTTCAGAGAACTCAAGATGATGACACTGTAAATAAGCTTCACCCTCTGTAAGCCAGTTACTATTTTAAATGGTTACATTAATTCCCATGAAAATTAGAAATATTCTATAGCTTTCATACTTGAAGTATCTTTTTAGCTCATAGAAATTAGAAAGTATAATTTATTGATTTGTTAACTGCTATTTAGAAAATAGGGACACATCTCATCAGGTCTAATACTATTTTTCTTATCTTTTAAGCTACTCCAGGGGTGTTATGTCCCCAGAACGCCATGTTCGTACCCGGCTGTATTTCACCAGTGAGAGTCATGTCCACTCCCTGTTATCCACCCTTCGTTACGGTGCCTTATGTGATGTAAGTTTCTCTATTGAAGCTCTGATATTTTGAGAGGAACCTCAGTCTTCCTATGATTGTATCAACTGAAAGCTTAAGTGACTTGGAAATAGATAATATTTTTTCAAACATATGATATCCTATTAATTATGCAGAAGCATATTTCAAATTGCACATTAAAAGGGCATGCTGATTTCCATCAAAGTAATGTTGTGTTCTATTGGCTGTATGTGTTAGAATCACAAATAGATGTGGAAAGGGCAGATCCTTTTTTTTTTTCTTCTGTTGTCACCAATAATTCTTCCAACTCTTTTACCTTCAGGTTATCACTTTCCTACAGCATGAAAAAGGTGACTATTCATTTAAGTAGTTTGGGATGTGATGGTTGTATCTCCTCTATATACTGGAAAGCTTCATTTACTCTGTTTGACTGATATTTCTGTTAGTGGGATATCTAAAAACATTTTTCACAATATACTAGCTGAAATGAATTTATTGCAAAATTGGCAATTCTCCTCAGTTTTCACGAGAATTGAAAACAATGTCTCTGTCTACATATCATTGACAAAAAAATGTGAAAGACACACTGAAATAAAACATTAAAAGGTCTGATCTTCACTTTTCAGTCATTTGATGAGCAATTTTAAGTCGCTCATGGAGGTTTATAATTGGTTTTTTTTGTACCTCTGCATTTTCCTTAGCTATGATAAGCTTTGCACTTCTGCTATGAATTTAAATATGCGTAAATAGGGGAAAAGTGAAACTATCAGTCTTTTTAAAGAAAATAGCTGGGTTTACTTGTTGATATTGTTTTTTTTCTCCATAAGGAATCAAAAGATGAACAATGGAAACGAGCTATGGATTACTTAAATGTGGTCAATGAACTCAATTACATGACACAGATTGTTATTATGCTTTATGAGGATCCAAACAAGGTACTTGAAATGCATAAATATCTTCAGATATGAGTAGTGCTGAGCTATGTATTAAAGTATAAACCTATTTTCAATACTTTCCTTTAGGAACTTTCTTCAGAAGAACGTTTTCATGTAGAGCTGCACTTTAGTCCAGGAGCTAAAGGCTGTGAGGAAGATAAAAATTTACCAGCTGGATATGGATACAGACCTGCCTCCAGAGAGGTAATAATTATGCCTTTCTTTAAAGCAAAATATTGGTTTTTTTGGATATGGACATACCTAAGATAAATACAAGTGTGGGGTTTTTTTGTTTTTTGGGGTGGTTTTTTGTTGGTTTTTTGGGGGTTTTTTGTTTGGGTTTTTTGTTGTTGTTTTTTGTTTGGTTTTGGCTTTTTGTTTGGTGGGGTTTTTGTTCGTTTTGGGTTTTTGTTTGGTTTGGTTTGGGTTGGGTTTTTTTGGGCTTTTTTTTTAGTTTTTGGGGTTTTTGGTAGAAAAGTGTCCAGTAAAGTATAAGCAGTCTAAATGTTTTCCATTTTGAATGGGCAGTGTGGTAAAGGACACAGATAATTTGGATGTTCTAAGTCTTTGCCAAAATTTTTACTAGAAATGCAAAATACTCACTCTAAGAAAAGTGATACCAACATCAGAGTATCACATGAATAATACCTGGTAACTGGAAGATATATTTAAGAAAGTAGTTTGGCATGTTTATGCATAGAGATTGTTGAGGAAGGATTGATATTTTTGAAGATGTATGGTCAGGTCCATGGAGTTACCACTGCTTTTTGAGAAAGGAATGAAAGCAAAGCTTGGCTGGAATTCTTCTAAATAGAAGAAGAAAGAAGGAACGCATCTAGATTGTTAAAGTCTAGAGTAATTTGTTCAGTAATATGTGATTTACATCTTGTATTTTTAAAATCAGCTTGTTTTATCTTTACACAGAATATGTATTTAAGAGCCACTTCTGCCTCCATATTTAAAGGTGTGCAGACCAATTTAATATGAATTATGTATTTTCTATAGAATGAAGGCTCGAAAAAAACCTCTCATAGAAATGATAGTGATGAGGAAGCACACGCTTCTAAAAGAGATGAAACTGATCAATCAGTAGTGATGTTCAAGCCAATGGTATCAGACCCAATTCACATACACAGAAAGTCACCTCTTCCAAGATCCCGGAAGATTGGTTCTGTTGAAGTAAGTGTTTCTGTTCCAGATAATTTCTGTCAAAGATACTAACTTCTGTGTACTTTTAAGAAAACAAAACCAAATATAATCCTGCTTTTGATTACACAGGGCCAGTATGATACGACTCAGAAGGTTCGCCTTTACTCAGTGGAAAATCCTCCACGGCAATAATTTGTCTGAAGGAATCTTTTTTTTTAATTATTAACTATTCCGTGATAAGACTTACTTCCTTTTATTTTTTTAAGCCGTTTTAGAAAAGTTGATATTTGAAAATGAAGACTATTTCAGTCTAAACCTGCATCTACAAACTAACATATATTGCTTTTGTATTCATCCTTACAAGACAGCTACTACTGGGAATTGAACAGACTTTCAGGGTGATTGTGGAAGGGAATAGAGGGATTAGGGGTGGTAGGGGAGGTACAGGAGTAGTGACGACTTCTGCTGTATTTGCTTTCATGTGGAGTGAAAGTGACTCCACTTGTCAAGCTTTTGAAGGTAAGAAGATAAAAGTGGAAGCTTTTTTTTTAAGTGGCTGGGGTTTGTGTTTCATGAATTCTTTAGGTAACATCTTGAACGATCTAGTTTGCTGTCTTGAAGGCCATGACATCCAGGTGTGCTTCACAGATACGGCTTAATGTCACAGAGGTGGGGGGGATGCACAGCTGTATCACTGATACCATTGGGATGGTTGAGTGGCAAATTTCAGATGGTGCATAGTAGCACTTCTGTGATATTAATGCTAGAAGCAGACTAACAGCTTCTTATTGCCTCATTTTCAGTTGCTTAAAACCATCACAAATGAAGATTCACACCAAAAGCTTTTCCTTTCATGTTTGTGTTGGGAATGAGTTGTCTGTATTCAGTAGAAGTATTATAGATTTGCAAATCACTTGGTTATTGGCAGTATGGAGAGAAAAAGATGCATGATTCCCTTCTGTAAGGATATCTGTATAACTTCACATGACTTCCATAAATTAACAGACATAATAAATGTTAATGTCTTACATTTTCTATTTCCAAGTTTTTTCATAAACAAATGCTCACAACGTCAATATTTTTGGATTTTTAAAAGCTGTTTTCACTATGATCATGCAAACTCCCCTCCTAGCTGTGAGTTCACTTATGCACAACTTAATAGTCCATTACTTCAGACTTTCAACCATTTTCATAAATTATATTGAAGTTACTTTCACAAGATATCAGTAGCACAAATTGCCAAATTTTGACTGTGCAGATAATATATGTTGAGATGGAATGTGTTTCAGCATTCAGAGCTTGCTTATTTGCTGGAAAGAATTAGCTAATTTAAAGAAAATATATACTGTAAAACATTTTTTATTAAAAGTAAAATTGGAAGTTTCATCTGGCCCACTGAAATCTGCAAAACCAGTATTTGGAATATTTAAACAGTATTTTGGAGCATTTTAAAAAAAAAGTCACTGCAACTTAAACTGCAACTGCCTTGAACTTTTTTCTTTTTTTTCCCCCCCTTTTTTTCTTTTTTTTTCTCCTTTTTTTTTTCTTTTTTTTTTTTTCCCCTTTTTTTCCTCCTGTAAGGCAATTCTCTCTTCACCTATGTCCGTTAATTTGAAAGGACACTGTCAGGTGTGAGATTATATGGAAGTTTTAATCTGAGTTATAGTCAGCAATATTTACAGAAGGAATGCAACTGTGACTGAGTCATAAAAAGAAAAACAACTGAGTTATAATAGTAAAACAAGAATGTAAGGCTCATTGACATTAGAAGGCAAACTCTGTATTACAAAAAAATGTTAATTGCTAATGACATATAATGCTGTAGACATGGGGGGATGCTTAGTCTAACACTGTCCTCCCTTGAAGTCCTAATAAGGTGTTCAGGGTCAGATAATTTTTAAGTCTGGAAAACTACTACCGGTCAGGTTGGCGCTATTACCAGTAAGTCAGCTGTAAAGTCTCAAAGGCTATTTTAAAAATGAGAAGCTTTCAGATAAGCTTATAGACTAGAAAAGGAAACTATAAAGTAATAAATAGGAAAGTTTAATGTACTTAAGAGGGGAAAAACTATTAAACAGTATGTCAAAGATAGGAGAAGTACTGTTTCTAACATGTGAAAAATTCTTAAAGTTATGAATCAATTATTGATAACAAATAATTTTCTCTCATATCTAATAATTAGTATACCAGAAATTTGACCAAAGTGTTGTAGTTAAAGATATAGTTGGATGAAAAGATAAAAGTGGAACTGGTAACTTTGTAATATTGTATTATTATTCTTCTCTATTCACTGTTTAATAGTTTCAAAAGTAGTATATAAAAGGGTGCAAGCAGATTGGGTTTTTTTCTTTTCCGTTCATTTGGCTCTGTTGAATCTAACTTTGCATGCTTTGCTGTTTTTTGCCCCCTTTCTCACTTCCAGGAAGAGAGCCCCCTGAGTGTGTCTAGCCCAGAGTGTATTGGTACCTGGCTGCATTACACCAGTGGTGTGGGTACTGGGCGTCGAAGACGCAGATCAGGGGAACAAATCACTTCTTCCCCTGTCTCCCCTAAATCACTGGCTTTCACATCCAGTATTTTTGGCTCATGGCAACAGGTTTTTAAACTTTACTTCATTAAACATTTTATGCATTCCAAGCAACAACTGTCTTTAAGGACATCTAATCCCTTGTTATGGACTATGTTTCAAGCAATACCTTCTACTTCTTGAAATTACTTTCCAAGAATGTTTGGGGGAAAAAGAGCAAGTGCATGTTTTTCCACTGAATGTGTTACACGCTTTCATAAAAATTTGGTTTCTTTATAGGAATTGCAAATGTTACCACAGTAAAAAAGACTTAGTATACTGCCTAATGAAAGAGAATTATGCTTTGGTTTAGTTGTCCTTTAAGACTTTAAATCCAGCATTGCTTAATTTGGTGGTAGGTAAATTGAAAAAAAAATTAATAATTGCAACCAATACCATTGAAAATAATATATTTGGTACTTCATGTTGCTATTCAAAACTTGTTTTGCATATATCATATTTTCAGTGGCCTGGTATTAACTATTGCAGGAAAAAAACTCTAGCACTAATAATTCTTGCCATCTATATCCGGAGATATCTGAAACTCCCAACACAGTACATCATCCATTGACTTGTACAATATTTTGAAGATTGTTCCTCGTAATGGGGGGTGAGGGGCAGGCAGGGGAAAAAAAATAGTAAATGTTTTGGAAGTACCAGTGAAGATCTAAAGCTGTTCAGAATGTCAAGATATTGTGTACATATAGGACAATGGATGGTGTTCTGTAACCATATCCTTTTTCCTTGGAAATTTTCTTACTTTATTATGGAAAATTCTAAAACAATTTACATTGGAAAAGTTTATATCAGCAAAGGCTGTGAGCATCTGAAGATTATACTGATTGAGCCTGTGCATGGTCAGTGATCGTATGGTGTCCTCAATAGCTTGTCTGTCTTTCCTTCCCTCCCCTCCTTTTTTCAATACAGGCGCAGTTTAGGAAAGTGTATTTGGTAAAATGAAATAAAATGTCTCAAATGTTTGTTCTCATATCAGTCTTGGTCTGTGTCCTTTCTCATTCTGAATGCTTGCTTTGCACCACTTCATTGCAAGGAACTCATATGTGAAATGGACTCCCTTCAGAAGGGGATATTGCATGATCTTTCATGTTTCCTTTACATATTTTTACTAACACTTATCATACAGCTTATTAACACCTGTCTGTCTGAAACAGGCTGCTGTATCAAGTTAATGGATGTTTCATGATGCTGTTCTACTTTCCCTTATTTTTCTGTTTCTTATATCCAGGTCCTATCAGAAAGCAATAGTAACTTACGAACACCAAGAACTATTCTGGAACAAAAGCAGAGTGGTCTAGGTATGTGCCTACTGTTGAAATTTTGTTTGATGTTACCAGCTTTTCATCTGCCTGCTGTTCTCTATAGTTGTATATTGTTTGAATAGCTTTTTTGTTAACAGGACCCTATAGTACTTGGTATCAATAACATACACTGAGTGTCTGCCTATGGACTGGACATTTTTTTTTCAGCAAAATTTTAAAATAAATTATAACTGAAAAGAGCAAATTGTTTGAGACTGTTCATACTACTGACTCTGTACTGCTCACAACAGGTACACAGGATTGTTTTTAACTTAAAGTAGATTTTTAATATATTGTAGTTTCTGATTGAGCTTTTGGATTTTGCAAGAACCTTTCGGATTAAAATGGCCTGTTCTGGAAACAGTTCTTGAAAATTCCTGTTTCCCGCTGTGGGCAATTGATGAAAATGAAGATGTTTTACTGAGGGGAGTGGGATGGGACAGAAACATCAAGTTTCTTGATAGTATCAGGGGTTTTACTCATATTCCCTCTCCTAAAATTAATTTCTTCTTTTCAGCATTAGAATGAATCATGCTCTATTTCAAAGACTTCAAATTCTCTTAATTCAAGTGGTGCTTTTCTGTTGCTTTATTAAAACAGGCATACATATGACTCGCAAAAAAATGAAATCATGCACTACTGTAAATCAATATTGCTTTTTTTTTCTATGTGTCTTTTAATGGGAAAAATTAAGTGTAAAAAATGCATAACCTATATGCATAAACTTAGAAGTAGCTTTTTCTTTATTTGCAAAGATATGTATTTCTTGTATGTCTAATCTTTCTGTGATACTTTTCTTCCTATTGTATTTTTCCCGTAGTAAAATGCATACATCAGGTGCTCTTGTTTATTGAAGTCCTGGTTTTTATTATGTGCCTGCTAAAGTTAAATTAATTTTCTTTTGTGTGACACAATATGGCTTGTGGAAGTTCATGTATTTCTGTGTGTAAATTAAGGTATTATATTTGGTGTGAAAGGCTTTTGCCACAGACCAGGCACCAATTTATTTTGGCTGTGATTGGTCACATGTGCTAGTAATGTTTGTCATCACTGGATCGTTATAAGTAATGAAAGGAAGTATTGCTGGTTTTAAAAAAAAATCTGCTGCTACTTATCTAAAATGTGAAAGATAAGTTCTGAGTGAAAAACCGCTTCTCCTTTCAACTAGTAGTAAAGTGTAAAGGAAAAAAATTGCAACTTTTTTCCATTTTGTTCATTGTTGTATGTAAGTTTCATTTATGGTTGATGATTACAAAAGTTATTTTTATATTTTTGTCTGTAGCTTTCAGTGATTTGTTTAAACTCCCATTCTAGTGGCAGGAATGTATGAGTTGTAACAAAGTGCTGTCACTTGCATGGAGCTGTGCAAATGTCTTCTCAGGAAAGGAAGTCAAGTTAAACTTGATGAAACTTCTAGGTAAATTCAGTGTGTAACATTGTCATTAATGGTAGCTGAAATATGAACAGAGTATTTCCAATTTGGTTAACATTTTGTTGGAGTTAGAAGAGAAATATTCCCATACTAAGTCTGTGGAAATGCATGAGTACTTCATTGCAGTCTGTCATCTCAAAAGCTGATTTGGATGAAAGCAATGAGCAGTATTTTTCCAGTTTATATTTGTTTCAGGAATACAGGTTTAAAACACACAACTTTCACATCATCATCGTCAGTCATCATCATCATCATCATCATCATCATCACGTTCATTTTGTTTTGTTGTTTTGTTTATGTTTACATTGATGCTAACTGGTAACTTTTTTTTACCGAAAGTGAAAACAGGACAAGAACTCACTTTGTTAAAGCCAATCCTCTCTTTGCACATATAGCAGAGTGTGCTGTTTCATGAGTAGAAGCACAATAAATTATGATAGTTTCAGCCTACAAGTCCCACTCTGACATTACAAGCATATTGTGAACCTGTCCAAGGCACTGCCAAAAGCTGCCTTTTGTGTGGTAAGAGCCATGTGCTTGCATGCTGCATGCATCCCCAATGTGAATGGACGAACACCTGGTTGTTGTATGTATTTTCTCTAACTCCCATCAGGGTCTCACTGTGCGGGCCTGTTTAGCACCTCAGTGCTCGGGGGTTCTTCAAGTGCACCTAACCTACAGGATTATGCTCGTACGCATCGTAAAAAGCTGACTTCTTCTGGCTTCATAGATGGTATGTGCACACTCTCGCACATGCACGCACAACCCATGTGCCACATTGAACTTCTAAAGATTTTAATGGAATCCTAGAATCTTTGGCCTTAGTATTAATTTTATGAGTTTCTATTGCTTCTTTATTGCCCATAGCTTGCTTATGTTTAACTTAATAGCATAGTTAATTCTTGTCTTGAATTGAACACCAGCTCAGAGACTTGTAATGCGTGCCAGGAGATTCCAGCAAGAGCATTTTTTTAAGTAGACTGGAAGTTTTGTTTTTAAATTCTTTAATCATTTTAAACTCTGGTTTTTATCACTGCTAATTGATCTTGAAATTTAATAAATTATTTGGAACATATACAAGGAATGAAAGAAATTATAAACTAATACATTAAATACTGATGGTGAAAATTTTAGGATTCCTGACCTTTTTTTTGGTGGGGTTTGGATTACAAAGGAGCAGGAGATTTTCAGTTTTGAATAATCTGGGATAGAGAAGAAACTCTCTCACTAGATTTCAGAATGTAAAGATGCCAAAGCACACCTTTTATAACTCTGATGTGAAACAGTATTCATGCTGTTTTCCCCCTCACTTCACTACTCAGTGTTCGAGTCTAACCTGAATAACGTTGTATGCCAGAATCACCAGCTCATTCTGCTTGTTTTCATACACTTCATTACACATCTTGTAGTTACCAACAATCCAAATTTTCTACTTTTTAACATCTATTTAGATTTTAGCCCTTTTCCTTGGTCCCTTCTGCATGCCACTCACTTCTAATACCTGCTCATCTTTTCTTTTTCCCTTTCTTCTTCCTTTCCTATTTTAAAATCTCCCTCTTTCGGTAGCTGTTACAAATTTCAGGTACCTGTTTTTCTCTTTCTCAGACACCACACGCGGTTCTGCTGTTAAAAGGTTTTCTATCTCATTTGCTCGACACCCAACCAATGGTATGTTTTGCTTTTATTTTAAAAACAAAATCGAAAACAAAAGGTTCCTTGCTTCATCCCTTTTATTTTTATTTCAAATATGGGGTGTACAGTATCATCCAGCCGTCTGTCGTTCCTAACTTCAAGCACAATTCCAAATATATTTGTAATCATTAGATATCCTAAATCCTTTCTTTACCATTCATTAGTATAAATACAACATCAAAATTCACTCCTTAGAAAAATCTGGGGGAAAAAAAAAAAGTGCTACTGTTAATCATGATCTAATAAACTATTCTCTACAAGTTCTTGTGTAATCAGATTGTATGGTACAAGATACAGACAGTGAAATCTGATCTTATTAGACACACACTTCTTGATAGCTGCTGCTTCTTCTTTGTCTTTCTCCTGCTGAGCTGATTCTCTGAGCCTGCACATTCTAAAATAAATCACAGAACTGACAGCTGGAGTTTATGACTATCTTCTTGAAGTGATGCTACATTACAAAACTAAAGCAGAACCTTTGGTTCTGTTCCTGCTAGATTGCTGTATTTTTCATAGGACAAGAATTTATTTTACCTTATCATACTTTTCTGTTCATCAGATGTGCAAATTACTTAAATATTGCACTAAAATATCACAGCAAGAGAGCTGTGACTTCTTGAGCAGCATTGAGCTCTTGAGCTTCAAGAGTGAGAGTTAACTGTCTTCAGTTTGCAAAAATTCTCGTTTAACACACGGGACGGAGGTATGTCTTTCTCTTCCTCAGCAAAATACTTTGTGCCTCCCTTTCTACATGATTAAATAGGCCCCAGATACAGCCAGTTCATGAAAAGTGGACTCAGTCTTCAGTTCCCAACGGACCTTAACAGCTTTTCCCGATTTCTTAACTGCAGTTGTAAAATGTACATGGCTGCTGGCTGAGTCCAGTGACAGTGATATTGAAATTGCAATGGAAATCATCAGTATTTTCATGTTAGATTCAAAATACATGCACTTAGGTTTTTAAAGTTTAAAATAAAAAGACTGAGGTTTTTGTTGGGCTTTGCTTAGAAGCAAAGTAGTCTTTTGTTATATTCATTTTGAACCTGTAATGACTTTTTTGCACTGCAGTGCTTCCTGAAGGAAAAGTACAGTAAGGCTGAATTTATACCACTAAGACTGTGTTTGATCTAAAAGACCAATTCTAATGTCCTATTTCAAATAGAAAAGTCAGGAGTCCATTTTTTATCTTAATACTCAAACTAAACAATATTTCCAAAACATACAAGGTCAGAAAGTAAAAACTGCATTTGAGAATCTGTGCCTAATAATATGATTACTTTCCGTTCAATTTAGCACTACCTTTTTGTGACTGCATTCTTTAAAAAAAAAGATCTAAGTAGTTTTTATTGATCACATTGACTGTTCTGATTCATTTAATGCAGCAGTTTTACCACACATCTTTGACAAGATTAATGCATGCAGTATGAGCTCCTATGAACCCTAAGTATATTGCAGATTTCCAAGGGTTCTCTACTAACATAACTTCATATTGATGTTGTTTCGTCTGTCCTCTGGACTATCATTTTGGTTATCTTTGTCCCTTTCACTCTGTTTTTTTTCTCACTTTTATGTTGTTATCACACCCTCTTAACTCATTTCAGATTACCCCCCCATCTTTAGTTCAAGGAACATGGTGAAACAAGTATCTTCTGAAAGTGCTTTACCTTATTTTCTGGGCCTCTGCAGAACATCCACACCTCTTTAGGTGCTGGTCCATTTCCTCTGTGGAATTTCTAGGCTCCAGTGGTATGTCTCTACAGCTTTTGAATCTAAGACAGCAGGGTGGCTTTTTGAGATGCTGCGTTAACCCTTTCATTGTCTTGCCTTTTGATGCTTTAAGAATAAATACAGGCAAAGATCAAAGGCTGTTAGTGTACAGGAAATTGCGTTCTTGAAGGGATACTGTCGGGCTTCCTCATCATAAAATTCCAAATTTATTTCTGATAACATCATACTATATTTATTGTAAAATATTCAAATAAAACACTACACATAGATTTCCAAGTTGTTTTAAGCCATATCCCTTAGACATAAAGATACTGTAATGACCTGCTGGGATATGACTAGTTGACCACAGAGTTACCAAAACTCAGCAAAAACATTTGGAGGGGAAATTCCTAAAACAAGAATATTTTATTTCTTCTCTCTTCCTTTTTTTTTTTTTTTTTCTGTAAAGGGCATGGGTGCATTTTGGAATTCCTTTCTGGTTCTCTGTAACATGCACTGTAACAATAATAGTTACTAAAAAGTTAACCTGACATTGTCCCACTTCATTAATTGCAAAATTAGAAAAATAAATTCTCATTCAAGTGATAGTGACTTTTCTGTTAGGGTAAAGAGAAATCTTATACTTTACTGTAATGCAACGAAAGGGTTTGCGCTTTACATGCATGCATATAGTTACTTAGGATATTAATATGTATGCCAAGCATCTTAGTGCTTACACTGAAGCTTAGCTACGACTATAGGAGAACAGAAACTAACTATATTGTGGTGTTTCTTTTGTATGCAAACCCCAAGTTTTCATGAAATGCAACATTTTGTGTATAATCTAAGCCGACATAAGTACAGTTCAGTTGGTTTATTTCTAGCAATGGTCCCTGAAATTTGAGTATGGCCAAGGTGGATCTAAGTATAAGTATAGACATTTGGGGGTTGAAATCTTGTTGAATTTCTTCTTTATGCGAAGTACTAATGGGGAGTGAATGGGCAACATTGGATGTCACAGGAATATTGTTGCTTAATATTTTATGGGAAAGAACAGTTCACACTCATAATGCTAATAGCTAATAAATGTACCTCGAACTGAAATTCTAAACATTATTTCATTCACTATTGCTTCTTCATTTAATTGTCTTAAAAGAAATTCACAGTATTGAATTGAAAAGTTTTAATGTTACAGCTCTATGTCGAAAACACTAATGGACATAATTTCCTCTTTTGAAATGCAATTGGGTGAAAAGCTGTTTATTGAGTTATCAAACTTGCATCATTTTTGAGAACTACAATTTTTTTTTGGCCAAGATGTTGAAACGGTTTTTAATCTGTTAGTAATATGGATATGCATGGTTAGTGTATGATCTATACTAACATAGAAAAGCAAAGTCCAATAAATTTTGAGATTTTTGGTTGCTTTACTTACCTGTTCTAATATATGAAACTTCTAGTCTTTTAATACCATTTTTAAATGCATAAAGGTAGGTGTATATCTGTCTTAGAAAGTAAAACCATATAACCTCGAAGTATAAAAATGCTAACAGTGGTTTTCCTTTGATATTAAAGGCAACAGTTTGTTTTCACAGAAAACGGAAGATGATAGAACATGAATTCTGCAAATTTATTTCTTGGAAGATATAGCATTTTTAGCTCTTGTCTCATAACAAAATAGCTATCCTATTTCCTTGCATGAATGAGTTTTATCTATTTAGTCTTGTGCCAGGTATGAGAATGAATAGGAGAAATAATACCTTTTCCTAACTCTTTAAAATATTTTTTTTAGTAATCTGCTAAGCTTGTCTTAAAGAGAAATTATCTTTCATGAACTGATTTGGGAGTAGAGCACAGTTCTAATGTTTGAATAATTTATGTGTGCACATGTACTTCACATGGAGGTGGGATTTGTATCCCATGGTATGTTACATAGTATCTTTAACTTAGTAGATGCTGGAAAATTGGCCCATCTTGTTCCAATTCCTATAATATTTAATTTCCATGATTTCAAGAGTCCTATGCCTGCACGTGCTAATGTAAAATAAGCACTTTTTATCATGCATTAATGTAATAGTTTAAATCCTGTCTTATGTTTGGAAATCTCTTTTTTTTATTATTTTTCCTTTTAGGTTTTGAATTGTATTCCATGGTGCCTTCTATTTGCCCTTTGGAAACTCTACACAATTCCTTGTCTCTGAAGCAGGTGGATGAATTTCTTGCTTCTGTTGCTGCTCCATCAAGGGAAAATCTACAGGAGACATGTACTGGTTTTAGTTTGTAATTATGTTAATTTTAAATTCTTAACTGTTGTCTAGCTAATCTTTGCAGTGTTTTGCAGCTAGCAAATAAACTAAGGATACTGCTTTTAAAGAAAATGAAAACATACATAAACCGTAATTTTATGTTTTGCACTATCCTGTTGTGCGTATGGACACTTACAGTTCATTGAAGTAATGTCTCTGTTGGCGGGAGTAGTAAATTAAGGATTTAATGAGATCATAATTGTTTTATTTCCTTTATTATTACATTGATGTCTCTGTACTGTCCACACTGTCAGCTGAATTACAGGTAATGCTGTTCAGCGAGCATGCAGTACTCCCAGCTTTATACTATACTGTTCTACTGGCACTAACCTCGGCAGAATAGTATTGTATTTACGCTCAGCTTTCAATATTACTTGGGGTTTCACCTGTAGAGTGCTTTGCAGTTACTTAGCTTTTTAGCAGTTTGTGCTGCATGTTTAAAATTTTGGTGATCTTGAAAGGAAATACAGCTGAGTTCTATCCATATGCATGTGTCTGGGAAAATTATTTCCCATTGTGATTTTACTGCTTTGTCTTTGCAAATGGTTTCAGTTAGGTCAGATTTACCATATATTGGGATGCTTATGAATAATGTGTCAGGTGATTGAAAATCATTTTTCTTAAGGAAGTGTCTAAAGATTTGTGCTTTGATCAGAAAACTTGTACTTGCAAGTACTGATACAATGGTTATCCACCTGTTAGGGTTTTTCCCTGTTTTCTGTTACAGGATTTTTACTTTTTCCCCCATTATTTTATATAATTTAGATTTTAATCAGCAGCTAATTTGATATGGTGTGCATCCTACATTTGAGAAGGAATATAAGCAATTTAAGAGAATGGATGTTACTGAAAAAGAACTCAGGGAGACTTACAAGTATATGAAAACAGTCAGCTACTTAAAATGCCTTTTTATACTCGTTAGGAAGTTTGTGGGTCTTCAAAACCAGTTCAGAATTGAGAGTACACAAGATTAAGAAATACGGAGAAAAACCTTTCATACTCCTAGCTTATGGTTGTCACCTTTCTACCACGGAGTGGTTGGAAATGAGACCTGATACAATTAAAGTTGTAGATGTTTGGCTCCTCTGCTTTCCTGTACTGTTTGGAGGTTGTGTAGAGATTAATGCATTGTGTGCGCTTTTCATAGATGTGTTGGACCCAAGGCCTATTCAGGTTGCAATCATCATAACCTATGAGAAGTAGCACTAATGCTTTTGCCAGTCTTCTAGCAAGGCAGCTGTTACTGAAATTCTGCCTTAACAGCATGAATTTATTGTGTTGCTTTCTGGGGTAAAAAATAGATTTTAAGACCCGTCATTCACATTGTGAAGTTTTGGCACTAGAGTCAAAAATTGGTAGCTGAGCAGCCAGCTGTATAAATGTGATATTTATTTTGCTGGATGTGTACACAGTTCTGTGGCTACTGTTTTTGATGTTTGGCTCAGGTGAGAAAATTTTTATAATTAATGGTTCTTTTTTTCCCCATCATTTCAGCTTCTCCAACTTACATGATGCCCCTTTCAGGAAGAAAAATTCCTTTAAATACATATACCCCTGCAAAAATTCAACCAACTCCTCTTGAAACTTTGCCTGAAAGGCTAGCAGCAGAGAAACCAGCCTTATGTAAGTAAATTCTGCCAGAGGCAGAATGACTAACTTGATTATTTCCAGCAGTATAATTCTTCCTTACATATAATATGACTTCATAGGGCAGCTATTTCTTAACATTCCCTACATAAGTGGAATCTTTTTGTGGGTCAGCAAGAACTCAATAGGATTGCACAAATAGCTTTAGCAGTAAAGCTGTGTTAATAGTTACTTTCTCTTATCCTCTAAATTGTTTCATTTTCTGTGGCCTGAAGTTAGTGAGATTTTGCTTTGAAGTGCAACAGCTATCTCCAAGGAAGACAAAGTAAATTTATTTATTTAAATAGCAGAATTTCTAAGTTATTTTCTGAACACCTGGACCTATGTGACCAGGTTGAGACTAAAGCGGCCAACAGCATGATGATGTGTTCCATCAGTAGTATGTTCAGTCTGAACTGTTCAGCTACACTGTCTGCTTTTGGGTGGTTGTGCTGTTTAGAGAACAAATTTCACTTGGATTTCTGATTTCACTGGACAGCGTAGCTTTTTTCTGTGCTAGGTAACATCCATTTTTCTTGCCTTTGATGCTTTTTAACAAGGATATTCTTAAATTTAAAACCTAATACTTTTTCTCTCTCTATCTGTACAGCTACCCCTGGATCTCCTGTTAATGTATCTAATATTAAACCATCTCTTGAAGAGGCCTCACTAGAGGCCGACCTTTGTGGTGAAACTCCTTCTGAGACAAAATGATCAGACAAAACTGGAAACAACTTCTTAAACAGTTCTTTAGTGTGTGTTCAAGCAAATTACTGAGCTTTCAAAAGCCATTCATGTCTGCCATTCATAGTTCATTTAAGAATCTTTAGTTTATATGTGGTTAACCAGTATTCACAGTATTTAGGTCAAACGTCTTTTCTCATTTTCTAAAACATTTCAGGAAATATACTTACCAGTTTGATGAACCGCACACCTTTTAATGGAAAAGCTGCACATGAACCTTTCCTGTGTCTTCAAATATCTACTGTAAACCTGTTCAAAAAGAAAATGGCATGTGTTACAGTGGCTCTGTTGATGTCACTGTAATAAAGGCATCGTTTGTTGTCATCATAAACTTCTATTTTCAGGAGTTTATAATCTCCCTATGAATTTTTTCTGTGTGATGAAATGTAACACACATCTTGACTTTTTTCTAATTTAACTACATTTCCAAAGAGATCTCTTTTGCCTGGTTTGGAGATAAGGAGATATTTTCTGCATTTTAATTATTTTATGTCATATATGCTGCAATAATTAGGCATGATGGAGTGAGTTAAGGTATCAGCACTTTTGACTACTCTTTTTTTTTCTGTGTTTACATCAGACCTGTAACATTCAAATCTACCTTCTATTGTTCAGTATACATGCTTGTATACGGGTACCTGTCTATCATCGAGCAGATAAAACTGTCTTTTATATGTTTTTATCAAAACCTTCTTTTGTTTACTAAAATAGACAGTTTTATTTTCCTTGCTATATGTTTCTACAAAAAGGTGATATTAGAAAGGAGGTTTTGTCGAAAGATAAATGGTTACAGCTGGTCTGCTAGTAGGTTTGTTCTAGAAATTGTAAATATTCCATCTATGCTTTATTATCGTCCCTTCAGCATAGAGAGAGAGACTGTGGACTACCAGAACTCAGTGCATACTATTGCAAAATACTCAGGATTCGTCATGGCCTGGGAATTTTCATACCTCCCTCCTTCCAGTCTAGGTGGTTGACAGCAACTCTATTAAAAAAAATTTAAAAACAAAACCCAAAAAAACAACAACAACAAAAAAAAAACCACAAAAAAACCAAAAACAAAACAAAAAAAATTAAACCTTTTATAAGATATATAAGAAGCATTTGTAAGTCAGTGGAACATGGAGTTATGGGGTTATATAGAATAATCATTCAGTCTAAACAATTCTTGTAATTTTTTTCTGTGGCATGAAAAATTACTGGATTATAATTATCCCAAATGTATGAAAATATTGACCACTTCTTTAAGTTCAAGTGGCTGAGTAGTAAGAATGGACTTAATAACTACATCTTAGGTAAATCCTTTCATGTTTAAGCTGCAGAAGACATAGCTTACGAGTAAAATGTTTAGGGCTCTTATTTGTCTCTAGAGCCAGTGCAACTATAATTACATTCACTTTGCCACAGGGTCTCTTTTCAGTGTTTACCATATATGAAATGGCTTCAGCAGACTATTTTTAACAGTTCTGGTAAAATACCAAAAATATGAAGAGTTTCACAGCTATATACTTCAAGCATTTTGTTTTCTGTAGTGTAATTGTGTTATTGACAATGTTGGTCTTGCACACAACTGAATGTATACTTGTTTATCATTGGAGATAAAACAAACCTGTAAAAATTTAAGTATACGTATCATTCCAGTCAACCAAAGCTGTGGCATAACTTTTTTTATGTGCTTCTAAATAAAATCAAGTTTGCTGGCACCTTCTCTCTATTGTGTTTTCTTTTGAAAGCCCTGTGAAGTATAGTGAGAAGTTGACAAAGTCATCTCAATAGAAAACAATTTACAGATAAGCCATTAATTTGCAAATTAGCCAAAATTTCTCTTGGTGGTAAGGATATGGCATAAGAAATTACATTATCATTTTACACTGAAATCACTCCTCAGAAAGATAAGCAGCAGTCACACATTCTGCAGTGCTTCGTCATGTTCCAGAATGGTAACATCAAATTCAGAACTACTGTGAGTGCCCTTCACCTTCCTATTGAGACTGACAATAGGGCACAACATGGACTCTACAGATTTGAACCTATTTTTAGTTCTATTTCTTTATGCAATAGCGCTCTCTCTCACATTAAACTTTTTGCGCTGTGCATCCTCTTCCAGCCAGATTTGACAGAGGTCAAGGAATATGGTTACAGAAAATCAGTGGCTGAATGTGACTGTAAATCCCAAAATATTATCACCCTGCAGTGTAGTTTAAGTACTTACTTAGTTTAGCATTTCTTCAAAAATGGAGCATGATTACAAAACAGACCAAATCACAAAAATATTTGTGAAAACTCCTAAAATTAATTTAAATCTTGTTTTATGTTTCTTTATAATAAATAAATTTCAGTTATGTAATTGCCCAAGCACACAGAAGTTGTTAAGGGAAAGCAGGTGTGCTTCCAAAGTTCAATTTGTAGGAATCCATATAAACAAGCCTATGGTGGTATGCATACAAGAAATAATTATACATCTTATTATATAATAATATATCAAAAATAATGATCATACATTAAACAATAGCATCAAAAACAGCTCAAAGGAAGATGGGAGAAGAGATGTGACACAAGATTTTTAAAAGCTGTTTCAATGCAACAGACAAATGGCAGAATGTAGGGATTCAACACAACTTCCTGTCATCTAACACCAATGGAAGCATAATATTCCTTTATTTTTCCTGCATTTTTTATCAGTTTACAGCAATTATATTTTTGACAGATCCATAAGTAACTTGCTAAAGAAAAAATAGCAAAAACTTTCACAAGAAAGTCAATTCTGCAAGAAGCAGTTTAAGAAAAGAAGTGTACTTTGTAGTATTTGTTTATGTTTCTTTTATTTTTCTTTGTAAGTAGTGGTTTTCATTTTGCTTGCTTTTGTAAGGAGGACAAAATTTCAGTGAGTATTTTCAAATACTAATTTTTTGATTCCCTCACTTGGCCCTTAAAAACAACCATCTTATGCTCTGAAGTACTGAAACTGGTGTAGCAACAAAGCAGTTCCGAGTGTATTACTGTGAAAAACAGATGTCAAATAAAAAAATAGGGCAGTATTTTATCTATAAATAAAGGGAATGTGTGAGTGTCTGAATGGCATCAAATGTGGGCTTAGGAGGAGGAGAATGCACTAAATACAGAGAACATCCATATCACAGAAGGTAGAAGCTAATGTGGAAAAGACCTTATAGCAAGCTTAAATTCTGCATTGATACAAAAACAGTTCTAAAGTGGACTTGCTAAAAAAAAAATGGACTGATTTTGAAAGTTGTTTGTCACTGTGCCACACAATGTATGAATGTAGTATATAGAAACAGACTTCAAATCCAGAGTTCTAAAAATTAATTCTTACAGATCTCCATCCTGTTTAGTCAAAGGGACAAAAGTCACTGACAAGGGAAAACAAGGTAACTGGGTAACATGCATTTTGCACCAGATCCAGAATCCTTCTAATATAATGGCAGTATCTTTGCTTCCAACAAAGCCTGTTTGGTCTGGATGCATCTATCTTACTAAATCGCCTGTCCTATTTCATCTCTCCAGAAGAAGGAATAACTGCTCCTTGATTTAATAAGATTATATTTGTTGTATACTAATGCAAATACTAAAAATTATGTGAATCTTTTAAAATCTAAGTCCATTCAGACTTCCTGTTCAATTTGTCTTCAGATTCTTGATAGTTTTTTCATTTCTCTTTTGGATGATGGGTGGGAATATATTTAGACTTAAAGTATTATATGTAAAACTTCCACAAATTATTTTAAAAGGCTACTCTGGAAAATATTTTAGCTATTTATGAATCTTAACTAAGAGTCTGTAGCCATTTTTAAAGAGCACTTGCACAGAACATGTTGAATTTCAAATACTGAAAAGTAGAAAGGGAAAAAAAAAAACAAAAGAATTCAGAAGACCGAAATGACATTGTATTTGAAATAGAATGGAAAAAGCAAAAGCCTGGACATTCCTGCCTTTTCTAACTTCAATATTAGTTGTGAATAATTAAGCACTGACTACAACTGTGAAGTTCTGGGCTGCACAAATCAAGAATGATGCTAAGGCACCTGAATGCATCCAGACGAAGACAACCAAGCAGGTGGAAGGGCTGCAAGGTCTGTCCTGAGAGGTGGTGGGGTTCAATTAGTTTGCAGAGAAGGATGCTGAGGGGCAACATTATCGCTCTGTACAGCTGCCAGAGAAGGGAATGTGGAAAAGGAAGTGCTGGGCTCTTCTCCCTGCAATCCAGCAACAGGGTGTGTGGGAATGGTTCAAAGCTCCATCAGGGGAGGTTCAGTCTGGACATTAGGAAGCGTTTCTTTACTGAGAGGGTGGTCAAACCTTGCACAGGCTTTTTGAGAGGAGGTTGATACCGTGCCCCCGTCAGTGCCTTAAAAACAGGCACCTGGATAAAATCCTTTATACTGGGCTTTAAATTTAAAATGGGTCAGGCCTGAAGTGGTCAGGCAGTTAAACTGGATGATCACTGTAGGTCCCTTCCAATTGAACCATTTATTCTATTCCTATTCTATTCTATTCTAGTCTAGTCCATTCCATTCCATTCAATTCCATTATTAATTGCCATATATTTTAACCTCAACATAGGCTGTGCATTCAATCCACAAGCAATAAGGATAAACAAGGATCACAGGAACACAGAGTAACTCAGGCTGGAATGGGCCTCAGGAGGGCTGTGGTTCGATGTCTTCCTCAAATCAGGGTCATCTGTGCAACGAGAAAACTTCACTTAATCCAGCTTGGGTTTGAGAGCCTTGAAGGGTGGAGGCTGCACCAACTCTGAGCAGCTGGGTCCAGTCATGGGCATGTCTTCATCACTTCTCTTGCTCCTTAACACTATACAGTTTTATTTTGATAAAATTACTTAGGTTCAATTTACAGACCTACAGCAATCTTGACAAGTACTTTCTGTTGCCTCTTCCTATGCATGTGCACACTAAGAGCAGATTTTGTTGAAGACTGGTCCAAAACGTCACTTCCCTTTCCCAGTAGCTTTTAGATCTCATGGTGTAGGACAGTGTGTCTTTTCATGTTGAATCGTTCTGTTTATTGCTTCCAGATGCTCTGAATCAGAGCTGGTACTAACTGAAGATCTGCAAAATGCACAAAACTCTAAACCCGCCACTTTTTTCATATTCTTTCCTGTGCTTGTCTCCATCAGACAAAATTCAGCCTTGCTTAAGTAGCCATTATTCTGGCTGAAATTGGCTTAATTAGGAAAAAAAGGTGAATTTGGCCCAATAAGTAAATCAAGGGATGCTTTTCACACATAACAAAATTATTTTTTAAAACTTTTTAAAAATTAAAATTAGATTTTATTAAATGATGTGCTTAAGAAATTTTGTTTAGGTTTTAAGTAAATTTTCAATGTAATTTTTTTAACTTAGCCAAATAGTCCTTTAAGATATGACTAAATTTTTGAGTTTGGACAGCAAGAATTCCAAGTTATATGGCAATAGGTAATATTTCTTTAATATAATTAATATAAAAATATTCCTTTTTTTGCCCCCAGTATAATGTTATTCTGCCCCAATGGCCATACCCTCCTCAGAGATGCTTTTCTCTTCCCTGCCCCCTCTCAAATTAGTACCTTGTTTTTTATCCTGAATAAAAAACGGTTCTGGATTTCCAGCAAAAATCAGATTTTCAAAATAATGGCAACAATCCTTCATAAGGGAAAGTGAGTATCTAATAAAAATGTTGGTCTCATTAGGCTTTGGAATTAAATGCATGTACAGAGAACCAAAGAAACACACTGAGTAAATATTCTCTAAACTGCTCAGCTTTCAGCTGTTTAATTTAATAACTTCACTAATGCTCAAAACACCATAGCAGTTTCCAATTTACAAACCTGGAAAACAGAAATAAGAAGAGAAATAAGCCTTTTGATAAAAGCAATCTAAGCATAATAAATCAGGAAGAGCTTGAAGAGAAGAATAGAAATTGAGCCGTTTTCTTTGCATTTTACCTTTAATATTGTGTTTACTTTTCTAAACTGTCTTGTCATTCTAATTGAATATCATTGATGTGGGAAGCTACTGATGAGCATAGACAGGGCAAGATGCTGGTACTTCATGTTCTGCAGGTGATGCAGAGAAAATGGCTTGTAATGGTCTCTTACCCTGTGTTGCAGTAGCATTAAAAGGTGTTACCCAGATTGTATGTGGTAAAACATAGCCCAAGTTCTCTAAAGTATCTTTATTTACCAATTAAAATCTTAGATGCCTTCATAAACATTGCAAAAACGAAATAAAATACCGTAGTTAGTCCTGGGGAAATCTTAACAACGTTGCTGATTGCACTGAAAATGCAGAACTTTGAAAATAAGGGGGATTTAGGAAAGTGTAGTTTTATTTTATAATGTTTGGTATGGAATTTGAATGCTACCTTTAGGAGTTTTCAGGATCTGCTTTTCTTTTGGTACCTAGGAATTTAAAAGTTTTTCACCATGTAAATTCTGTCAGTATGATGTTATTAAATACTGCAGCGAATTAAATATTAAAATATCTGGAGGGAGGAGGGGAACACATGATGGGACAGGACTGCTAATCTGTAAAACATGTTTTCTTTTAAACAGTTACACAGTCAGAACATATTATGATCACCCCCAAGCACCTGAAGTCAATCACCACTGCAGCCTGTCCTCTCCTCCTCGGAATTCCTTTTCAGAGCCTGGCTGAAAACTCAGTTGACAGCAAAAGCAGGAAGTTGCTGGGATAAAGTTCATTGGGAGAAAGCTGTGATACACTAACTCACAACACCTTACAGCCTCATTTGTACCTCAGGACAACACAGGAAGATGGGATTTCCCACTCAGGCTAGTATTGCAGGTGTCAACATGAACCAAAGGAGTTTGTGTATTGTAAACAACATGGGGCATCATAGTGCCCCTCCAGATTCCTTTTCTTACACTGCTGCTTGACCACGTTCTTCATGTTCTGTGCTAAATTTAATAATTTAGTTCTTAGAACACTTTTGTGATCTTGCAAACCCAATGACTCTTAAGGACTTGCAGAGCCTGTAATTAAGATTCCTCATAAAACCTTGGGGTTTATTTCTCTGCTGTTTGTTCTAGATGAGAATTTCCAAGAAACCCAAATTCCGGGAGCACTGGGGTGCACGGTGGTTAGTCTGGGTGCATATGGACTGCCGACACCCTTCTGTGCAATTCAAGATCACATCACCTGTAACTTTCTTGGCAGGACCAACAGAACCATGTTCTGTTCTTGGGAGAACAGAACATGGCCTTTGTGCGGAGGTCATCCATGCCTTCCCAATGAGGTTAATGAACTTTAGCTGTGTGTTTAAGAATGTGCCTTTAAAGACCCAGTTTCAAAGCAACACCTAGCTCAATTCCACCCCTAAGGGACTTAACAGCTGTCCAGTAGAGCTCCTTTTAGTAAGGGGGAAAACCAGGACTATGACATCACACTTTGCCTTCCCATTCCCTTTTATTTTACTTGCAGAAGCCAAGTTAAGCAATTATTTGCATGGTTCACTGCAGTAACAGCATCTTTGCTTGAGCAGCAAAATGCAACAGTGTGATAAATACATATTATAGTGTTGGCTTTTCGCAAATATTAAATGGATGTTGTGTGTGTAGTTTTAATTCTTACAAAAGTAGCCTTGTTATATAGTTGTGTAATAATAACTAATGCCTTTATTTCTGTTACTAACTAAATTTAGATATAGTGGTGAAATGGCTAATATAGTTAGAAAGACATATACGTATATATATATATAACATATATATTTTATAAAGTTTATAGCTTTACTTA
>VZRL01000552.1:198595-308259 GCA_013397895.1 Origma solitaria
CCCCCCCCCAATACAGACACCCTTTACTAGTTATTTTGTGGGCTGTTGTTTTGTATTACATTCTGAAGTTACTGCACTGGCTTTATTAATTCAGTAATATCAATTCATCTGTTTTCTGAAGGCCTTTAGGATTATAGTGTGCATCTTATGCATAATTTCATTTTCTTGCATGTAATTTTGAGGAAGTAAATCTGTGCTACACTTAGTTTTTATTCCATCTGAATGTTGTTTTACGTGGTGCAACAATTTCATATTACTTCTGTTTTCTTTAGCTTCGAGTAATATGGAGTTTCTTCTAAGGAACAACACAATTTTTTTTTCCCTTCAGACTGCAAGGGGAAAGATGTAGACCTTATCTTTTTCTCTTTCACCAAGACAGACAATTGAAATAATTAAAATTGTGCTAGCTTCACACATGCTGGGTGATATCACTTACTCCTAATGTTTACCAAACAAACATTTTAAGTGCATTGTATATATCAACTAATGGCAGCACAGAGAAGAGAAAGTGTCAAAATTGGTTTGATATGTCTATTAGATGTGTTTGACTTTTTTACTGATCGCCATTGACATCTCCTTTCTGCCTTTCCTTGTCGCAATTATGATAATTTTATCAATGAGACATATCCTTGTGATTCTTAACTAATAGTATTGCCTAAAGGCCTGGCATCTAGGGGGAAAATCAGTTCTTAAGACAGAAACATTTACTGGATGGACAGAAATTTAGTGCTTATCTAAAAGAAAAAGAAAAGCATGTTGTCAAATCAGTTCAGATTCTAACTGAGGAGATAAGTAACAATATAAATGCCAAATTATAGAGAGCCAGTTACTTTGTTGAGAGTAGCCGACAGTGGTTCCTAAATAATGTGGACTTCCTACAAAGTGTAGGAATATCAAGGAAAACCATTCTTCATCTTTCTTTGTCTTTAAATACTGAGTAATTAAAGTTCATATTTTGTAAGTCACATTTCTCTCCTCAGGCAGACAGCAACTAATACATGTAACAGAAGAAATAACACATGATCGGGGGAAAAAAATCCCAAACACAACATTTTGACTGCAGTGAGGCACATGGTGAGAAGTAATTTCAACAATAAATGATGTACAGTGTATATTGGGATAGGAGGCACCAGTGTGTCATGCATGTCTGTTTTTCTTTTGTCCCATGTTATGAGAAGGATATGAATGGAATCTGACAACTCTGTAAAAGATTCAATAATCAGAGAGCCTTTGTATTTGCAAAATGTGGAGATTTTGATGGTTTTACACTCAAAAGAACTATCCCTAGCATATTAATGTGTTCTTTGAGGTCATACAGTGATTTCTAGTAGTTAATCTAGTATTTATCTTCATTATTTCTCTGCTCCATGTTTTATACAATTTTCTCAGTATTTATCTGGATTGGGTCAGCATAATTTATATGCAGAGTCTGCTTTAAATATACAAATAGAATGCATAAAATCTTGTAAAATCTCGTTGAAGTGAGTTCTATTCTGGAGGCCATTCAGGTGGTTAAATGAATTCTCTTGGTAACTGCTATTTTCAGTTATTTTCTGTTTTTTTTAAATACGTTGACCAGCAGCAAAGGATATGCCATCTTGTTCCTAATCTCCTTGCTTAGATTCAGTAATAATCTTTAATTATAAATTGCCTTGAATTGGCATCACTCTGTCATTTTGTTTGAGAGGCAAGAAGACAAGCCAGCTGTGATCTGAAGAAAAATATTTTTTTAACTGAAATACTGTTTTTTCCAGTATTACAATTGATGTTGGGAAATAGTGATGAGCTTATACTACTAAACAGCAGTGAACATAATAGAAGTTATCAAATGCTTTATAACCATAGAAGTATCCTAAAAATACCATCAAAAAGTTTTAAATATCTGTTTATAGGTGATGGTACCTACACTTACTGTGAATCTCAAATTATTTTCTTCTGTATTTTCTTTCATAGAAGTCTTCTACATAATGCTTTTCTGGGGTTTTTTGGGTTTTTTTTCCCAGATAAGGATACAAATGATGTTGAAGCCATATGGCAGCTTGGATAACTGGCATTAAAAGTCTTGGGAAAGAACAGCTGAACACATACATGCTGAGTTTTGGACCTTTGCCTATGGAGCTGGCCAGTCATCAACTAGCAGTGCTGTTCCCTTGAGCTTTTGATGTTTGTGGCACCAGCTTCTGATGCTGCTGTTGCTTTCAAATATCTGACAGATTTCTTGGTTTTAATTCTGTTCTTCATACTGCAGCACAGAATGGGAGTTCGACAGTTTCAGGCTCAAGTGCCAGGCTGGAGCTTGCTGGCAGGAAGGTTTTCTGCTCTGATTTTCTTCTGTACTGGTTTACAGTGAGCGTAATTATTCTGCAGTGAATGCTGACTCCTTCCCTTCTGCTTGTTTACTTTTCCAAGTTGGTTGCTTTTGGTTACCAGAGGACACACCGATGTTTCAAACAGGAGCAAATTAATTTTAAATGTTGTGTTCTGAGAAGAGCCTTTGTGTTACTTCCCGGTTCACAAGGCTTTTTTAACTCCAGAAGTGCATGAAGATATCTCTTCTTCCTTTTCTTTAGGCCACATACTGCTGTGGCAAGTAATTTGTTTTTGGCTTGTTTTTTGTTTGTTTGTTTCTTTCTTTGTTTGGATGTTTATATGTAACTAGGTAGTATGATTAATTTCCAACCTTGCAGTACATGTAGCTTATTTATACATTTCAGTTTCTTGTAACAGAACAAATTGAGTCTTTCTGGAAGGTTCCAGGAGACATTTCCAAAGTGTAGGGTAAAAAGTGGGAATTAAGAGTAAGAACAGATAAATACTTCGGTCTCTTGGCTAAAATCACAGGGTAGTTGGAAGTTGCAATGCAGAATTTTTGTGTCCTATGCGCCCAGTAATCATGGTTCCTGATGGTGCATAATTTCAAATTAAGAAATTCTCACTAATATTTTTGTTTCAGCAACTGAAGCCTTGTCAAATTTATTGTTTCACTGTTTGATATGGTGTTAAAGTAGGAAAAAACTGCCTTTGCTATTCTAAAAGTGGTAATTTACTCCATAAATATGTATTAAATTCTATTAAATATAATGGGAAGCATTACTGAGTTTTATATGGGCTTTCTGCAGTGAAAAATTTTGGTTGCTGGTTTGCTTCAGTATTTCGAATCTTTATTTAGCTTTAAGTGTTTTATTGTTTGATTCACAGAATCACAGAATTGTTAGGGTTGGAAGGAATCACTGGAGATCAGTTGGTTCACCCCCAGACCATCTAGTCCAACCCCAAAATGCTTAAAAGCTCTCTGGAGGAAGTGTATCTGTAAAAGTTGTGGTACACAAAACTGGTAATGAAGTATGCCTTGACTGTGAGAATGAAAGGAGACCATTTAAGATTACAGGAACATTAGTAATAGTCTCTCCATAATAGAAGTTTGTTAATGACAAGTAAAATCCTCTTCAGCAGAACTGTGGGCATTTTGTTTACTCCTAGTTAATTAGCATAGGGAGCAGCAGATTTATTGGAGACTAAGCAGGGAAGCAGAGATAGGAACATCACACCCTGGTCACTTAAATCCAGGATTAAACCAAGGTTTTTTTGCTCTGGGCAGATACAGAGGAGAAATACCACTCAGATATCCTCAAGAGGTAAAAAGTCACATGAAAGTTTACTAATAAACTATAGAAGATCCAGGAACTTTGTCAAATGATTTAGTACAACATGAAGCACTAATCACAGCATAGACTTAGTCCATTGAATACAAAAAACCTTTAAACCCGTTTGATGTTGTGTTCTGTGAGAAGAATATTTTCTTTTGCAAGTGATATTTGCACACAGCTTCCTCTCTTATTTTAAAACAAATCAATGGGTATTGGTCTTAATGGGATTTTGGGGGTTGCAGAAGATGGAATAAAGTATTTCTTTATTTGTTGTGTCTTTGCTGCTTGGCCTGTGACCTTCTAAGCCTCAAAATGGCAGCAAGTAGCAGCTTTAAAAGTTTGCATCTTGGTAGCATGTTTTAAGTCAGCCTTATTTGTGAAATATTACAGAGCTTTTGAATGTAGTTCATGGTCATGGATGATGAATTTCAGAATTGTTTCTACTTAACACTTAGATGCTAACTTTCTTCATTAACTCTTGTTTGCCTTTTAAACATGACATAGCTATGCTGAATTTTTTTGTGAACTATGTTGACTACAGAGCCACTAGCTACAGTTTAGAGCAAAGGTGAGTCTGATAATGAAGAAAGCATGGATTTGGAAACAAATGTGACCTTTCCGTTTTGTGAAGTAGCTATGTCACTGAAATGGTTCCCATGATGCTGAAAATAGAAATGAAAAGGCGTCTTCCCGGTGTTCTGGCATCTACTGGTGTATCCTTGCTGTGATGGTGACTCTATCTTTCTTTGTAACCGATGGGCATGGCTTGTGGTGAGCACTTGTGTCTGTAAAGGCCAAACAATACCAAACAAAGCATTTGCAGTAGTTGTGACGGAAGGGTAAAATAGTCTGTTTCCAAGAGAAACAGGAAAAAATGAAATAAATGTTACTTATTCTTAGGGTGCTTATAAGCATCTAATGCTATTCATTAAACACAGTATACTTTGTTAGAAATACATTAGAATCCTAATAGAATAAAAGAGTTTGTGTTTGATTGATTGTGAATAAGATGATAGGCGAACTTTCTTGGGGAGTGGGGGAGGATTGCTGATGACCTATAGAGACAGATGTGGAAGAGCCAGGATGCCATTCCTTGAACCTAAAGCAAGGTGTCTGCATGTATGGAAGTTGGAAGCATTTTAGTACACTCAGGAGATCAGGTCTAGTCCATGGTCATGCCTGAATGATGTGGTAGCTGTTATGCACGTTTTTTGAAAGCTTTGTTTAATAAAATTATTGTGAGTAGACAAATTACATGGGAAAAAGTTGAGAGACAAATACGGGAGAAGTTGCTGTGGATCTGTAATGGTTGTAGGTGCTCCAAGAGGTGAGTGACTAAAAAGAATCAAATGGACCAAAAGGCTGAAAAAATGATCTGGAGAGATGCTCTGTTTTGTGCATGATAATATTCAAGTATGTTTTTAACCTATTAAGACGACTATCTTTACGGTATCTTTTATTAAAAAAGCCCACCCAAGAAAATTTTGAAAGACAGATGTTGGTGATAGTTCTGTTTTGGGGGACACCCTGCAAGAGCTAAGGCAAGGCTGAATAGGGAAGTAGTGGTCATAACTTCTGGTTGATACAAAGTCCCATTTCTGTGATCCTCTCTCAGCACCTTGCATAAAGGCTCTGTTTTCTGATCAAGCTTTGTTTTATTTTTAGGAGCAAAGCATTGTGTTTAAAATGGAAGTTGACGTGAATGGAGAGTCCAGAACTGCCCTCTCCACCCTCCCCGTGCCTCTTGCAGAGATGAGTTCTGCGGGCAGGATGGAAGCAGAAAAGCCCCGCTGTTCCAGCACCCCCTGCTCACCAATGAGGCGGACAGTTGCGGGATATCAGATCCTTCACATGGATTCTAACTACCTGGTTGGCTTCACAACTGGAGAGGAGCTGCTAAAGTTAGCCCAGAAGTGTGCGGGAAGTGAAGAGAATAAAGGAGAATCTGGTCCGAACTTGCGCTCCAAGCACCTCGATTCAGGACTTCCACGTTCCTCGCGTTTGTACAAAACCAGAAGTAGGTACTACCAGCCATATGAGATCCCAGCAGTAAATGGAAGGAGGAGGAGACGGATGCCCAGCTCAGGGGATAAATGCAATAAAGCTTTACCATATGAACCTTACAAGACACTTCATGGTCCCCTGCCTCTCTGCCTTTTGAAAGGTAAAAGGGCTCATTCAAAATCATTGGACTACCTCAATTTAGACAAAATGAGCATTAAGGAACCTGCTGACACAGAAGTGCTACAATACCAGCTCCAACACCTTACTCTTAGAGGGGATCGTATGTTTGCAAGGAATAGCACATGAGCTATAATCTCAAATTTAGAAATGATTTCTGATATTTTCTCTGTTGCTGCAAAAATCCACTGTTGTACTGTGTACATGACTGTCCACTTTGTACGTGGTTGTATCAGCTCAGTGTTATCAGAAAGTAATTTATTTGAATAGAGTCTTGGCAATGCAGTGTGTCACAAATACTTGGAGAGAGAAATCGTTCCTGAGCAAGCAGCTTCTGATGCAGATTTGACTGCAACTAGTGGATATTTCTTTGGACACATTTTAACAAAAAAAAAAACCCTTTTCATTTTTGGATTTTTTTTTTGTACAGTTAGATCTAGTATTTACAGTAATTTAACACTGAAAAATTGGTGATGTCTGCTTGGTTGTTGCTGATTTTGGCTTGATGTTAGAAACTGCTCTTGGATAAGTACTCAAGGAGGTCATTTGGTTTTACTTTCTCTTGCTCTAGTAAAATGTATGGGTTTTTCTTACAACATGGACCAGAAAGTGAGCTTGACTGGATAAATCACTTGCTGTTTAAACAATCCAATTCATGCATTTTCAGACTGCACTTGTACTGGTGATGTGGGTGAGATTCGTTCTTCAAAGAAACATTTGCTACTTGAATTCTATTAAATTATTTTTTTTTTTTAGTTTCTGCATGGAAGTAATTGCTTTGTCCTTTCTATTCTATAAAACATGTTCAGAATAAGTATTTGGATTATTTAAAGCAGATCTTTCAGGGAGTAAAGATTTCTTTCTTTTTTTGTTAGATTTTATTTTTACATTGTCTTGAGACAGAGACTGGAATGTCTGCACTGATATGTCGCTAATGTTTTTGATTTTAATTTGTGATTTCCATTTCATATGTAGTAGCAGAAGATGTCAACTTCAGCATAGCTTTGGAAATTCTGTTGGCTTGGAGCATTGGACACTTGAGCTCTGGAGGGCAAATTTTTTTTTTTGACAAGAGTGCAAGTGAAATATTTCTGTATCAGCATTTTGAGGAGATGATCTTGAATTTTTCAGCAGAATAATACACTGGCTTACTTTTGTTATCAATAAATTTTTATCCAAACATGACATAAAATGCAGTTTTGACAGCTGTATTCCTGGATGTATTTAAAACATTTTGGTAACTTCAGTTTAAAAATGAAAAATAGTTTTCTTACTTTCTTTTTAGGTGCAGTGTTTTCATGAAACTGTGTAACTTGGTTTTGGCTGATGACCTCTGCAGAAGTTAAAAATAATCTCATATTGCTTTGAAACATAAATTACTTGATCAGTTGTTCCTGATAGAGTTAAATTTTTTTTGTTTGTTTGTCATTCAGAATGAATAGGAAGCACTAGTTAGTGCATGTGCTATGGAAAACGAAGAGTTCTTACTCTGTCACTCCACAGTTTAAATGAAGGCAGCCCACTAGTGAGTGTTTTGTGGTTTGGTTATTTTTTTTAGGTTTATTAGAAACTACAGAAAAACCAATACGTATTTTTGAAAGTTAACTGCACTGGTGTAAATTTATTGTATTGAAAAATGAACTTGAAAGTCTTCCTGTGTAGTCTTTAGTTTGAAATACATATACGGTCAGATGCCAAAGAAATGGGGGATTTGTTTAAGGAATAAACACCACTGTTTATTGAAATACCCAGTTAAATTGTATTTCTGGCTGAAAAATAAAAAGGGTGTTATAAACAGCTATTGTTGTGGATTCATTTGCTTTGTAGGAGAAAGAGAGGACATTTAAAAAATACAACTTCAGACAAAGGAACATTTAAAAACTTGGAAATTTAGGTCCTGGATTTCCATTAAATTGATGGTTAGGTTTGTTCCTTTGTTTCAGGAAAAGGGCCATGCATTTACTTTATGTGCATGTTTCTAATGTCCTGTGCTGTAATTGTATGAGAGGGGTTGATGGCTATCTGGCTGATTCAGACATAAAAAATGTGTTGGTATTTTATCTACTTGGTGATTTGTTTGTCGGTGTGCTCAGACATGATCATGGTGTTTGCTTAACTCATACACGCTTGCAGCTCTCATCACGTGGGATATACTGCTTACCGTAGCTGTAATACAGGGAAAGCAAAGAATAGTTAATAGATAACTTACTTGTTTTTTCTAAGTTTCAATGGTACCAAAGAATTGGAAACAAATTATCCAGCATAATCACTTTTTAAATGTTTTAGTGTGGTCTGGTTGAAGCCAGTTATTAAGCTTAACCTTAAAGGATTGTGTGCTAAAAAGATACAATAGGAAAAAATAATCCTAAGTGAGAATATAGTCAGTAAAAGCTAGAAAAAAATGCCTTGAATAAGACTAATTTTATTGTGGAGCTACATTACAGAAATATAACAAAATTGTTAAACTGTTGTAGGAAAAACGTAGATTAAAACTGAAAACTGTAGATTTATTACAATGCTGATAGCTTTAGAGCAATGTCAGGGTTGGCAGCCAACAGTAAAAGAGCAACTGTCTTTGCATGTTGCTGGAGCATTTGGCAAGTGTGGTTTTATTGATGAGTCTGAAGACTGACTTTTTACATAAATGGTTTCCTGTGATTTGATCCTAGTTGGGACATCAGTTTCCCTGATGGGCGATTACACTGAACACTGTAAGAGTGGCACAAATATGTGCCTGATAGACAGATCCTTCTAAGAACACAGTAAAGTTGCAATTGCTGATTTTTTTTTTCTCTTTTTTTCTGTCTCACAGTACATTTTTTTAGCCAGAAGTTAATGCCAGCTTTCCAAGTTCTTGAAAACGTTCAGACAGATTATATGAAGGTTTTTCCCTAGTGATTTTGACAGTGAAGTAAGTTTTTTCTCTATTCCATCACAAAAGCACTCCGGGAAGATCAAACTACCATCAGGTCTACAGAATGTGGAAAGCTTCCTTTCCTTCTTGGAAGAAGCAAGGGGGCATTACTCTAATGTTTCAATACCTGGTCTGTCTTGCGTCCTCTTTAACTTACTGTTAGCTTTAGTAGTTTTGTAATAGAGAATGACATTGAGGCAAACCTACAGAGAAACTATCTAGGCCACATTAGAAGAACTGGAGAAAGAAGACTGTCAGTTTTGGGGGAAAAACCCAGCATCAGTTGTCTTGTGCTGAAGGCAAAAGAGAAGGTAAGGAGATTAACTGACCACATTCCAGCCATTTTTAGGAGACAGGTTCTCTCACCTTGCATATACCTGGTATCACCTATCAAAGAATTGGCCTGGAGTAAAAGGAAGGCGAGGGCAAAGGAGGAGAGCCTTGCACAGTGCTTTAATTTCTGTAGAGAGTATGAAGACAGAATTCAACAGAGTGTATCAGGAGAAAGGCTGGAGAAATAAATGGGAAAGCTCAGAGCGGCAGTGCTGCAAGAGTAGGAAGAGTGTGGTTCCAGTGTCGAAGCAAAGACATGGAAGACGATGGTGTGCTGGTCTCATATCTCACTGGGGAGCACTGGAGTCTGTCTCTGCCTGGTTAAGGAGGCTGATGGGATGTCTTCCAAAATGCTGTGATCCAGCTGGGCTGCAGTGAAGGTAGAAGCAGCAGCTTGAGGTTGTGTGTGTGCACTTTCATACTCAAAAGTGTAGATGAAATTCAGATGCAGGTGCTGAAGGAATAAAATAATAATCTTTATTCCAATTGATTATGGCCTTAATGCAAATCCTATGGTGTTTCTATGATATTGGCCAGCCCTACGCAGTGTCAATAGGTAGATGGTGCAATTTTGTAGCCTGAGAAGCTGTCTGAAAAAGAACAAAACTATTGTCTGTTAAGTTTCTTTATTATTAATTTCAGTTTGAAAAAAACTAAGAAACTTTCCAGGTTGTTTATGCATTATGGTGTAAATACCAACTATGATGTCTAATAGGATTATTGCTCCATTTCATTTTGGCATTTTGCTATGCTCGCCTGCTGAAGCTCTTCATGAGCTGTTCTTTCTGTGATGGTGAAGGCGACGCAAGTGCTAAAATATGCAAGAACTTTGAGAACAGCATTGACAGCCTGAACCCTGTGAGAAAATGGAGCAAGCCATCATTTCACTGTCATGCTTTAACTGATTTTTCAGAAACTCAAAAATTGTTCAAAAAAAGCATTTGGTACTGGGATGCCTTTAAAGTCTATTTCAGGCCAGGAATGTTGCAGCACAGAGCTTCATGGTGTGAACTATAGTCTGCAAATGGATAAAAGCAGAAGGGGAGAGAGAATGTCCTCATGCACTGGAATATCAAGTAGTGGAACACCAACCTTTTAAGCTAAGTGGGTGAAAGAGGAATGTAGTTAATGCAAATTTGTTTGTTTCTGCCCTACCTCACTGATTTAAAGTTTCAATGTTAATTGTGGCAAACGTATTCCAATTTTTGTAAAGAAATATTGGAGGATATCCAGAATAGCTACAACTCCAAGCAACTGACTGCAAGATTTTTACCCACCCATCTATAATAAGGCCTTCTATATTACTTAACTATTTTTATCAGCCTTTTAATATTTTGCTGGGTTTTTTCAGAATTAGTCTTGGTAAAGAGATAGTTGGGAAAAAAGCAATATTGAAGTAAGAAATACTGATGGGGTTGTCAGTTAAAATAGTAGATAAACAGTCATGTAGGTATGACCATCCTATTGATTTAATAACTGAGGTAGAACTGCAAGCATAGGAAAAATAAAAGTCATTTAACCACTCCCAGGAGCAGAGGTGGGGTACAATGATCTGTAAAGACTGCTCCAGTCTGTATATTTTGTGAGACACAGTCATGTTTCAGAGGTGATGAAGTGCTTAGTGGAAGTTAGTTTTGACATTTCAGAGGGGTTTTTAGGAGGCTGAATTACCCTGTTCTTCCAGAAACATGGAATCATTTAGGTTTGAAAATGCCTCTAAGATCATTGAGTCCAACTGTTAACCAAGCTGCCAAGTCCACACTAGACCATGTCCCTGAGTGCCACATGTACAGGTCTTTAAATAGCTCCAGGAATGGTTATGCCACCACAGCTCTGGGCAGCCTGTTCCAGTGCTTGACAACCCGTAAAATGAAGACATTTCCCCTAATATCCAAACTAAACCTCCCCTGGTGCAACTTGAGGCTGTGTGGTGTTGCTTGTTCCTTAGAGCCTGACACCCACTTGGCTGCACCTCCTCTCAGGTCATTGTGGAGAGCAGCAAGATTGACCCTAAGCCTCCTTTTCTCCTGGCTGAGCCCCCACAGCTGCTCCTCATCAGCTCCACTCGCTTCTCTGGACTCACCCCAGCACTCCAATGTCTTTCTTCTTGTGAGGGGCCCAAAACTGAACGTCAGATTTGAAGCGCAGATATTTTTTAATACTCGTTTTTATCTGCCTTCCGTTTTCAGAACGCCAGTGATGCACTTGAAATAATTTCTTCTGTCTTCTTAGATGTAGGTTCTAAAAAACTTCGAGAAAAAAAAAAATATTATTACACACTATTGCCATATAGTACATGTTTTATATGATTAACTGCACAGATTTTAATTGGCATTGAAATTGCCTTTGCAGTAATTGGTAACTTCTCTATCAGGCCTCAAAAAGAGGTATCTTTTAAAATGCGTATAAACGTTAGCATGTTTCCTGCTTCCATGATTTAAGCTTCCAGTCAATGGGGAAATGGCCTTTGGTTTTGATATCAGAGGATCTGGACTTCAGAAAAATAAAGGAGTGACAACTGTTTTGCTGTAAAACCTCAAGTCAGTTGCTTGCATTCCTGTTTCCTGTGGAGTGCTTGTTGATTAGCTTAGAACTTCAGCCAGAAGGTAAAGACGTTTTTGGAATGAAGAGATTGCCTCAAGTGAGCGATTTTCCAGGGGAAAAAAAAATCTTACTAGGTTTGTCTGTTTGAAAAATATTCTCAGTTGAGACTTGCTTATGTCAGGGGAAATAATTTTGGGGTCACTATTTTTATTTTTATTTGACAGTGAGCTGAAGGAAGAAGGCAAAAACCTTATGACAGCAGTTAATGCTTAATGCTAATTTATAGAAATACTACCAGAAATAAAAAAAAAGGCAAAAAGTATATATGCTAATCAGAGGAGACGTGACAGTGTCTTTGTTCAGTAATTGGAATCACCAAGGTATTTTTAAAGACAACTTAGAAAAACAAACCCATGGCAGTAGGTATCTGCAGTATTGTACTTGCACAAGTGAAAGGTTTTCTCATATTTTTGATCTGAAAAGTCCATTTAATCCTGATCGAGTGTGAAATGGTAGTAATTCTGACTGATCAATTGGCAGAAGCTTGAATTTCCTGCAGAGGAAGGTCAGCAATGCTGTTTGCTGGGGCAATTTCTACACAGCAAGTAATTGTTTTCATTAAAGCTCCCTTTGAGACTGAGTGTTTTCTCTGATTGGAAAACTAAATCTGTCTTTGATCATCCAGGTAAGATGACATCATCAGGATGGTATTAACTGTCAGAAGGATTAAATGCCCTTTATCAAATGCAAACTTCTGAAGCTGGAAAACTGCAAGGCTGTCTTTTTAAAGTTCTCTGATCATCATTGGTTAATATGAACCCTAACTGCATGATATAGCTTAAGAAGAATATCTGTATAAGAATGTCTACTAAATATAGTGAGTTTTTTTTTTTTTAATAATTTAGTAGACAGCTGCTTTCTCAAAGAATTATTCTTGGGCAATTTATGGGAAGATACTTTTCTGCACTTTGTTCCAGATGACAGTGAGCACTTGCCTCAGGATGAATTACTGGGATACCTCTGTCGTAACATTCACATTATAGTTAGATTTTCAATTTTTCTGGGAATGAAGAAGCTAGGTAACTCACAGAATTTATCCATAGAAATCCAACACATGTTTTAATTTGGTAAAAATGATGCGGTCAGAAAAGCAAGAAACCTACGAGCACAGCATTCCGATAAAACCATGTCTGACTCACTAGAAAATGCTGGGTAGCTATCACAGGGGAAAGGCTGATGTTAAGGATGTAAAAGATTGTGTAAATGCGCAGGACAAGGTAGACAGTATATGATGGACTGCTAAATTGGAAATAGGAGTGTAAGATAGTTGGCAAATGGATTTTTCCAAGGAAACAAAAGATGGTAGTGAAAAGTTCTCTAAATGCATAAAAAGCAGGAAGTCATTTAGGGAACAAGTGAGGAGACAACAGGAGGAAAAAATCTCAAAGAGGTGCTTGGGAATGACAGACTCGGTGAATTCATAGTTCAATTTTTTATTGCTGAAGGTGTTGGGGAAAGTCTCATGCACACAATAAATTAATTGTACCAGAGGGATCAGAACACAGGTTATCAAAACTATGAAGAATGGTTTCTTTATAATTAGTTGAAAGTAGAGGTTACTTAGAAGGCTGTTTAATTTAGAAATGGAAGGGGAAAAAAAAAACCTAGCAGTAAAAAATCCTAAGGGTTTATTTGCAGGTATTGCCTTGAACTCTGGTAATGGATGAAGATGCAGGAAATATTCTTGAGAGAACAGTTGATAATTGTTATTTCACATAGAGGACGAAACATCTCAATTCAGGCACCTCCATTGAAAGTAGGTCCATAATTCATAATGATTTATTATGTTCTTGATTGGCTTTTAAGAGGTGTCTGTTGGTTGAAATGTATTTTCTGTTGGCCTGAACCTTAGATTGGTGAAACTGTTACTGCAGATTGAATTTCTGTGTTGTTTTCCTTCTTTCCGTCCTTCCTTCCATCCTTCTCTAAGGCTGAAAGAGTTTAGACTGGGAGAGGCCATTATAGCGTTCAGCCTGATCTTAAAACTACATCCAGTTATATCCATGTGAGATCTGCAATTTCTGGTGGCACTTCATGTTCAAATGAAGTACACCTTTAGCCATTGTGCCCTTCTTACTTCACTTCACTGTCGCTGGGCATATTAAAACAGGGATTTTGAAATTATTTTTATTTCCGATTGAAAGGTCTGTTTTATTTAAAATAGGAATCTGCATTTTATAATAAAAAAATCTAAAATTCACCATCACCAGAGCTCCCTCAGACAGCAGTGCAGAGTTTAGACTTTCCTGAACAAGGCATCGGCCTGTATTAAAAGCTTCCTATCTTTCTCGAGCTGCAGCCATAGACTGAACGGGGCTGTGCATTTAATTAAAAAGTTTTCTTTGAGTTATTGTGCTGTTGTTTACGTAGAAGAGCAGGATGTAGCCAAGAGTTTTCTACATGGCAGTACAGTCTGCATACTAAAAGGGTAGAAGCAGACTTCTGTATCACCCATGTTCAAAAACTCCCGGTTCCCATTATGTAAAAACTACTGTCACAGCATAGTTAAAAACAAAGTTCTGACTAGCTTTCATGTAATAATTACTTCCAGGCTCACGTTTTCACTGTTGTTGAGAGGCAGCTATATTTTAACGAACATTTCTTGTGTGAAGTAGTTTCCTAGGCTATTCTGTGCTAATCTAAATTTGGACTGAATAACTATAGATGAAATACAGCATCTGGTTTGTTGACTGTAATGAGGTTGCTTTTTATTAGCATACATGTTCTTTTAAAAAAATAAAGTTGATAGAACGACAAAAGTTGTGGTGTTTATGCTGCCAAAACTATGAAAATTGACAGTTTTTCTATTTATGTTGCCTTAGTCTCATGAATTAAGATTTCAATTCACTGCCCATTCCATTGTGTTCCCACTCCTCACTTTGTGTTAGCAGTCACAGTGCACCACCATCTATTGAGCTCCTTTATCCTCCTAGAATGACACAAAATAGATAAATTCTTCTGGAACAAGTGGCACAGTCATATACCTGTGTTCTGCAATAACCCTGTGCATATTATCCACATAGTTTATTTTGAATTCTTGTTTTCCCCTTACCCCAGTGGTCCCACTTGGTGCTATTTTTCTCTGCATCAACACAAAGCTAACTTCATCTCAAATTCAGTGTTAAAAAATTATAGAATCAACCCTCAAAGAGGGTTTCAGAGCTAAGTAGTAAAATTAGAAAGTACACAAAGCATTACTCAGAAATATAAATACATTCCTTGCTTGAGTATTAACCCTCTGGAGTGCACATGTGTCTGTGTTGTGTGAACATAAACTATTTCTCAAGATCAAAACACAGTAAATTTCTGTAGTGTTCTGTGGAGCCTGGGGGCAAACAGAATCCCATTGGATGTGACAGTCACTAGGGTAATGAGCATTATTTGTTACTGCTTATTATACCAACTTCTCTTTATGAGGGGACTTTTCCCTTCTTTCTTCCTTTTTAAAAGTTCTCTTTTTCTTGCCTGAAAAAGGGAAAGGAAGTTGCATTCCATATCCATGCTGTTTTGGAGCAACACATGACCCCTACTTTAACAAATAGAAAAAAGAGGCTTTCACAGATAAGGCCCCATTTATATGTGCAAGATATGTTGAATTTTAGAAGTGCACATTTGACTTTTCCAAGATTTTCTGTGGCAGTAAATTTTGCTCCTGCTGACAGCACAAATGCTTTAAGCAGAATAAAATCAGCTGGGAAATAATGAACACTGTCATCTTGCTTCTTACTGTAATTCAGTCTGGATTCATAGGAATCCAAAGCAAAAATAGAACAGTATTTGCAAAAAGAGAATTAACATAAAAATTTGATGGATTTTTTTTTTTAACATTAGCAGTTGTGGAAAGAGTACAGTGTTTTGCCTATTCATAACAGAAGTGCGGACTAGAGGCAATGCAATATGTTTGCTTTAAATTTTTTTCTTCCTTAGACATCTTGCTACTATTAATTTTAAGACATATTTGCAGGTGTATTCTGCTTAAAAGTAGAGCATCTATTTCCAATCCTTTTAATAAAACTTGGGCTCACTGAAGTTGTTTTTTTTTTTAAAAATCCCCTGACAATATATTTGTTACTTTGAAACTGATAGAGACATACTATTTGTTATAAAATTACTGCCAAATCATCATTCTTTTTTTGTTGGGGTTTTTTAAATGAAAATAAATTTGAAGGAAAGTTGAAAAAGCCAGCTATTTTCAGTGCAGCCTTAGCAACCAATCTATTTGGTTTCAGAAGGTATTGCAATTTGCTCTACTTATGAAAATTAAATATCTCAATTATTTGTTTAAATCATTTGGGAAATAATTGCTTTGCTTTCAGTAGTTTTCCCCATATCCTATGAAAAAACAAAGCTGTTTGCAACCAAGTACCAGCACTTAAGATGTGAACGTGTGAGTTTAGCCATTACTTCTGAATGTGAATGATCATTTATTACAGATATGAATATTTGCTGCTCTTACTGAAGCCAGCAAGGCAGGTCCAAATACAAAGCATGGGTGCAAATTAGGGGATTTTATGAATTCATGTCTGAAAATTACTTAAGCTGAAAAGCTTGAGATGGTCCCAGACCCACTCACTGGAGGTATTCTTTCTTTTGCTTTTACACATGGTAGTTGATGCTTATTAAAACACAATAAAAAATTATTTTTAACAGTCTAGGAAAAAAAGTAGTAATTGCCTTTAGCCATTCTCCAAACTATTTCAAGCTCATTCTGAGTTCCTAAAGAGTTTTTAAGGAATCACAGAATATTCTGAGTTGGAAGGGACCCACAAGGATCACCTGTTCCATTGCCCAGCCTCCCTCTGGGTGGAGAACCTTTCCCTGATACCAAACCTAAACCTCCCCTGACACAACTCCAGGCCATTCCCTTGAATTCTGTCTCTGGTCACCATGAGGACATTGTTGAAAGTGATATTTTACAAAAATGAAGCGATAAGTTCTGTGTTTTCACCCAGTAAGAAATTTCTGAAGAGGGGCAGGGTTTGCATGCCCAGGTTATCTTACAGGACCAGAGCCTGAATTTCAAACTCTTCCTGACTGACCATGATTCTCAGTGCTATATTTAAGTGGCACTGGCAATCCTATAAAATAAATTTTAGAAAAACTAGTGTCACAGCACCAAACAGAACTGAAACAAAAAGTAAAAAGCACCTTAGGCTTTTTGTATGGTAGAGTTTATGAGAAGACATGGAGTTATGATGGTATTTCCTTTTCTAGTTTGTGAATTCAGTTGTTTCAATAAATTTGTAAAGTAATTTGATATTAAGACTAAATAATGCCTACAGATATCTACAAAAAGTGTAAGCCCATGAAAACATGACTTTTGCTAATTGGAATATTGCTGGGTAATTTCCCAGTTTTGATGATAAGAAACTAGTCTCTCTTTTGGGTGCTATCATCCCTCCCTGTCATCTGCAATAATACAGGCTAAAGTACATCTTGTTGTGAAAGCTCCTTTTGCTGTGTTAAGATACTTAACAGGTTTTGTTAGGCTTATTAAATAAGTCTGTGTATAAAAATGTCTGTTCCTTTTAGCTGATGTTTCCATATGTGCTCTAAATCAGTGAGAAGCAGCTTAACAATTTTTAAAATCGTGCTTAGAGAGATGCGTTGTCAGCACCGCAGAAGGGAAGCTCTCAAAGAAGAAAGATAGTCATAAGTTTTCTCCGATAGTTCCCCAAAAACATAATCTGAGCATGAATGGGACTGTTTGGATTTCTAGCAATAACTAGGAATGATTTTAGGAAGGATTTTAGGAGGCATCCAGCAAAGCTGCATTCTTTTAGTTGCTATGACCCTCCCACCTGTATGGCCTTGCAGAAACCATAAAACTTCTTTGCAGAAGAGGTGTGGTATGAGAGAATTGGTGGAGAGATTGCTTCAATATCTACAGCAAGTGTGGGGGCAACCCAATTGCACTCCTGCAGCTCAGTGCTTGAAATAACACGTCCTGCTAAGACAGATGCTCAAACGTAACACTGCTAGACTGTTGCTCTGGGTGTGAGTGAGATCACCCATAGTTAAGTATTTATTGCAAATCTAGTCCATGCAAAGCTGGGCAGAGCCAATTCACTTCTCTTGTCACCTGCCAGCGTCATCCCTGTCTTTGTTGCTCCTTTGCTCTTTGTCCTTTTTCACTGAAGTTATAACTTCTGTTTTGTTGTCTCTTCGGACATCTTGGTACAGCATCTCTTTTCTAGATGTTGTGACCCTTAGAGATGACAATAATAGTATTTAGAATCACAGAAACAGAACCATGGAACAGTGTGGGTTGGAAGGCAGCTTTAAGAGCACCTTGTTCCAACCCACTGCCACAGGCAGGAGCACCTTTCACTATCCCAGGCTGGTCAGAGCTCCGTCCAGCCTGGCCTTGGACACTTCCAGAGATGGGACAGCTTCTCTGGGCAACCTGTGCCAGAGCCTCCACACTCTCACAGTAAAGATTTTTTCCTAATATCTAATTTAACTTACTGTCTTTCAGTTTGAAGCCATTTCCCTTCATCCTGTCACTAAATGCTTCTGTAAATAGTCTCTCTCCATCTTTCCTGTGGGCTCCCTTCAGGTACTGGAAGGCTGCAATTAGGTCATGGATCATAGGTTTCATTCTCAGATAGTACTGGTTCTAGGTTTTTCCAGGTTTATCCTGGTTCTAGGTTTTTCTAGGTTTATCCTGCCTTCCACCTTGATGGCATTCTTTCTTTAAATTGTTAGTACTAATATGGAAAGATTATTTTCTTATTCTTGAATTCTAAAACAGATTATTTACTGAAGATAAAGTGCAGAATAACCACAGATAGTGAAATCATCTTGAAATAAATTATACCAGTTGACGGGAGTGGGGAAAAGGACTTTGGAATTTTATTGGTTTAATGCTAGGATTTAAAGAAGTTCAAAAGAAATATCCTTTCCTGTAGAAAAATGAATTTTATTTTTTTGAGTAAACTGTTGCTAGTTTTTCAGTAATAGGAGTTTTAATTGTAGACTTTACAAATGCAGTGAGGTGGCGTTAAGAATGGTAAGGTATACCATTCCACATCTGCACTTGAATAAAAGGAGTTTTGGTGTCTGAATGGGGGCTCTGAAAAGTCAATGTCGAAACGGCAGAATAAAATGCAATGGTGGGAATCTGTTAAAAAAACCCCAAAACCTTCAGTCAGAAATGTCTCTTTTAGTAATATTTGGCTTAATTAATAATCCATGTCAGCTCTTTTTGTTGAATGACTCATAGGATTCATGCTTTAAAAGAAAAGGAGCTGTATCTCCAGGTCATGTATTCAATGTATGACTATCAATAGCAAATTGTTGTTATTTCTCAATGGAATTAAGTTTTGCCAAAACAGTGTGGTATAATCCTGAAACTAAGCCAGTTTCTTACTTTGATGTAGCATGCATCCAAATGTCATACATAGGAAAATAAGGTATAACTAGAATTTGTCCTCGTTTTTGCCGGGACACAGCTAATTTTCTTCCAAGGAGCTGTGTTTGAATTTAATATGAGAGTAATGTTGATAACACAGGGATACTGCTGAGCAGGATTTGCACAACATCAAGGCCTTTCCTGCTTCTTGTGCTGCCCCACCAGTGAGAAACTTGGGGGGCACAGGAATCTGGGAGAGGACATGGCCTGGACAGCTGATCCCAACTCACCCAAGGGATATTCCATACTCTGTGGTGTCATGCTTGATAAACAAACCAGGGAAAGACAGTCAGGAAAACTCTGGTCAGGGACAGGCTGGGCATTGGCCATTGGTGGGGAGTGAACAATTGCATTTTGCACCTCTTTTTTGTATATTCTTCTGGTTTTGTTGTTGTTGTCGTTATTATTATTATTATTATTATTATTATTACTATTATTACTATTATTNTTTTCTGTTCTGTTTAGCTGTCTTTAACCCAACCCATGAATTTTACTTTTTTTCCCCCAAGGTCTCTGCCCCATCCCAGTGGAGGTTTGGGAATGAAAGAGAGCAGCTCTTTGGTGTTTAGTTACCTGCTGGGTTAAACCACAACAGCATTCTAACAAAAAAAAAACCCAAACAAACAAAAAAACCCCAAACAAACAAAAAAAAAAGTTGAACTATTGTCTTGTGAAGAAAGATGGTAAGGCCAAGGTATGTTTAGCTCATTTTACAAATGAAATAAACAACATATTCCTGATGCATTTCTATGGTTTCCAAGTGTTATGTTAGTAAAAAAGTGCACTGTATAACAAATACCTGGTACCAAGTGGTTGCAGATGTTAAAGGACAGCATGTTATGGCAGTGGTACAAGAGTCTGTGACTTAGAAATACAAGAGGTTATAAAGCCAGCTAAAACTAATATAACACCAACAAGCATTGTGGTTTTCTTTCATCACTAAAACAGAATGAAATAAACTGATACATGTTGTCATTTGCCTCATCAAGATAAACACCATGATTTTATAAGGATGCTGACTGGAAATGAGTCTATAAGGTAGATGAATTATTTAATGTGAACTGTGTGCTAGCATGAGGCATATGTTAAGTATTGTGGATTGATTAGCAAGAGGAGAAAATTCAAATAACCAAGAAGAAGAGAAGTGATGCAGTGATATGTATTAATGATGTATTAATTTTTAATTATATGAGTTTTCTATGGCTGGCCTGTGTTTTCACATGTATAGCTAATTAATATCAAGGTTTCTTATAAACATTTTTTAAACTGAAATAAACAAAAGTGGTAAAAGATCAGCATTTCTGTCATCGGTTGGGGGTTTTCTTGACTGTCTTTGACACCAGAAGCTGAAATACATTTTTGCAGAGTTGCAGTTTTCAGACCCTCTCAGGAAATGAGTTCAAATACTCCTTTCAATACAACTTTCCATCTTCACTTTCAGAGTCTAAACACACCCTCAGGAGGTGTTGTTTTCGGTGCACGGTTTCTGTGTCTGCACACATCTCAACAGCTCAAGCCCCCAGCATTTGCAGCTGCGTTGAAGTCCAGCCCGAGGCAGATGAAGTTGGTTTTTTTGTTATAGTAGTAGTCATGGTTTCTGCCTGTGTTACCCCAGCAGGAAACTCATGACAGAAAGCAGTTATTCCTCTCTTTTCTCTAAAAGTTCCTTCAGTTAAGATAAAGCAGTTTAAAACCACACTGCTTTAGAATATCTAAAATAGAAGGAAAGTTCAGTCAGGGCTTGGGAGAAATGAAATGTGAAGGAATTGTTAAATGTGAGCTGAAATGTTTTTCCCGGGAACTCAATATGGCATTGTGAAGGTAGACAATTCCTGATACAAATGCCTTTCTTTTCTCAAAACTATGGAGGGATGGATGGGGAACCCAAGCCCCATGGCCTTGCTGGGCAGTGGGAGGTCAACTATCCTGACATTTTGTTATGAGAGGTGAACACTCAATCTTCTCTTTCACCTGTTCAATCTAGAAAGCAGGAGGATTGGGGAAACATACAGGTAAGATAAATTTTGTTTTGATTGATAAGATGCGAGGAAAAGTTGTTTCTGTAGTGGTGCCTAAATTATTTTAGCCAGCATATCAGAAATTAAAATTTTTTTTTCAACAGTAATGGTTTGTCACCTCAGTTGTGGCATTTCTCTTTTTATTTCTTTTTTTAAACAAGCGGAATTTATGTGCACAAACAGAATTAAAATCCTAATATGGTTAAGAACTGAGTTAAAATGAAAGTTGCCAAAAGGAATTATTTCATCTCATAATACATGTCATTCTCCAACATCACACTGAGTTTTTAGATTATTTCCCTGATCAATTATTATTTAAGACTGTCATATAATTATCTACTCACAGTGTTACAGTGCCTTTTTGAGTACATTGCATAAAATGGTATGCTCAGACTTACTCCTTGTTTCACAACTAATCATCTGCAAGACCACTGCTAATTTGACTGCTTCAATTTAGCATTTATTCCAGCCCAAGTATCACCATTATTTTCAGGCCAATTATGTCTCCCATGCTAGACTTCTCTGTATAACTTGTGTTTCCTGCTAAATAACTAATAATTGCATCTTTCCTGGATAATAAACACCTTAGGATTAAGTCTGACAGTTGGAGGTTTTTTTTGATCCGGATGTAGTTGTTCCTGATAACCAGGGAAAAGGTCACATTAAAAAATTGGTTTGCTGCAGGCCCCTGTCATTAAAAAAAAAGCATCTTATTATTACTCAATGACAATCTTTGAATTAGTCCCCCGCTACCTGCTAATGCATAAAATAGCAGCTGCCACCTTCTGGTTTGTGGTCAAAGACTGAGGACCTCCAGCACGGTCAGTCTAAAGTCTTCTAGCTGTTTGTGAGTGTGTCACAAGGCAGAAGACTGGATGAGCCTGAAGATTTTGTCAGGAATCCGAAAACGGAACGGGCATTGTGCAGTGCCTGGTCAGCCCACGGGCGCCATTCCTGTAGTCTGCAGTGCCAGGGTGTTGCGGTGGCTGAAACCATCTCGGAGAAGCCGAGAGGTTCCCACAGCAGCAGCAAACTGGTGGGACAGCTCTGAGGTGTGAAACACCCTCTGAGCATTGGTTGAATGGTGTGTCCCTAAGGTTATGCTAATCCTCCTGTGTTGATTGGTTGTTGTTGTATCCCTGACTCCGCCCTTCCCTTCCCTTCCCCTCATTGGTTCTCATTGTACCACACACTCCACCCCTCCCTTCTTCCCATTGGTTGTCATTGTATTTCCCCGCCTCCTCCCCAACCCTATTGGCTCTTCACCCCTATATCCGTGGCCACACAGAGGGGCTGGCTCTCTTTCGCCCCTGGATCCTTTCGAGGGATACGGGCCTGTGGAACATACCCAGACAGCTGAGCCCTCTGAGTTCTGTATCTCTGGTAAACTCATTGAGCTAATTATAAGCTCTGGGGTGTGTGAGTGTGTCAGTGCTACCCATCAGCACGAGTAATAGGATAGGTCTGCCTGCACGCTGTGGAATGCAGTGGTCAGAAGGGTCTATCTGGGAATTGGGTCGCCCTTGGATCACGCAGGAGACCACATCTCACTCCACCACCGCCTCCGCGCTACCAGGGAATGCTGACACTTTGCTGGAAAGCTGGCACCACCATGGGCTTCGATTTCATCCAAGCAGAACAATGAACTACAAAATAGGAAATGGGAAATCTGCCAGAGGGAAGGAAATGTGTTGCCCTGGGAGCAGGGAGTCCTCACTTGGGCAGGAGCCAAAACAATGGCAGCAGTGAGAGGGGAGGTGTGAGAGAAAATGTCACTTTTGGGATGGAACTAAAAATATAATGCAAGAACATCTAGAACACGCGGGTGAACAACGTGACGGACTGTTAGGAAGGGGAGGAGGGCAGTAATTCCTAACAGGAGGAAGCGTACAGAGCTCATGGCATGTGGGTGAGGATCAAGTTGAAGACAGCAGTTTTTGAAAGTTGCGCAACAGAGTGCTCTGAGTCCCAGCTTTGAGCCCTAGCATGGCGCTTGCCATTTAGGAATGGCAGAGGTTTTCTAAAAACAGAAGGAAGTGTTTGAAGAATTTGTAGAAAATATTGGAGGGGAAAGAAAGGGAAAAACAAAGGCCTTCTGGAGATACTAAGTGAGCCTGCGTTCGCGATGTGCGGAGAGCACACAGGTCCCTTGTTCACATCACTGCTGGACAAGTGGGAAATAGGTGTGGGCTGCAGGCAGAGCCCCAGCAAGATAAATAACAATAAATGTCATCTGTATAACGAGGTTCAGACCTGCAGTGGCTTTAGGTGGAAAGCCAGGAACTGCTTAAAATGAAATCTTCAGGAATTTTATGTGTTTGTATCAAAGAATCTTGGACATTTATTATGATTTGGGCTAAGACATTAAAACAACACAAAGCTTTTTAATAGGGACTCCTTAATGCCTGTAAATGTTTAGGTAGGGGTTGTCTGCTGCCATTAGGATTCTAAGAACAGAGGTTTTCCTGTCTGATTTAAATCAAAGTCCAATGGAGCAGGTAATGAGATGAAGAGCCGAAATATAATCTTAAAGGCATATTCTCAGATTTTAATAATAGAAAACTGACTGTGAGATTCATAGACTAATGAGTACTCCGGATATAAATCACTTTCTGTAGCACGCAATTAGAGGGCTGATCTTTATTTACCATTCACAGCTCAGACAAAAAAGAAATCTTGCTTGAATTCAATGTTAACCTTGGATAATTTTGCTTAAATGTTTTTAATAGCATTTAAACATTTTATAAATTAAATACTAAACTTTTGAACTGAAAAATAAAAATCTAAGGCCTTTTTTCAATGTCACTTTTGAATCTAAACAACTGTAATGGCAGTAAATATTTGAAGTTCTTTTAAAGTTAAATTCACTAACTTTGGAATTTAGAAGTTTGGTTGAAAAATCTTTCAGCAGATCAGCTGTGAAAAATCCTATACATTAGGATTCTCTTCACTAATCTCTTAATAAACTGTTCTGTGGTCATGCCATATACCTTTCTGTGTTCAGATCATTACTGATTCCTATGTTCTTTCTGTTACATACATTAATGACAGATAAAAATGAAAAGGAAAAATGGTCAAACAAACATGTTTGCTTTAGACTTACATAAGTTTTCCTTTTGACGCAGGTATGTACTCAAACCCTTTAAAACATGATGGAAATGATGGGGATAAATCTATATGAGGAAACGAAGAGTGTGAAGCCTACAGATATTTGTATCATCTTTTTATTGTTTCGAGATGACATCACTTCACTTGGATCTCAGAAGAGGTGGCAATGGAGAAGGATTTGGCAAAGTTCACTCTTTGTCTGGGTCTAATAAATGACAGTAGCCTGCCTGGGAAGGACACTTACAACATGTCCAGACTGCTGAACTGATCATTTTCATGAAGTATTTGAGAATTAAATGTGAATACATTGTGAATGAGCTATTTAAAATGCATTCCCAAAATAATCGCTACAAAGCCCTCGGATATATCGATATGAAACTTTGATTTCCTCAGAACATAATCCCTTCACCCCCCGATTTAATTCCTATCTATTCAGCTTGTGTTCATCAACTCTGCCTACAGATATTCAAGCAATTAATAAGATAGATTTAATGCAAACACATGCTCTTGTACATCTTCTTCAGTCACAACAATAAACTGAAAAAGAAGGATGAAATAAAATTTCTGCAGAGAGGAATGGAAGGCTTTTGAAACCTGCAGTACATAATTCTGGCCTCATAGTACTGAGTGATAGGTAAATGTCAGGGCTACTAGGTGTGGAATTGTGGTCTACAAAACTGAAATCTTTTCTCTGTTGGTCAAAAATAGAAGAAATATTAAGCAATGGAAGAACTTTGTTCTTCTTTCAAAGTCTTGGCTTCAATGCTGCTCCATAGTGTCTGCTCAAGTCGCTGGTACTCATCCACTGCAATGATAAACTCGCATTGCATTTTAGTATCTCTGATCCCTCAGGCATGGATTTATTTGTTCATGACATTTCTACTGCTATCTCTCCATACAGAGCAACATTTCACAATTGCAAGTGGTCTGTCAAAGAGGCTATGTTGACTAACAGTAGCATATCTCAAGCCACTATTCAGAATTCAAATCTACGCTGTGTTCTGAATACTGGTAGTTTAGCTTTGGTCGGGATCTATGGTTAATTTATTTCAGTTTCCTATATTTCTTGACAATAAATAAAGCTCTGGGTATGTGATTATAAAGCTTTTCATGAGGCGTATTTATACTCCAGCAGGGTTGCTAATGTTTATGGTCTGTTTTCATTATTTTGTGTATATATTAAATAGACAGATAAACATACTCTATGCATTTATATTTTCAATATTAACTGCAACAAATTCAGCTTCTTGGAAAACAAATTCATCATGTCAAGACAACAAATAACACCCAATAAGAAAAGGTCACTGACAGTATAGGTAGAAATTGTGACCTATTGTAGCTTGTTATGGTAGTACTGTGAGAAAATTACTGAAGTTTATAGATCTGCTTTTTAGAGGGCCCAAATGCCTGCAGGTCCTGTTGATTCCTGCTGGGGTGGATATTCAGCACTCCTGTAAACCTGAATCTAAGTGTTTGCCAGATATCTTCAGAATAGTCATTGCTTATTTGGCAAGAACATAAGTGAGAGAAAAGTACTGGTCATCAGCTCAGTGTATTCCAGAAGCAAACAATCTGTGATGTGTTGCCCTCCTATGATTCTGCAAGAGCTGCTAATAAACAAACACTCTTCCTTCCAAACCTCTGCTCTTATTGCTGAGGATGCTGTAGCACAAATATATTCTGGTATGATAAGGGGATATGTAAACTGAAGATCTTTTTTTAAACAGGAGGTGTTTAGTGTCTTCCAGTCTCAATGTTGTTTTCTGCCATGCTGCTTCCCTCAATCATTAAAAAAAAAAAAGGGGAAACTTATTTAAATTATATTTGCATTGCTAGTAAGGCAAAGTTGTAAGGAGATATTGTCTGAAACTCTTAATCAGAATTAAAAATATTAAAAGGATGTCAGTTTAAGTATGTATTGTGTCTGATTTGAAGACCAAAAAATCTATCATTTATTTCTGCACCATTTATACAAGATATACTGCCTTGAACTAGATTATGTTATCCCTTGCTTCAGCGGAAAGAATATTTTAGATTTGCTATCAGAATATTGACAGGTGAAAACCTCCAGTGTCTCATATCTTTACTAATGGCTACAAATCCAAATCTAAGGTGAGACACTTCAGATAAGCTAGGCAGAACTCATTACATTTGCAGGTAAGGAGGGTGACATTTGAAAAGAACATGTAAAAGAGGCCTGATTTCAATACAGTGTAGCTCATTGGGCTAATATTAGAGAGATTTTTTTTCCATGTTTCCCACAATTCGCTTATGTGACTGCCTGAATGGTAAGTGAAATCTGCACTCAAGCTTTCCTCTGGGAAGGGCACAGGAACATCATAGTATGAGGTCAGACACATGGATCATGATTCTCAAGGAACATTCAGCATCTGGGGAATGCTGTGTGCATTTTGAACTGCACGCAAAGGATAGGTCTAGTTTCACTTTCACCTTCTCCTGATTCTTGACATTTCTCCTGCAGGACACCAACAAAGGCCCTGTGCTTAGACATTTCGTATTTTGGTGCCGATTTATTTGGAAGAAGGTTGGCTGAGGAGTGTTCCCTGACTGCAGTCTAGTTTTTCTGGTTGCAAGGTGGAGAGAAACATGTTGCCCATCACCAGAATGCATAGCATGGCTTTCTTGAGGTTCACTAACTTGGTTTTGTCTCCAAGGTGAAGTTCAGATCTACTGTTTTCTGCCACCTTTAAGAAAAGGTATCGTCCTACACAAATACCTATAAAGGTATATAAATAGATGAATGGGTATACCAGCTGCATTAGCTCTTTGGTGAAATGCATTCGGTACAAAATTTTAGAGAAGGCAAGAAAAGCTGTCTGGTCACATGACAGATGTAGAAACCCTTTTCACGCTTCTTTCTGTTTACTTCTTTAAATGAGGTTAAACTTGTGTTTAACCCTCCAAGAGAGAGACACACGCCACAAAAAACACAGTGCAAACTCTTTGTTGTGAGTGAGACACAACAAAGGTAACACCACAGGTAATCTGTAGATCTGAGGCACCACAGTTAAGCATTTGTTGATGACTGCTGGGGGCAAACACATTAAGTGTACACAGACATGATTTAAAGATATGAATGAGTAGGTCCTATGCTTTCACCAGGCTTGTTGAAAACAGCTTTCTGTGACAAATGGTTGGTTCTGTAGCAGGTAACCTGCCCTCATCTTCGTGTATTCACACTGACACTCCGAGGTCATGTGGCAGATGAAAGAAGAATTCAAACATTTGTTCACTGAGGCACTATTTAAGTGAGCTAATCTATTTAGGTTAAATAGATTACAGTTTTAATGGCTGTTTTTCCAGATGGAGGAAGGTTTGAAGGGGCTTTCTGGGTTACCAGTTTTTCAGGTTTTAGTGGTACCCATTATTGCACAAAGACGACAATTTGACTCAAGCAAGGAGAGTCTGTCAAAACACAATGTTCCTCTCCCCCATCACTGCCCATAACATTTAAAGATGCCTGCGCTGTGCATACAGTTACAATGAATTAAAATGTTATTTGTTTACTTTGCATTTCCGCCAGTCTCACTCCCTCAGTACCCATGAAGTAGCAGCTTTGCTAAAGGACTTAGACACTTACAGCTTAGCCTTCACCACCACCTTCTTGTATGTCTTCAGTGGCATCATACTTCACTAGTTTCATGTTTTGCTGTACTGAAAAATTTCCCCATTTACTTCTGTTTTCTTTGTCTTCCTTGGTCTGTTTCTGCTCCTGATGCTCCCATTTTATCTCCTGTCTTTGTCTCTCTACAGTCTCTGGCTGACGCTTGCTGTTTTGCAGTCCCTTTGGCCTAGATAGGTGCCTGTGTCTGTCAAAGCCTAATCACTGAAACCCTTAAAATTAATTTTCTTCAAGGACCTGTTCTGGTTTATTTGCTTTGCATGTAGTCTCAGTTTGTTCCTCAGTTTGTTTGGCTGTCCTTCATCTCCCTTTTCTATTTGGTCTGATGTCCTGGGGCAGCGGGAGGCATAGAAAAGACATCAATCTGGGTTTGTGAGTCTGTTGTGCATTACTGAAGGCTGCAGCAGTGTCACAGGGCCTTTTCTACCCTTGGTCCACCCAGGATACAAAGCTGTTAAAGCTCCAGGTCCTATTTCGTGTTCGCAGTTCTGGCAGTTTCATCGGCTGGACAGCACAGCAGCTGTGAAACACCTGTATGCAGCACTCCTTTCGATATCACCAGTGGCTGTTTGATTAAAAGGAGATTAAAAAGGGATGAATGTATTGGTTTAAGACTGGCTCTAATGAAGTTGATACATGAAGTTCACAAATGATTGCTTTCTTGCTTGCTGTTTCTGCTTGCAGGGCCAGAGCAGTTTGCTGTTCCCTTATGAAGACACTGAGGGCAGAGGTGGTGAAAATGCTGCTGGGGTCAGAAGACTGAAAACTTGAAGCTGAACTGCTGAAAGACATTTTACAGCATCTGAAAGATACCTTTGCTTCTTTGCATAAATGCCAAAATCCTTCGTGCTCTTTGAAGCGGACAGATTGTTGTTTGCCTTAATGGTTGTAGAGCCTATGTTGAGGTTTCACCCTCAAAGCTCTGTGTGTGGTTCTGTGCGCACAGTGTGTGCTCAGACAGTGAATAATCCCCTAGAACTGTTCAATTCGTGGATACCATAATGAATTTTGGTTTTTAGCATGTAGGTGAGTTTTCCTGTATGAGGTTATTTGCTCCTGTCTTATAGTCTCAATGCATTTACATTATTAGCACATAAGCATTTTTGTGAACCGTTTGCTTTCTGGCATATATTGTTCAGGCACCATATTTGACTTGAACGCTTTCTCACCTCTGAGGTGAATCCTTTGCCCAAATGCTTAAGAGGCTGCTGGTTAGAATTTCTGGGAGAAAAAAAAAAACCCATAGAGGTGATTTGTTTGTTTAGGAAAAAATGATTTTACAGTCTAATGTAGTGCTTAATGCTTTCTAGTTTTTCCTTGCAGGAGAAAAGGTAATAGGAAGAAAGGTCATGTGGAGGGGAAAGAATCAGCAAAAGTAATGGGTCTCTTTGCACAGTTTAAACAACAACAAAAAACCCAACCCTATCCCAGAGGGTAGTGCAGGGAAAAAGTGTAGTTCTGGTGAATATCATGGGATCAGAAACTGTAGGACCATATTGTGAATACTGAATCTGAGAAAAAAACCTCTGGAGGCATGAGATTGTTTCACAGCTAGTAAGTAAAATCACGCTGTGTTTCTCCCACTCTACACTTCCTTAGCATGAAAGACTTTTGCAAGCATTAAAATCTTAAATAAGCTATGTAAGTTTATTTAGGATTAAATATTAATAAACAATTTAATTTGATTAAATTATCAAAATTCTGTTGCTTATGAATAGCTTCAATAAATAATTTTGGGAAAGAAATTGCTCCTCCTGTTAGCTTGTAATGCAATTTGAGAGCCCGTTTAACATTTCAGGACACCTTTTATACTTTGGTGAGGTGACCAGTGGCATTTATGAAAATGCTGCAGCACCTCCAACAGATCATTCCTTACATGAAGTGCTTTAAAACTTTAAAACTCGTGTGATCTCCGTTAATTGCAGTGCACCACTTGTCACCATTGCATTCTCCTTCAGTGACCAACCCCAGTGCCCCCCTTATTTTACCTTCTACTATGCAAAAATTTTATTTTTCATCACAGTTCCACTTGCGTATTTTAAGATCAAGCAGCTACAAACTGTAGATATGTATAGGTATTTCTGCTGAGTATTTGTTCTTCCACTGAAACAGCAACTAGGCTGAAGCAGCAAAGGGATAAGAAAAGAAAAACTTTCCTCAGGCACCTCTATCTATCCAGCTGCCCCTCTCTGAACCAAAATTTCTATGGGTTCACTGCTTTTGTAAGAATGCCAGTTTGGCACTTTAAGCAAACAAATGAGGGGGAAAAAAAACAACTTGAAACAAAAAAAAAATTCATGCTTTCAATTAGGAGAGGTCTAGTTTTGTATTCTAAACTTTCATCCTCAGCAGTACAGAGATCTTTAAACTGTTTCCCCAAGGGTTTATTGTAGAGAATTTCCGTTCTGTCAAAAGGCTCTTTCCAGGCAGTTATCTCCAGAGAAAATCGTGTCTGAGCTACTAGACAGTAAACAGTGCAGTCCCATGGGGTCTGGGGTGACCTGGATAAGGTTAAAATTAAAGGCAGTGACAGCAGCACAGTCCTTCCAGAGTGTCTGTGCACATGTGCACGTATAATGTTGACTATGAATATTTTATTTAGCCTTGGTGCAACCGCAAGCAAAACAGCTCATCAGATGAATAAATTGGGCTACAAATATGTCAGACTATGTCTTTATTGTTCCTTCCAAGATTTTAAACCATTTACTATTTTCACCTGTTCTCTCCTTTTCTTTAGATGCTCCATAATATTGTCACAGTGAAAATACAAATTTTTATGCCCTGAAATAAATTCTAAATTTCTTTATAATTACTTTGTGTTGCTCTTCATCTCTCCTTCCTCCTGAGGATCCAAACAATAGGACAGTTTTGTGTATATTGCATTAACATCTACAGCTCAAGCAACTCTTCTGCTTGCTTTTTATCACTGGTCTTCGTGTACCATGACTGCTGAACAAGTTGCTTTTGCTAACCAGTTTTCTTTTTATTCTCTGTTGACACTGCAATTCTCCACAGCAGGTTTACTTACCATGCTGTGTTCAGTTTTTCTTCTGGAAGAATTTTCTTCTTTTTTGTTCATTTGTTTGTTTGTTTTATTTCTGGATGCAGCAACTCGAACTTGTTTTAAAGGAAGCCGCTGTTCTCTCTGTTAACAGGAGTTATGCTTTGCAGATACAGTGGCTACAATGCACTGTACAGGGAAGTTTGCAAACTTTCATTTTATATCAGCAGGGGCTTGGATGTCCCAGACTGTTAAGCCTCAGATGATTTGGTCCACACCACAGCTGAGATATACCTGAATGAGCTCATCACCTCAGGGCCCAGCCACAGCTCTGCACACACCCAGCCATGCTGCCCTGGAGCTCTGAGCAGCCTTGGGGGTCAGCACGCTCTGCAGTGTGCACCCTGTCTTGGTTTGAAAGACAGGCGTCTGCCAAGGAAGTTGGGAACCTCCCTTGGAATAGGGAATATGACTCCTTTTCCTTCCGAACTACTATGACTTTGAAATCAAGGGGTTGTCAAGCAAAAGACATGGAAAAAAAAGGAATAACAGCTCTTTACTAATATTTAGAGCAAGGCAATAATACAGCAACCACGGTTTAGACAGACGAAGTCCGAATACAACCTGCACCCTGTTAGGGTGGTGCTAGCAGTGCAGTTAAATGGTGGCTGCAGTCCTGTTGGAGTAATGGATGTGGTCTTGTTGAAGTGGTGAAAGGTCTCGTCAGTCTCTGGAGGTCCAGCGGTGGCTCTTGAGCTCTTCTCCTCTGGGAATCAGTGGGAAAGGTAGTCCAGTGTTCCAGAGTCTCAGTTTATAAGCAGGTAGGAATGTTCAGTTCCTCCCCTCTGCATGGGGCATCTCACAGTGGGCTAATGTAATCTTATGAGTCATTCCTGGAGCCCTCGATGGCCCATGAGCAGAGATAGCCCCAATGGCATTATCAGGACTGGGTCATGGTGACACAAAGAACACTGCCCCACCTGTTTTTAACAGCTTATGGAGATGGTAATAGAATACATACTTTTGCTTACACCTTCCATGTAACCTAAGACAGACCTTTAGGCTCTTTTGCATATTTAGCATTTTTGGTGTACTTATTTTTACTTCTTGAGTTGAGAAATCACTGCTTTGTCAGAGCTGTTAGTTGGCTATTCTTCATGGATCACAGTCATTTTTTGGAGGCAGCTCTGAGGAGCAGTTACAGGCTATTATACTGCTGGGAAAGAATTTGCATACCGTGGTTACTAGTATGATACACATAACAATTTATAATAAAAAATTTCACAGCTCAAGACTGTGGCAGATAAAAATAGAAAAATATTTTATGTCATTGCTACATGGACCTGAAAATAACACTGTTCTGTAAAAAACTCTTTCTACAATACAGTATCTGCTTAATTCTACCAGCTAAAACCCAAGAAATTAAGAGAAAGGTTGAAGAAATGGAAACGTGACTTTTAAAATTCTATTTTTTATCCTTTGCCTCTGATCTGAAGTCTCTGAGGCTGGAGCTGTGCTTCTGACAGATCTCAGTAACTGATAGCAAGTATTGAAATTTTGTCTCCAACCCTGATGGAAAGGTAAGCTCCCTATCAAAGCTGCATAGCACCCTGTGACAAAGGATATACAGCTGCTATTCATCTGTACACTGCTGTTCTCTGAATGTCAGAATATGCTTTTAAAAGCCTTCAGAAGTAGACTTTTCTTCTCATTGATTCTAGCAAACAATTGTTATCTCAGCAAATTGGCATGTGGAGCTCTCGGTAAGGGTTCTTCATGCTCTCCCTCTCCTGGCAGTCCTGGATATTTGTTTGTGTGCCTGTGAGGAGAGGCTCTTGCTGATCCCACTCTGTTCCCTTGGTGAGAATCCTTGATTCAAACTGAGATCCTTGATCTATCTTCCTGCTTGATGAAGAGAGACTCTTTTTTAGCATTGAATGTATCCTGTGGGATTATTTTTCTTGTACTGCCATGCTATGGGTGGAACTCCTTCAAATCCACACTTGCCATCAGCTCAAAGCATCAGTCCTGTCCTATTTACAGCCCACATTTCTACCCACAGATTGTCCCCAGGATGATTTTTTAAAGCATCTGGCCATATTCTCCACTATGTTGTTACTACCTATTGGTAATGTCGGGATTGTGCTGCACTCGGCTTGCAGTCACGATGAAATTGCAAAGACTGGTGATGGAGCAGAGAAACTGCAGATGAGCAGGTTTTGGGGCAGTGAACACACCCTGAAAGCCCAGCACAGAGTGAATGTTGCAGATATACACAGACCTTTTCTTGCTAGCACAGGTATTCACATTCGTGAAGGCGTAGCTGGCTCAAACTCAGTTTCACAGGAATTATGTGTGTTTGTTCTGATTTCCAGGCAGTGACAGCTTGTCTTCTGTCAGGTAATATACAAAGTTAGGATTAGATTTCCCTGCTCCCTACTGTAGGTACTGTGATTAACTCCGAGAATCCTCTTTCCCCATAGGATTGTCAGTCACTGTGTATGATGCTGCGCTTCACTCAGTTTCTGGTGACTACTTATGTAAATACTTTTCTTCTACCTTTGCACTGTAGCTTTTAGTATTTTGGGGTTTTTTTAGCTTTCATGCTGTCTCCTTGACAGTGGATAATAATGAATGTAGTTTTAGCTGGGGCTGCTTCTTGAGTTCTTGCAGGCTGAGCTTGAAAATTTGCTTTCTAGTGGCTCTCACTGCTTCAATCCCTTCCTTCATCAGTTTACTTGGCTATCTATCTAGAGAGAGGTCTGTTTCATTGGTGAAAATCCAGTTTGTTTTTCCTTGTTTGGGAATCATAACTTGTGCTGTCTCACACAGAAATACAGAGTACAAATTGGCGTGCTGGCTCTTACCTGTGGTGCTGGACAAGGGCATGCTGGATTTTTTTCCAGCACTCAAACAACTTGCACTGGGCAGCCAGAAAATGGTCTTTTTGCATGTCTTCTTATTTCAGAATGTGGAAAAATGATGTTATTTACTGAAAAATCCAGGTCAAAATCCAACAAAATATCTAAAGAAGGAAAAAAAAGAAAAAAGAAAAAAGAAAAAAAAGCAAAGAAAAAAGCAAAAAAAAAAAAAGGGAAAAAAAGCAGCAACAATTGATTGTATACTGCATATCCTTTACTATTGACTCAATATTTTCTTCTCAATAATCACATTTGAATTTTGTTTTTCATTCCTAGATGAGACAAGAGCAAGTATGTCTGAAATGTCTTGCAGGATGTCTTTCTTCCATCCAAGTGTTTTCATTTAGGAATGTAGAAATACATTTATATTTAAATATTTTATTATTTTTAATTGTAAAGACTCTTACAATTTATTTTTTATTGAAATACATCCTCTCCTATTTCAGTTTTTCAAATATTTTTCCCAATCACAGTAACTACTGCAGCTTGCTGTAATGAAAACATTGCTTTTCAGATGGTGCTGGATAACAGATGTTCTCAGCAATATAAAATTAAGTAATTACTGTTAGAAATGATACCTATGATATTATGCATTGCTGCAACTAGCCTAATCTAATGAAACCTGCAAATGAACCACCCATGAAATAAAATTTTCAAAGCCTTGATTTGTCCTACTATATTAAGAAATTACTTCAGGTCTTTTTTCCTTCAGGTATATTCTCATTAACAGGAGATTTTCTCCTAACTGATGAAGTCTTTAGGTGAAAGCAGTATTTCTTCTGGCTCTGTGAGCATGGTTTTTGTTAAGAAGTGTCTGGCTTGGTTGGCATAAATTCCCCTTGAGAAGATCATCTTGAATAAGATTTGTCAAATTCTATATATTGCTAAAATCTTTCCCCTTCGCTCAGATAAAATTAGCATGTCATCTTGTGAGTGGTTGTGATGCTGACAAGAGGGAATGGCCATGTGCTCACGAGTCAGCAAAGTCTGGGTATTAATAAGATTTTTGTCCCAGAGTGCTGCAATGTTTCAGCTTTTGCTTACGTGTATCTCATCATGGCTGTGTTTGAAAGGTGGATTAACTCTGAAAAATTCAAAATTATTTTCCACTAAAATGACTTTCAGCTTCTGGTGATTCATATTCCAAGGTCTGGGAGAAAGAAGATAAAAAAAAACCTTACCCCAGTGCCTTTATCCTTCAAAAACCTGCTACAAAAGGGAATTATGCACTTCCCAAAAATGTTTTTGTGGCCTCAAACACTTTCCAGCTAAATAACTCAGCCCTTTGAAGTAAATGCCTTGGTGACCTTCTGTGGTTTTCCTGCTGCAGAATTTTGTACATATTTTCTGCTGAACGGGGCAGAAAAATAGCTCAATTTGGAGGGCAGAAAACCATCTGAATAAACCGCGCTTCAAGTACATGACCCAGTTTCTTGACAGTGCAGTATCACACTCTGTTAAAGGGAGCGTTCTGGTTTCAGCCCAGGTATCTTTTTCCTGGTAGTGGAAAGAAAACCTTGAAAGCAGATGTATCTAGCAATAATTATGAAGTCTCCTTCATAAGAAAATGAGCCACAGTGGGATACTGGCAATATGGTGATTGCACAGTCATGCTGAACCCGAGACAGCAGCGAAGTAAATCACCCCAGTTTCACCTTCTTTTGACGGAATAGCAACAAAAGCTAGAAGGGAACTAAAACTCAGATTCCAAAGGGGAACTTTAAATAAAGGTTTAAATCTAAACTCCCTCAGTTTTAGGAGAAATCTGGTTTGGGATTGACTATTATTTCTTTAGTTGTAAACTCAAAATTCTGTTCTTTTTCATAGCAACATATATACTACTGGTGGGGCTTTATTGTGGGATTGTTTTCTTTTTTTCTAGTTGATTGGTTTGGATTCTCTTGTTTGTTTGTTTTGTTTTGTTTCTTAAATTGTATTATCTAAGTTGTGTTTAATTTCCAGGGGCCTTCTTTTCATGGTACTTCAAAAATATTTCCAACCTACTTTCTTGAGTTTCCATTTGAAACATTGTAAGTATTAACACAATAGCATTCTGTTGGCATTACTGAAATAACTTGAAGACAGACAAAACTTTTGTTCTACTTCATATTCTTTCAAATGAGGAGCGTGTTTCTCTCTCAGTTCAGTGGGAAGGCCAAAAAAGACTTTCTTTTCCCTGGACGGGTTTTTGCTGTGATCATATTTTTCTCATTGTTCTCCAACACTTCTTCACATAAAAGTAAAAAGCTGTCAGTAGTCATTTAAACTCTGCCAACTGACTTTGCAATAGAGAAAACGAGGAATTATTGCACAGTTCTTGTGGCTCATAAAATGTGGCATTCAAATATGTATCTGTCCCTCAAGTGAGGATGGCAAGAAGCACCTGGGGGTAAAAACAGCTAAGCAGCTTTTGCCATTTATTGCTGCATAAATAACAAATTGTGACATTGTGGTGCAAGACCAGTGTGTCCTTGCACTTTTTTAAGCAAAACTCGACATTGATGCTCTTTCCATTCACAAATTCATGTTTTCTGTTTTGTTCTATGGGTATTATTGAATATGTTTCAGTTAATTTTCTTTTTCTTTTTTTTTAAAACTACCGGACACTTTTGTTTTGTGCTTTTAGTGTTATCGAGATGATATAAGATTTATTACAGGATAATGGCTTTATATATGAGGAATTTCGATACTAAAAAATTAGTAAACATGAGATATGCTTAAAATATCTTTTATAAAGTACAGATGAAATTATGAGAAAACTATTTCATTTGTTTGCATCCAGACTAACCCATTTTAAACCCACAAATTTTTACTTTTTGTTTCCACTCCTGGTTAATTGCTCTCTAATCTAGTGCTCTAGCTGTTATTTTATGGCTTAAGGTCACAAATGTAATCAGCAGGATGTAAACTGCTGTTGCTGATATGAGACTTTAAAGCGTCGCTCCCCAGAGGCATGTTCCTAATTTGTAATCATACGTTTATTTTTAAACAGAGAGAGGAATGAGACCATCTATTTGACTGGTGGGACTGGATTTGAAGTATGGTGCAGATTTCATATCTCAGCCCTCAGCCTGCATGCATTATATTGTAAGAACTAGTGGAAAAGTTGTTGGTTTTTGTTTTTGCAAACAAAATGTCTGTTTTGTTGCAATGTTTTGTGGACATTCCAGTGTGCTTTTTGCTGTGGTACAGTTACCCAGGAAGAGTACGTGCCATGAATGTGGCAGTTCTGGCTTTACCTCATCAAGAACGGCACATGGTTTGTTTATTTGGCTTTAAAACTTTCCATTATAAAAATCTCAAATAAGTTAACATAGACTGCATAGCACTGCAATAGTGCATTTCCCAAGGTTACTTGTTTAATGGTTATCGTATCTGTTAAAAGAATTAGAAATTATTTCCACATTCCACCACAAATGCCATCCAGTAACTTCAGTTCATGCAATAAGTGTCACATTTGCCTTTGGATAAGTGGAAGGTCTTTTTTGCTATTGAAAAACTGCGATTTCTCTATCAAATCACCTCATCGAATGTCTTAGCTTTTCCCTCCCTAAGAGATTCAGGGGTTTCTTTACTTTCTTCCGCTTACCCAAAACGTCTTCATCATTTCCCTCTGCACTTGGAGCACAGTAATAACATTTCCTCTGGTAAGAAATGTATTTGGATTAGGTGTTCAGGATAGTGAAGGGTAAAGTGAACAATCTGGATATGTTCTTGCTACTCTCTTTCCTACCTTAAAGAAACATTCTTGGGCCATTCACTAGAGACAAGAGATACGCATATTAGTCCTTCATTGTAATAAATATCATCTGGTTCTGTTATGGAAAGGATGTAGAATTAGCCTCCAAATTCAGGGTTTTTAAAAAAAAAAACATTGTGGATTACTTGATGACCACGACTAACATTTGTCCTGTAGTCATTTGTAAGCCAGATAAGTGAACTGTAACTCATGCTAGAAATATTGTCCAAAAAGAGGTGTAAATACCTGGTAAAAATCACTGTAAAATCAGCTATGGTAACTAGGCTTGAGAATTTGCAAATTTCCCTGGAGACAATTATCATGTTATTGATACATGTTGAGAAAAATCTCAGTATATTTTTGAGAATGATTTGGGTTCTTCTACCAGCAAAAGGAGATGAAGTTTTACAAGAAGGACTGTATGGCAGCCCACCTCCCTGGGGTCCACAGCTACTTGCCAGGAAAATGGCAACAACCGTAGTGCACTCTGATCTCATGTCAGACAGACAGAAAGGAACAAGCCTTGACTCAGAGCAGTGCAGCAAGCTTGCCATGGGCTCCTCCTCAAATTCCCCGGGGTTAAAAACTGGATCATTCTAAAGTTTGATAGATTTTTTTAAAGAATTCACAGTTTTTATAATTTTTTGAAGTTTATGATCATTTGGGAAACCCTAAGTTTACTACACCTTAGAATTTTGGAATCATAGAATCATTAAGTCCCCCCGAGCCTCTTTTTCTCCAGACTAAACACCCGCAGCTCCTTATAGGATTTGTACTCCAGACCCTTCTCCAGTCACATTGCCCTTTCTAGGACGCACTACTGTTTCTAATGGAAAACACATTTGTTGTGTTTAATTTTGTTTGCATTTTTTAAAATGTTTGTTAGCTTGCTTTTCTGCTTCCTAGCTCTGAGCTGTCACTCTGAATTGGGTAACTGTCCCTCAGGAAAAGTTATTAGTCTCAAGTCAACAGTATTGGTACTTGATCCATAAATATTAGTTTCTTCATTGTGAAAAAGAGTAAGAAAAGGAAGTAATTAATGGCTACTTCATTATTTATTCCTGGAGTTGTAGTGGAAATGTGAATTTCATTTCTGAACACAAAAATTTTAAAATACCGTAGAATGTAGAATATGGCTGTGATGGCTGCTTGTTTTCAAATACAGTTGTGCATTTTACCTCAGACCAAAGATTTATACAAAGCAATCATAGCAACATATTTGGGTTGGGAGCCTGTTTTCAGAAAATTGCTTACACAGTTTAACTAACGGTTCTTATTTTTGACATAAATCACTCAAGTCACTGTAGCAAATAATTTGAACATTTTAGCAGTATTCTTTGAAGTACTATTGCTTCAAGCATGTAAAGCTAATGAATCTGACTCCTAAAAAAGTACATTTGTGGTGGCTGGGTGAGAACCACTTGCTTTTTAGCTTTTTTTCTGCATTGCAAATGATATTTTCCAGGCTAATAGTAGAAGCAGATGAGCAGCTGAGTTTCTGGTGTGTTCAAACAATCTTAAGGTCTAAAGATCATGATAAGAAAAGCAAGTATCACAGCCTTTGTAATTAAAATCTCACAAACTGGCAATTTTCTTTTGTTTGCGTTGGGTGTATCTTTGAATTTACTTTTGTAATTTTACTTGAATTAGTGTTCTGAGAAGCTTGGAAACTGAATATCCGATTTATTTATAGGAGGAGTTATTTAAATGCTAGACAATGATGTGAAATACTGTGCATATGACCAGTTGTAATAACCACAGATATCTAATCCTGATATCCCTGATGGAGTTTTATGCTGCTGTCTCTTACTGCTAACTTTGGAGGAAACAGCATCCTTTGATTCTTGAATTGATTTCTCTTCACAAACATGCTGTGATATGATGGCAGATGAGCAAACAAAAATCAGCGTAAAATTAAAACTTGCGTTAAAATAGAATGTAGAAGTACAATAGCATATCGAAATTGTACAGATTTATACCATGTAAGAGTATGTAGCTGCTAAGTCTTCACTAAACCCAGCTTGTCGCAACCTTAAGCACCACAACACCAAGAAACTTAGAGGGAAACCCACATATGAACCATCTAGATGAAAAAGCAAAAGACTTTGCAAAGAGTGCATATGCAATAAATCCCCCAAAACCCAAAAACCCAACAAACCCACAAAAAACCCCCAGCAGGGAGTACAAAATGTATGTGGAATATATGTCAGGTCACAGCTGTAAAGTAGACTCTACGTGTGGTCTGAATTGAAGTAGAAACACAAAATACAGTGAGAAAGAAGGCAACATTGCTTTGCATTTATTTACTAATGCTTACAAAAGTTGTGAACATATAGCAATGCTAAAGATTAGCTGCTGCTAGAGCATCTTTTGAGATGACTCACAAGATATAGCACAGAATTTTAAATGCAAAACAGAAACAGCAGAAAAACTGAGCTTTCTTCTCACATCCTTGTCTCCTCCAGTGGTCTGTTCATGAAATCTTGGATTGCTTGGTGTAGGGGTAACCATTTATTAATTGAAGCTTTCAAAGCTGTAATCCACCTAGAAGAAATGAAAGACCAACAATTGTCACTGTTCAAGGGTTATCCATGCGTTTCTCTGTTCTTTGAAACTTGCCTTTAATAAGTGGGGTTTGTGCAACTCTCTTGCTATGTGTACTGATAATTAGTGGATCAGAGAGAAGCAGAAGGTGGAGGAGTTGGCTACAAAATATATCTCAACACCAAGGTTCCAACATACTGAAAATCTTTGTCTTTTGTTCATTGAATTAAAACCTGGGTAATGTAATTAGTAGGCTTTAGGTAAAAACTTCCACCAAGAGATGTGGAATTTGACTGGATTGTGGTGAGGGAATTTACCTTCAGAATGTGATTTCATTGGCCAATTTCCTTAAATTAATTAGATTCCAATGGTCATTGATAGAAGTAAATAATTCTTGGGAATGAGGAGAACATACACGCCATTCTCTCTAATGAGAGGTGTTTTGTGTTCAGTATAATCCCCCCCATATAATTGTGAAAGGCACCTTATCCAGGTTTATTTCCAAACCTCTACAACCCAGCCATGCTGTTTTTCCAGCATTAACATGAACAGAACTGATGACTCACATGTGCCAGGATATGTTCTACTGCAGTTTGACTAAAGCTACTGCTAAAGGGAATTCTAGGGGGAAAAGTGAAAGCAGACAGGAAAAACTGTCACTAGATCTTTCCAAACTGCAGAGTTTCTGCTCTCCTAAAGTCTGGCAAATAAAAGTGGATAAAAAAGACAAACAGAAGAGTTTGGTTTACCTTTTGTTTTCATTTACATTCTCTGCACATAAGTAAAAAGTTTTAAATTCTTCGGATGGAGGTTTGAGTTCAATTACAGATCTCTTTGAGCCCAGGGACTGTTCACTCACAATATAGCCCTGCAGGTAAAGGCCACCTGGATAGAATATAATAGCAAGCATCATGTATATTGCAGATACTATTTACAAAATTACTGCCAATTACAAGCATACCAACAAATCTGGCAAACCCGATTTTCTGATTCCTTCTCTTTGGTGTATTGACAGAGTTTTACAGAATTTACATTCGAAATGTGGAAGTTCAGATTATTTTTCTTTTATGAAAATTGATTTCAAAGCAGTGCAAAACAGGCTTCCTGTCTATCAAAAGAAGAGCGACAGAGATTTATTTAGCTTTTCATTAAATAAAACATGTCAAAATATTTTTCCTAGCTTTTGACTGCCATTAATAAAGCTGCCTCAAGCCACTGTAAAGTTCTTTGATAGGGGGGGATCTTGTTGCTGATATTTTCTTTTTCTTTCCTTTAAAAGAAAAAAAAACTAAAGGCATATGAAGTTCAACATGAAAAAAAATTCCTAGAATCAGGTTTGGTTACTCCTGCTGCCATTAGTAACTGAAATGTCATTGCAGGGCACAGTAGCCAGCTGTGAAGGAGAAGGATTAGATGGAATTTGATCTTCAGGACATTTTCACTTTAGGTGCTTTTTGTTTTGTTCTTTTCATCTATTTTTTTCCTCCAGACTTTACTTCAGTGCAACTTAAGGTGTAAGTTCACTTTATAAATACATGGTGAGCAGGCAGAAAGATCTGCAGAACAGGGTCTGTGTTTTGGGGGTGGCCACACATTTAGGCACAGTAGCATCAAATTAATGTTCTAGCATTGAGAAGATATAAGAGAATGAGAATATGTGGTGAAAATGCAAAAACAAACAAACAAAAAAACAGTAATGAGAAAAAAACACAACCATATAGAAGAATTTTTGTGTAGTAGGATATTTAAACAGCACGAATTTCCTGGTAAGAAGCCCTCATTAATGTCTAAAGTACTACTTGGGAACTGCAATGAAACATTTCTACTTCAATTACCAATTAAAATCTAGCAGCCATCCCTACCTTGGGCAGGTGTAGAGCGGAGAGTGGCGTAGAAGTACAAACAGCCATCCTTCAGAATGCAGTAGTGCTGAATCCAGACATCTTTGCTCCTGTCCAGCTGGTGGAGAAGCCCCAGGCACTCAGGGTTCTTGATAGCCAATGGTGGGAGCATGGTGTTGTGCAGTGTGACATCTACCCACACGTGGTTCTGTAAAGAAACCATTTAATGGAATGTTCTGGTAAAAAATAAAGGAGGATCCGCTGGTATGAAAAGGCACAAGCTGTAGTCTTCTGCTAAGAAACCAGCTTTTGTTGTGAAAATCATTTGAAAAGTTGTTCTGGCTTTGGCTGGAATGGGTTAATTTTCTTCACAGTGGTTAGTATGGGGTTGTGTTTGGGTTTTGTGCTGAAAACAGTGTTGACAACACAGGGACGTTTCAGTGATTGCTGAGCAGGGCTTGCACAGAGCCTTTGTGCCATTCACCTGCAGGGAGGAGGCTGGGGGTGCACAAGGAGTGGGAGGGGACACCGCCAGGACAGGTGACCATAACTGACCACAGCGATATCTCAGACCATACTCCATGCTCAGCGTATGAAGGCTGGGGAAGAAGAAGGAATTGGGAAAGTTTGGAGTGATGGTGTTTCCTTTCCCAAGTACCCATTACAGGTGATGGGGCCCTGCTCTGCTGGGGATGGCTGAACACCTGCCCAGCCATGGAAAGGAGTGAATGAATCTCTTGTTTGTCTCTTCCTCTGTGCATGGCTTTTGCTCCCCCCTATTAAAATTATCTTTATCTCAACCCATGAATTTTCTCACTTTTAGCCTTCTGATTCTCTCCCCTCTCACACTGGGAGATAGTGAGTGGGCAGCTGTGTGGGGCTGAGCTGCTGCTGGGGTTAAGTCACAACAAAATTCAATGCTGAAAATGAAATTACAAAAACCTGTATGTGATGGCAAAAACTGCCCAATGTCTACTCTCTTCTTACAATAATGATTTGTCTTTTCTGCATCTATTTTATTTTTCAGTACATGCTTTGCTGGTACAAACAGGATTACTTCACAGCTGTATGAAGAAGTTTCTTAAAAAATTGTCTTGTTGATTGATTGACTTCAGTAGTCTTTACCATATACAATCTCGCAAGACAAAATTCCCTGTCTACTCTCTGGGTTTCAGAGAAAATGTCATGGTGCCTGACACCAGGATACTGCATTCAGACTTGGATAAAAGCACTACCACACACAAAATGTTTGCAGATTCCTTCACTTCCCTGTATAGAAAGCAGAGTATTTTCCATTAACAGAATTAGCTTATTGTCATTGAGATGTGAACAAAAAGCTCAACTCATGAAACATTGCCATTGTATGGGATATTTGTATAGTAAAATAATCTAAAAAGAAAATTAGGAGAAAATAATCTCTTGTTTTATAAGACCAAGCAATCTAATGTGAGATTAAAGCATTTCTTTAAATCTGAATAGTGTTAGAATCTCAGCCTCTTCTAGTGTGCTTTGCCATCTGCAATACACATTTAGAATTCCCCACCTACCAGTGTCATTGTCATTTGAAATCCACGGGGGCAATGTGTGCTACACCAGTAGCTTCTTGTCTGTTTTCACAGGGGCTTTCTTTTGCATTTATTTAAGGTATTTCTTTAGTGTCCTTGACAAGGCAATGACAGAAAAAAGACCTGGCACAATACAAATACCGCAAAGAGCAGAAGAGGACTCCAGTAGCACTGGATGTATTCTTAAAGCATTCTTATCCTTGCAGATTCGTTAGGAGGGCACTGGTGTCACTATAATGGTCTCCTAAATCACTGTGTCGTGAGGTCTCCTGTAACACACGAGCTACTGCAAAATGTCAGTCACAGAAAGTACAGCAAACAAAAAAGAAGGCAAATATAAGCTTTTACTGTTTCTTTCTGTAAAGACTGGTTAGAAGGAAGGTTAGGAAATGAAAGTGACTTATTAAATCGAATATTTATTTCAGAAAAGGGTACTGTTTGCTTAAAGACAAAATTAAAAAAAAGCTGAAGCAGTCAAAAATAAGATGCAGTAGCACAGAAAGGAGCCAACTTACTGTGCTTTTAATGGATGAATGCCTGAGTGGTCCTTCTGTATGTCTGATGCTGGAAATCTTATACAACAGGTTATTTATGCATGCTACACTAAAGAAGGACTCTTTTGATGTGTTTTGTCTGTGTGAGCCTTTATTATCCTTTTTGGCTCAGGCTGTTTTATTGTTTCTTTAGGTTAGGGTACACACTATCAATTGTTTGATTTATTTTTGCTCTTTTCAAGTATGTGGATTCTTTCACATGCTTTTGAGAAATACTCAGGAAGAATATACTTGATAACAAGTTTGGTTTTGCACTTACAACCTCATCTGAAAGGTAAAGCCAAAAGAAATACCAGTTTGATCAATTTTACTTTAGTGCAAAAGGTGTTAAAGCAACAAGAAACACCTTTCACTGTTTGGAAACCCATCATTAAACACTGCTAAGCAATCACTCACGCCACTTTCAAATTTTTCACTCATTAATGCAGGTTTTAATGTGCACCTTGCAATTTTCACAGTTTTTAATTGATGATTTTGTTCCATTTGCGCTTCGTTCCATTTGATACTTACTCTTCGTTTCAGCCTCCCATTCTTTCTATTAAAAACAAGTTGGTTCAGCAGCTAAACCTCTTTAAAAAATTTAACAGATCAACAGCCTATTTTTATAAAGGTAGTCTGTCTATAGTAGGAGATGGGGCCAGGAAAGGGCGGACTAAAATATCTGACCTCCATGGTTCCAAGTCTGGAAATAATAAAATTAGCTTTGCAATTCCCAGTTCAGGGGTCAGCCAGAGGCTATTGATACTGATTTACACTGGGCTGAGCGAGGTCTTTCAGTAGCAGCTCAAGATCAATTATGGCTGTGTTTTTCTCAGCCACAATGGCCAGCAGATAACATAACAGTGTAAAAGATGGGTAAGTCAGTTTTTATCAGCTTACTTACCATTCTTGATCTCTGAAAACACAGAAAATAAAAACTCAGCAATCACACCTCATCCCCACCCAATATTCTGCTGGAAAAAGTGTGTTACCTGCAATCAAGGCAGAATTGTGGGGAACACTTCGGAAGATACGGCCCTTCACTCCTTTTACCCCAAACAGCATTACCTAAGGCACAGCACACGCTCGTGAGAGTCATCTCTACCCTACATGTTCTTTCTGCCTGCTATGCTAATTTTATGTTATGTTTCCAAACCAGCTTAAAGCTGCTGGTATCTAGAGAGGGATTGATTCATTCCACCATATGGCAGCAAAACATACGAGCTGAGTCATAATTCTGTATATGGCTCTTCGATTGGAGGTGATTCACAGCCCAAGAGAACAAAAGTGTTCAGCTTCTGTTTGCACCTGACCATGACATTGCTGTCTGCCTCCTGACCATGTGCAAATACAGCTTCTGTCTCTCGGCCATCATCTGCACAATCTGCTGCACACATGCTTCTCACCTAAATACAGCATTACCTGATGGATGGGATGCACTGCTTTATCCATAGCCTCCAGCCACCTATAATATGGAAAAAAAAAAAAGTGAGAATAGCTTAGATTGGTAGAGCAGAACAAATATGCTTCACTGCCTCTTTTAATTCTTGCTGATATAGGCAGCATCTAAAGGGATGCACAATTTTCAGGACACATTCAAGGTTTTAAGATAGAAAAGCAGTGGATTAAATCTAAATAAACATTGCTGAGTGCCAAAAATATGAGTCTTGAAGCTTGCTGTGTAACACATTGTAATAAATAAAGGCAATAGTGCAGGCAAGGGAACCTATACATCAAGATATATAGTTCAAACTACATTTCCACATGTCAAGATAAATGATCACTCTTCTTGTCTTTGTCATAATGCAGATCAGGAATTTGTGGGAAACATAAAGAACCCTGCCAGTGGAAACTACAGACTAAAGCAAGGTATTTCGTGGCAAAATCATTCTGTTGTGCTATGGATAGTATAATATTTGGAAAAGGAAAATGCTCTGATATTGCAATAGTGGGTTATGTTAAGTAGTAAGATGATATACAAAAATGGGTGAATGAATATCAAAACGTCAACTTAATTCACAGCTTTAATTTTTGAAAATTCACAATAAAAAAAAGGAAGGTAAGATTAGATTTTAGTACTTTTCGAAAGATATTACACTGTTGCTCGTATGGGTAATTTTAGTCTCTTTGTTTGGTCAGCTGTTGTCTTTGGGAAATGCAAAAGAGTATTTTTATAGTCTAACTCTGTGTCACACCCAAAGATATTGCCTCTTATCAGAACCAACCTGCTTTTGTAGTACATTTGCATTTTAAAATACTAAAATGAAAATGTGACAGAATGACAGAAAAGGAGATGAAGACGAGATTATATTTATTACTAGCACTGTCCTTGTTGGGCAGAAGAGAGACTGATAAGCAAGTTTACATCCACAAGAAAATTTACACTTCCATTTGATATAGCAGTGGGAGACAAGTCATGAGAATAGCGATGCTTTTTTTGTTCTCAAGATAAATTGCGAATTTAGGGGGGTAAAAAAACATGAACATTAAAGATTTTATTAAAAAACAAAAGCTATGAAACTGAAAAATAGTTTTTGAAGCTTCTGCAATTGAGAATTAGAAACACTATCTTCCCTTAAGTTGCTGATAGATTTTTATTTTTTTTCCCTAAGGATCAAATTAGGTATTGTGAAAATCCTCCAAAAATTCAAGCTCCTTGTCCCCACACTGCAATAACAAAACTGATGCTGTTAAAATGAAAATCACTCACCTTTTCATTTCTTGGTTGGAAGTTGCACAGAAGTAGAAAATCCTGTTTCCAGCTTGAGGTATACATTTGAAAACAAATGGTTTACCCAGACTGGTGTCAACACCAATTTCTGCTCCTTCCAGCTTTGTCACCTCCAGGGGTCTGCACTTCCCTTCATCCTGCAATTAGAAAGAAAGAGCCCTCAAATTTCAGAACTAACATGAAACTGATCCCTGTCAGATGGGAATAAACTTAGGGAATATTCAAAGTTCTAAAGCTCTTATGCTTTGGAGCCATCATACAGTTGAACGATCAGCAGTGCAATCACAAAGAACAAACTAATCAAACACCCTCTAAACCTGCATCTCTGTTTTTTCTCTTCTAATTGTTTTTGGTTCATCAGAAGCCATATCTGCTTCCAAAAATCTTTCTAGGTATGTGTAGATATTCCAAATACTGAGGGTGCAGCTGAGTGATATTGGGATTTTCAAAGTGCACTGAAGAATTTGGGATCATGGGTCTCTGTGCTAATCAATGCAATGTTTGCAGTTTGGTTTATGCCGAAACCCTCACCTTGTATGTGTAAAGGCAACAGAGACTTACATTTGAAAATAGTAAGCACAATGTAAAAGGCTGGATTTCAGTGCCTTTGCAAAGTTGCTGTAAATATCACTGTGTTCATAAACCTTCCCACACAATTCCAACAACCTTCAATGGAGAACATTTCAAAACGCTTTTGCTTGTTCCTGATTGTGTCAAAGATCCTTGAGACTGAAGGGCACTGCCAATGTCTTTCCCTGTGGTTATAATAAAGAGCCATTTAGCTCCTTAATGCACATGGGTAGGTCAAGCAGTTTATCCCCACATTTTCCCAGCCCAGCTCCCCTTTGATATTAGTCATAACTCAAAATAAAGGTGCACCCATCTGGGCAGTGAACTCTAGCTGTGCTTTAAAAAATTTTCTTAGCCCCTTTGCTTTCAAGATCTGCGACTGGAGCTCTAACAATTGCATCAAATTTGGCAAGAATGAAATGAAAAACATAAGTTAATGCTGGGGCCTATGAAGAGCATTTGTGCGGTTGGGAAAATACACAGATGGTGGAACCTCAGAATAAAATTAGTTGATTATTGGGAGTTAATTAAATTTTGTCAGTAGGATCTGAATTGTAATTGCCCCATGTAATTTTTTCTTAGCAAAAAAATAAACATACAGAGCCTTCCATGGGAAAAAAAATGCACCTGTGGGAATTAGATAGTTAAATATCTGCTTGTATGCTCACTGGCACATATAATTATCTCTTTGTCATATATGATTTTTCTGTAGGAACAAAATAGTCCCTAATAAAGACAAAAGTATAAATAAACATTAACGAATACATTTCTTTGATTTTTATGCTTTCTTGTCTTCCTATTTTTTTATGCTAAACTAAAGCTTTTTAATGTAAAACTGAAGAAGCTGAAGGCGATCCTGAAAGTTGTCAGTGCTGTAGGACTACTTTACTTAAAATGCCTTCAGAAATAAAATAACATTGCAAACATAATCAAAATATGTATTCGGGGTCCAAATCCCACTCGTGGTGTAAAGCAAGGCCAGTGCTGTGACAATGAAGTGCTATTCAGCAGGATCCTGTCCAGGGTCATGGAGGCAATGGTCACTTTACTGAAATGACTGACCACTTTTACTGCACATCTCAATAAACTTACTTTGTAAACACTTTCTGTGGTGTCTAGAATGAATGTAAATAGAGGTTCTGTGGTTCTATTTATGTTCACTGTGTTTCAAACAAATAGGAAGAGAAAAAGATGGATTTGAGGCATTTAAAGGGAGACCGAGTGCCCTTCACTGACTAATAGAGCCGTGCTCCCCTAATTCTGATAACCCAGATCACAGAATCGTAGAATTGTTAAGGTTGGAAGGGACCTCCACGATGACCATGTCAAGCCATTAGCCCAGCACCAACTCACTGCTAAACCATGGCCCATGTGCCACATCTGCATGTTTGTAAGGGGTGGCTTTTTCACTCTTGTTGCTTTCATGAATAAGAGGTCATTCCTTTGGCAATTATCCCTTTGCTGCAAAAAAAGCCAAAGTATATTTCTGAAAAGAGTTAAGAAAGTAATTTTTTGTGCCTGAGACTGAAGTGCAACCCACTGATAGTACTGCCCCTATGGAACCTGATGCACCTACATGATGCTGCTTGAGATGATCATACGTTTTGTACGTATTTTAAATAATTTTAGCTAATACTGTTCCATTCTGCACTAAACTAAAAATTTTTTTTTCTTTCCTCAACGGTTGTGATCAGCTATTTCATGGATTCTAGGCAGCCTGCAGTATCAAACATGGATGAAGTTCTCCAGGTAGAAGGTATGAAGCAGGTGCTGCTTTGGTAAATGCTATTCTATGAACAGGAGAAACATATGAAGTAACCCTTCCCATACTGCTGGTTCTCCTAAGATAATCTGAGTTATAGGTTAAATGTTTTTGCACAAAAATTTAGACTATTAAGCAACGTATAATGATGACAAACTGAAATCAGGAAGAAATAATAACAGAAAATTAGATATCTCCTTCCTTTATTGTATGAAATGCTCATTAGGACAGTACATATAGCCCTATTTAATTTGGTACAAGTAATTCCAGAATTCCAATAATGACATTTGTAGTATTTTCTGAGTGATTCACTGTACTCAAATTTTGTTCAAGCACACTTATATTTGCTATCCTAATTAAGCTTCTTCATCCATTATTAAGAAGAAATTGAGGAGATATATGCACATTTCATACTATTTGCAATTTTTAAAAAAGTAACAACAGGAATAACTATCAAATGAAATTAAAATTAAGATACAAAAGGGTCGGCAAGTTCTAGTAAAATGGAATGAAAGTAGCTTTACAGAAAACAATATCAAACTCTAGGAGGAATCTAAAAGATAATGTGAAAACTGAGCAGTGCTGTAAAACAGAAGTGGAAGTCTGGCAGTAGGAGAGTGAGGCAGCTGCCCCAAGGTCACTGGTTCAGATTGGTTTAAGCTCTGTAGTGGCATGACCAAATTTTTTACTGTCTTTCAAAAATATCTTCTTGGATGTGCTCCAGCGTTCTTAAAATAAACATTTCTTAAATGAGACAGGAAACTGAACTTCTCTTTCTTTTTTGCTTATTTATTTGCCTAGCTTTCTCCATCGTAGCTGATGTGTTCACAACCCTCTCTGGCACTCAGCATTTTTACCATCTATTATTTTCTTGTTTTCTCTGACCAGATCCTGTTTGAGCTTTGATGCTGCTTGCTTAGCATATCACTAAAATCTTCTCCGTATGTCTTTTCTTGTAATAGCTGTACTTTGTGGTAGGCTCATCTTTTGGTTATTTAAGGAAATTACAGATAAAGCCTGTTTGCATTTCCTGCTTCTTTGAGCTGGGCACATTAGTGCAGGGAATAGACTAAGGCTTTTTATGTCTTTTCCCCTTACATCTATTTTCTTTTCCCTTGAGGAAAGAGCTTGCATATATCAGGGAACGGGGAGCTCTAGACTCCAGAACTGTCTGTGTGGCTTTTTTTGCCAGTAGAGATGAATTTACTTAGTTTTTAATTTTGTTTTGCTTTAGATGACTTACATCTAAACTAGAGAGAGTAGAAACATACTGAAGAACAAAACAATATGAGAAAAAGATTTAAAAGCTTCTCTGATCTGGAGAATCTATTTATCCAACACCAAACAGTATTGGCTGTCAGATGAAGTACAGCCAAATGGTCTCACAGAATGATTAATCTTCACATTCCAATTGGTTCTTTTCTTGAGGTTGAGTAATTTTTTGCAATGAATTGTACAAAAGGTAATGAACAGTTTGCAGGACCAAGTCTCACAGGAAGAACTATTGATTTGAACAACTTGAATCAGATCAAATAGTGTATCTGGTACGACTTTTCTGGGGTCAGGGTGTGCAATCTTTTAGGCAGCAAAAAATATGCATATTATCAGCTAGCATTATTTCTCATTTATCAATAGAAATAATACAGAGAATGAATTGGAGACAGTGGATTTGAAAAATACAGTCTAGAGCCATGGGAGTCACAGAAAATGTAAAGAAATCAGATTATACACAAGCTCTATATAAGGTGGCGGCTTCCAGACTGTGATGAAAAAGCTCCAAGCAAGAATAAAAAACAAATAGAAGTGATATCTTACGAGCAATGGCTCAGACCTAAATCTATTTCTAGCTAAGCCTTTTATATAAAGTGATCAGGCTTAGCAATGAACACACAGAATTGTTCAAGAGAACAAAGGACTGAATGTTTGTCATAGATTGAAATGCTGTGAAGGCTCTGTACATGGGAGGCAGGGGATTTCTTTCGTGGTGCAACAACTTGACTTCATATACCACAGAAATGAAAATAATTTAAAAGCATTTTTTCCCTTCTGTCTTCTATTCTAGTGGAAATAAGGATATGGCCCAACATCTGATGATTTAGGTGACATAATAGCTGTTTACCAGGTTGGAGTCTAATTGTTTTGGATGACAAAAAATGCGTATCTTTGTTCTCACTGCCCTTCCCTCAGCTTTAAGATACTTTGTCTTAGTCACACTATGCCTAAGGGCTTCCTAAAGGCATTAAGCTTGGGAGCTTAAGAAATGCAAATCATAATTCTCTTTAAAACTGACAGTATTATATATAATTACAACAAAGACTGACAAAAAGCACATTCCTATCTTCACTGCCGCCACACTAAGAGTATTTCTCAAGAGTACGTGTTGCAGTTTTCCTAAAACATATTTCAGAGCATTACAAACATGAACTATCATGAAGGCCATTTTTCTGATATTTGGGACTACATGTGAAAGTTGATTTGCTCTTTATTCATAGTTTGGTCTCTCACTACAGCTGCATCTCTAAGGCATGCTCTTTTCTACTGTCAGGACCATAGTTTCCAACTTAACTGCTTGTTGCAGCTTAACTGCTCCTACTTCCTTCCCACTACAGCTTCTTCTTTTGACTTTCCTACCTGGAGTCCATACAAAATGCTGGCAGCAAACTCATACTCTTTAAACCTTTATTTCTAACTACTATAATTCCACACCATTCTTAGCTGAAGGAATTGGAGAGTGAGATGGAATAAATGACAAATGTAATACAAGGACATGACAGCAGGCAGAAGTCTCTCATTTCTGGAAAGGAAGTCTGCAGCAGAGTTACATTGATAACACTTTCCTGTTGGAGACAGGCTTATGTGGAGTTTCTCCTAGATGATAACAACAATATTAATTTCTTAATTTCCTTTCCAGGTGCTAGATTAGTTACCGGTCTTGCTATCCTCTTTACCAGGGTCTACTTATGTCAAAGGGGCTGGAAATAATTCCTAGAAATATCGCAAGACAAAAACCAGAGAGGAGCTTGTTATACATGTTTTTTTATTTGTCCAGTCTTACTTAGCAAGAAAGCAATGATGGATTGAAACTAGGAATCTGGCTTTCACTGGCACTTTTAGTGGTTTTGTAAAAGCCAGTATTATATTAATTGAAGTCCATACACAATGAATATATGTAATGAGGAATTTTGGGAAACAAGTTTTTGAGTATAATGCCTTCTTAATCCTTGTGCTTTCCCACTGAACCTCGAACACTGTTAGCACTCTAGCAGGTGTGTCCCAATGATAAATGAATTCTCTCCGCATTCTTTAAACCCCGTAATGGCCCATTTGTTCCTGGGTCCCAGAAATTATATTCCTTTTCTTTAATGTACTCACAAGACCTGTAATTTTTTATCATGAAGACTGCAGCCTATTTTAAGGTTTTGAAATTAGCTGTTGTGTTGTAAAAGTGACTTGCTGATGACAGGTCAGAGATTGGACACGTTGAAGTGATGCTCTGCTGCTGTGAGGTAGATTGCTTTTGCTATCTCACTGGTCTATTGTAGAGCTGATTAAGACTTCTCTGCCCTGTAGAAGTCTTCACCACAGACATTTTGTGGTGACTTCACAGCCCCTTTACAGTGCTATGCAGCAAAGGGTACTTTTAGAGTACTTTATCTGTAAAGAAAGGATCAGCCCTTGACTGTGTTGATGTGCTTTCAGCTTTCCCTGAAAAAATGTGTTAAGTTCAAGCACAAGAAACTTGACTGCTTATCCTTGCCTTAGGGAAGCATTTAAGTGTACATTCCTGTCTGTCTCCTTATAATTTCCAGATATCTTTCCTTTAAGAGAAATACTGGGCATGTTAAAAAGTAAGGAAATAGCATGTTTAAGAAGATCCGGTGCTCTGGACAACAGCAGATCAGAACTGTAGAAAGTACAGTGGAACTCCATGGTTGTCAAGTGTAGGCAAATGTTCTATAAATCACTTACCTCTGCTGAACTCAGCAATAATTAAAAAGTAAAACCAGGGTTCTAACACAATGTGCCAGATATCTCTGCCCTGAGGTGGCAAACACAGGTACAACCACTGAGCTGAAAAATATGTTTTAGCTACTTACGTGGATTGCAGAATCAAGGACAGTGGCAGCATCTTTTTAGGGAAAAGAAAGTGATCTTGCATGTGAAGTGACTGAATAGCTTGCAACAGCTATCATTTCACCAGCATGTGTTTGGCTAGAGATTACTCCAAAAGAGCAGCAATTACATGGGAGAGTCAAATGTAGGAAGATCTAGAAATCTTCTTTTCAAGGATGGTGGGAAGAGGAAAGTTCAGGCTGAATAATTTCTGGTTGTAGGCTGCAATGATGAGGGAATCTAGCTCTCTGTTTTTGTTGGTACAGACTAGAGCAGAGATGGAACACCCTTTCCTTTCTCCACCACCGAACATTATCTGCAACATTTCAGGCTTAAATAAAAAACCTGGTTGTCTTCTTACGTAAGCGGAAATTCAGGCATGACCTTGCTGAAGTCACTGGAAATACACCAATATAAGTTGATGTTCTTAACAACAGAATGAAGATGAGCAAATTGATTACCCTGATTGGTTTGCTGCATAATGACAGACAGCTTATCCTGAACTTTTTCTTTTACTCCTTGAATTATTCCTGCCTTCAATTAACTGTTTCAAAGAGCATCTTAGATATGTAAGTAAGTGGAAAAATTTTTCCTCCAGAATGAGGCAAGGCCTGGGACATAACATTGCCAATTTAATCATGCAGCTGACATATAACATAAAAGCTGTGTAAAGCTGTGAACATTATTTGTAATTCCCTTAGAAAAAAAAGTGGGATGAGCAGTCTTCTTTTTATGTCCTGAGAGAAATACCAAAAGAAAGCGCCAATGAGTACACTCGAGATCCCTCTTATTTCATGTGGGAATTGGATCTCTCCAGTGAAGAACTGTATTTGTATTTACGTATCTTTCTCTTTCTCTTACTAAATGACTCTTCAGAGTCCTCTGTAAGCACATGAGGCAGTGAAGAAAGTCCTTGTGCTTTCATCTGCTAAAATAGCACCTCAGTGTATTCTTTGGAGTCCAGAGACAGAGAAAAAAATGGTATGAAACAATTTAAAAAGTAATTGAATAGCACTAGTCTTGGATAATGCAAGAAAATAAGCAATTGTTGGCTATTACTATAAAATATGTATGCAGTGCTTTAAGTTTATTGACTCTTTTTAAGAAAAAGCAAATGCACATAGTTTGATTGATTGAAATATTTATTTTCTCAGTGTGATACATAAGCTAGTTGAGGAACAAATGAATTTTAAAAACCTACTAGTTGAAAGAAAGATGTTAAAATGTAAATAAATCTTAGTGAATGTAAGATTGTGTGGCACCTTCTAATCCTCACTCAAATTTATCTAACACTTTGTCATCAGAGATATTTCATTGATTGAAAACTGAAATGCGTTCAAAAAGTATAACTAGATATCCATTTTTACACTTCAGGAGTTTGGTGATGGATCTGGTTAAGATAAAATAAAATCTTCTCTCCAAAAGAACGTTCCTAAATGTTTGTATCTTTTTTAGCATGAAGTTTTTCACTTGGTTTTGTTTTGATGCCAGAATAGCTAGTGCTGAACTAAAGCACTGGCTAGACTGTTTTGTTGCATACGCAGTGGTTCTGCAGCATATTCCTGATCAGATGGCTCATGTGTGTCCCATGACAGATGCAGAGAAACAAGACTGCCAGATACTCTGCTGGAAATGTCAGGTGGATGGAGAACTGCAGAACACTCCATAAGCCTCCTTTATACACGTCACAAAACCCTGTAGCGCTGATGCTATTCTTTAAACACCACAAGCCAAGGTAATGATCTGTAAATTTGAGCACAAAACTGATTCACTTCGTAACTCAGGACACAGTTTGGTTCCTCACCAGCCACGCTCCTTACCTTCTTGTGTTTGTAATAGTGCAGGCAACCGTTGTGTTTCAGCACAAACCACCTCTTTCTCCAGCCCTTCAGGATCGAGGATTGCATTCGTTTGTGCAGATACCCTCGGCAGGTAGGTCTGGGTGTGTTGGGGTAACGGCTGATGTCTGATCCCACTATCATAGTCAGGATATCAGGACCTAAAATATTACGTGGGAAAACATAGGTCAAAACTATAATCCTCTCAATATTTCTGAATACCCATTAGGAGCGGGAAGGCAGTATTCTGTCCCATGCCCATGTTCTCCCAATGGAGCTTCTAGAAGCAACAAGGAGCAGAGCAGCCAAATTAAATCAAGTGATATTTGGCCTTTTTTAAACACAAATTTAGGATTGAAACTAATTTTATGTTGAGGACTAGTAATGGAGGCGGCTATATGAAGACTCGTCTGAAACAATGTTTTGTGATCAATCTTTGCAAGCAGCATCTTCGGCACTTGTGTATTTTATCAGATAGGAGAAATGATTGAATTTCATTGCTCAAATGGGTGTACATAAATTGAGGTTTATCCAAAAATTGCTGAGAATGCTCTTAGGGGCACCTTCAGTCTCTGTCATCTTACATAAGCTCTTGAGAATTCTTTATTTTCCATACCTTGGAGTATTCTAACCTTTTCTGTGCCCCTCACTGAGGAGGGTGGCTGTTAGAGGTTAATGCGTGCTAAAGCACCTACTTATCATTTGCAAAAGGTAAGCACTCAGAAGACATGATAGATTGCAAGATTTAAAAAAATACATTACCTTCATCATCAATACATTACCTACATCATAATATTTGCCGACAGTATCAATCTATCTATGATTTTGACGCTAAAGGCCTGAAATTCTGTTTATATCAATACTAAAGAGCAATTGGTAATGCCTGAAGGTGGATTGAGAAATGTGACTATGACACATTTTTGTCTGCAAAACATTTGCTGGATTTTTTTTTGGGGACACTTGACTTTGGGAATGCTGTCTGTGCGCCAAGATTTAATCCAGGGGGTGTTCTATAAGGAGTTAAAAATACCAGTAATCAGAGTTTTATCTCCTAAAACACTCAACATTCTCTTAAATATGACAGTGTAAATGGCACCTCTATAATTAAAGAATATGGTATGTGTCAAGTTAAATTTGTCACTGTCTTGTAAAATATTTCAATCTATTGAATTTCCCATGAGCCTTTGTCAAAACTTTATCTTGGATAAATAAGAGAATGACACTAATGTAATTGTCAGCATGCAAACGTGGCTATCTTTGGGTTTTAGACATCACAGTTCTAGGAAGAATATACATTACTAATATCGCTGACTCTTTCTGTGGTGGTGTAAAAGGGTGTCTCATTAAATAAACTCTCTGATCCACTGACTAGACTTCAAGTCCTGGAGACACAGAAATGGAAGGAAGATGTGAAGTCTCTCCCTGAGGAAGTATAAGGCATAAATAAGGCATTTGTGTCTCTGCAGTCACTTTCAGGGCTTTCAGAGTCACTTTCTTTATAACAGGAGAGCCAAAACCATTAATGTCACATATGCTCTTTGGGGAATAATTTGTGTATCTGTTTTCTTATGTGTCTAGAAAACAAAGTCTAGATAAGAAAGTGACTTCGGCAATACTACTGAATTAAATACCAATGCATTAAACTAGTAATTGAGATTTCTGTTACATACATCACCCAGTTTGTCTGGATGCATTTGGAGCAGGAAACCTGACCCATTCATTTAATTTATTGTGATCTCAGAATTACCTTTCCTTGCCAGATTGGCAGCTTCTGAATGTGGCATGCTGGTGACATCAGTTCCATTGACTGCTATCAGAATATCCCCGACTTGAAGTCCTGCTTCTTCAGCTGCACTATCTGGAATTAAAAAACCACAAAACCAAAAGCAAAAACTAAACCAAAACCAAAACCAACCAACCAAAGAAAAACCACACCCCAAAACAAAACAAGAAAACCCCACCAACATTTGTTTAGGGCTAGGATAGCAAGCATGTCTATATGATGAAGCTTTTGCATCAAAACAAGCATCTGTTTAACCAATCAAGGATTATTTTTTAAGGCTTCATGATGTCGACTTGGAGGTGGAACAAGTTTCACTGAGCAATCTGTCACTCATCTGTAAATGAAGCATCAGGATTTGGATGCTGGTACAGCACTAGAAAATCACTGGCAGTGGAGAAATTTAATTTAAAATGCCTTTAGGATTTAAACGCTTTAAGATGCAAACAGGCATTTTAGTATCTGAGAGTTTTGGCTTGAAGAACAAAGATAGATCTGATGGAAAACTCAGTAGAGTCGGTAGAAAAAAAAAAAATCTATTATTCTGATGAGTTTGGAATTTAAGCCCAAAACAATACCTTCTGACCTTCTGCACTGATGTTTGTCTTTGCTGGTTAACAGAATTTAGATATAGCACTTTGAGGATTTTTGGCTTTAGGAAGAAATTATATGGTAAGTTCAAAAGGTGCCAGCGAAGGAAGAACTGAATCAGATTTTTAATGCATCACCTTTTGTTTATTTGTTAACCATTGGAAAGCACATGCTTTCGTAATAAAAGAGTGCTCAGACACATGCCAGCCAGGAATGGAAGAAAACTAGGGAGGTGATAAATATGCTTTATTCACGGGCACCAAAACACAGTTACTTAAATCCCAGTTACAGATTTCTCAGATACAGTATTTAGCTTCCCCTTTCTAAATAAGCATTCCTAATGTACTGTGAAAAAATGGTTTTGGAAAATATTATTCCATGTCCTTAACATTTATTGTATGCTTTTAAAGATTTTGTGCACTATGATGCAGTAAATGTGATCTTTCAGTGTATTTCTGAGAATGCTTAGAAATTGTAGGGATAAGATTAGTAAAAGCTTAATAATGAACAGGCACAATAATGCCATGGTCCACCCTCATGTGTATTATAAATAATTTGCAAATGTCAGAAAATTTTGGGTAGTGCTGGCCTTGAGCATCTCATACAAGGCTTTATATATTTATTAACAAATATTATAATAATATTTCACAGACCACATATGGTCATAAGTGGTCTGTGAAATATTATTAAAATATTCATTATAGAATCATAGAATGGTTTCAGCTGGAGTGGACCATAAAGACCACATAGTTCCAAACCCCTGCCACAGTCAGGGACACCTTCCACTTGACCAGGTTGATCAGAGTCCCATCTAGGCCAGCCTTGAGCTTTTGAATGGATGGGGCACCTACAGCCTCTCTAGGCAACCTAAGCCTGTGCCTCACCACCCTCACAGGGAAGAAATTCTTCCTAATGAAATGAGTTCCATTTTGAGAAAACACAATTTTACTGTAAGTTCATCTGAAAAACCCCTCTTTGTTTCATGTTGTCACTGTTTTAAAGCAACTGCATTTGAAAACAACACATAAATAAACAAAGGAGTGATATAAAATGCGAGTGGCTATTCTTAATTTTAACTAGAAGGGATAAATTGGTAAATGTCAGGGCTATTATTGTATGCATGACCTGTGATTTTATTTATACTTAGATAAAGAACTTCAGATATCGCAGGCCTCTGAATTCACAGGCAGGCCTCTGAATTCCTGAGCAGAAGTGCCAACACCATCATTTAAGCATGGTACAGCTCATTCCTCTCTAGAGGCAGTATCTTACATTTCATCTTTGTTGAAATTCGTATGCCATTTTTTTTGCTCTCTCGGGTTTTGGAGTTTCTTTTGGTGCTCCTCAGAATCATCATAATTCCCTGAAGAAGTTAACAGCCCACCTGACAGATGGCTCGATAGATCCAAGCAGAAGTGTACCCAGTCAATAAGATTTTTGGAAATATTAGAAGGAAATATTAGATTTTTGGGAAATATTAGAATCCACCTTTTCATTTGTAAAGGCCTGTTGTATCCATTTGTGGATGTCAGTCCACAAAAGTTTTAGACTTTACATGTGGAGGGAGGCTGAATGCAGGCACTTGCACAAGGTATGAACTGCCATGGAAGGAGACAGAACAGTGAATTCTGATTTACCCCCAGGGATACTGGGGCCCTAGGACAGCTGTTCATGAGCAGTTCATGTTATTAAACACCTTGCACTGACTAATTATGGAAATTATTCTGTACCTCTATATTATAAATTAATATAAAACAGATGTTCTATCCCATCTGGGGCGCCAAAAAGCTAATGCCTGAACGGGGCTTACCTAAAACAGAGGTTAGATAAAATTAGGAGAATAAAAAACAGATTCATTCACTAAAGGCCTTTCAGGTGCATTCAGGGCAGACAGAGCCCACTCGAGAGGCTACACCCAAAACGGACAGCAAGTCATGAGTTCTTCACCTTTTATAAGTTCTGTCTATTAACATATCAAGCTTTAATCCTCCAATTACACCTTCAGGTGATGATGTCAATTACCCCAAGTCTGTTCCCCCCAATTCACTGTTGTTTACATAGTTTGGGGCCCTGAGGCAGTGAAAGTGTCCTTGGATTCCCAGCTTAGAGGAATTGTTTTGTCTAAAGATGCTGGGAACAGAAGTTTAGCACTTTATATGAAGTCTAGAGCTGCACACAAAAACAAGATACACGAAAAATATAGAAGCTAAAAATCCTAAGGCTTCATTATCAGTGTATATAACATACTATTATATATTTATACATTTCCACAGGAAAAATTAAACAGTATAAACACAACTTACTTGTGTCAACTTCAGTCACAAGGATAGGCTTTGAGAACTGGATCCTGAAACCCCAAGGGTAATTGCCAGTCCCTTTAGCGATCTTCACTGTTCTTTCTCGAACTGGAAAGACGAAGAAAGACACCCTTTTTCTCTACAAGTTCAGCTTAACAAGCAGCAGCTTGTTTTTAAAACTTTTTGTAGGCTGAGTGTTACTGATTCTACAAATGGTTGGGATGCTTTTAGTATCACTCTGGGCTGTTTAGTGCTCAGAGAGTGACACACACTGTGACTAATCAAATATCATTCATGTTAGGGCACAGGCAGACAGCAGTGTAAATTAAGTGCCTGGACTTTGTAATGATGAGGTGGAAAAGTATTCAGATTTTCCACTCTACTGATGGTGTTTTGGGATTTTGCCATGCTTGAAGAAGTTACGGAATTACATTGCCTCTATGATTGTCTCTTGAGGTTTAGTTATGACCTTTTATCAGTTCCAATTTTGTCACGCAATGTTGACACTTTGCAAGACAATAGCCAAATAAGAACTACTTATTTATTTATTTTTTAAAATAATCTTTTAGATTCTTGGGTTGCTCCTTTTCCTGTCTTTAGCATAAGTGACCAGCATCTTCTCCAAAATGCTGAACCCCTGAAATTCTCCAAGTGCCCAAAATAAATGGATTTTTATGACATTTATTACCTGTTGCTCTAACAAACTTACTTGCCACTGGTCTTGGTCTTTTGCTCAGACATCTAGGACTGTTATCTGGAGAGACATCATCTCCTCTGAAAACCCAGGAAGCAGAATGAAAGTTTTCTGTATAAAAACCTCTATCCTCATTTTCAGAATATAGTCCCAGATCTAGTGATCGAGCATCCTCTGAATTTACTGTAATGATGATAAAACAAGTAAAAGTTATGTCAGTAGGGAAAATGCATGAAGAATAGGAAACCTTAGCCAGTCAGCATGGAAGAAAGTGCCACATGCTCCTTAATGAACTGTTTCCACTTAGCTCCTCAATTTTGTTGGTGTTAAAGGAGAAGTCTGCAAGGATTTCTGAATATAAGATCACTGTACTGGAGGCTAATGCATGCTGGACTTGAATAAGAAGTGAAATCTTAATGGTCCAAACAGGAGCTGTACCTCTTTCAGACAAATCTGGCTTTAGCTAGTTCTTAAGCTATCTTATGTGGTCCATTTGATTAGAATCTAGAAATTTAGCATGAGTTCTGTGCATATCAGAAGACAAAAGAGGAGATGAAAAGTATCTTACATGACAGGAGCATTGATGACCGTTTTTGCTGTTCACTTAATCTCAGCTCTTCCAGACATGCAAAGTTTTTTAAAAGGAGGTGAGGAAATAATATTTGGTAGTGCTTTTTTTTTCTTTTAACATATAATTTCTCACTAGCTCCTTAACAGGAATATTTGTATGATGTGTTACCCTGAGACTCATATTTTGTATTAATTTACATTCACAACATCTTGCAATGAGCTCACATGGAGATGGAGGAGAGCTCTGGTTCTCTGCTAAAATTGAGGCTCGCAAGGCAATAGGATGTCAGGCTTGTGACAGGATAGAAACAGCAAGTTGAATGTAAAGAAAATGCTGCGTAATAGTATGACAACATCCTGAGTAGACCAGGAGCTGGAACTTCAAAGTTAAGACTGGAAGGTAAAAGTCATATATAAGCATATATCATCAGACACTGTGCTAACAGAAACTGAAAATACAAACTTTCTAAGTGGGAAAAAACATTCTGTACCTTTCAGTATGAAATGCCTGGTATAATGCAGCTAGATTTAATGCTGCTGGAAGAAGGATCTGTTTGCTTTGTTTACCCCATTCGATGCAAAATGATTCCCAGTTTAAAAACAGAGAAGGTAAAAATTAACCTTTATTTAAGGTTATATTTGTTCAGGAAGTCAGTTCCTGAATGTATCTAAGTGGTAGTTCTAGAAAATGTGCTCTATTGTGTCTATCTAGACAAATTCTCCACTTCCAGTGGCTACTCCCTTATTTTGCAGAAAGTATGAGATGATATGCTTAACTGCATAAGAAGCTACTAGCAAATAGACAAATAAGTAAATACTACTGTCCTCATATGTTTAAAGTCCATTTTATCTTGCTACCATGCATAAATTAAGAAAACCTAGACTAGCACCAAACAACTCAGTACAGCACAGTATTTTGCCAGTTTAATGCTGAATTTTTATAATTGTAGAAGTTAAAATGTGACAAATAGGCAAAACTAGAGAAATACACATTGCCATGCTGTCAATATGGAATTATGCCAAAGCTTTTCATCTTGAGTTTTCGGAACAGATGTCAAACTGGGATGTCACAAACAAGCACCAGTTCCCAGATGCTGGAAGTAAGAATGTAAGGAGCTGCTGCTTCCATATGTCAATCAGAGTTGTCTCAAGTCTGCCAACATGAGGGAAAAGTCTAGCTACCAAACCAGAAGAGACAGAAGTCTCAGACCTGTGATATAATATTCAAAACAATTAGATGTGAGAATCTGTGTCAGAATTGTCTACACAGTCACCTCCTCTGGAGACCACTTTGGGTTTATGCCATGTGCCACCCAAAGTTTTGTCTCAAGAAAAGCAATTCTAGCTCTTGCAATTTGTTATTTTTTGACTTGTTTGATTTCATATGTGTATATATGTGCTTTCTTTATGAAACCAACACATGTGTGACTTAGTAAAATTCGTGGTCCAGCTTTATATTCAAGAGACATAACTGCTGAAATCAAGGAACAGTTTACCCTGATTATGTATAGCTTCTGGTAGGTTTTTTGAACTCAGGTGGTTTGATGCAGTAACTTTCTAATCTTATTCCTCTGGCTTTGAATCTGTTTTAGGGGCAAACAATGAAAACTGCTACCAATAAAGAGCTTTTTAATTTCCATGTTAAATGTCAGTCATTGCTGCTGCTTCGTTATCAGGCATTAAAGCCTTAGGGCTTGGCTCATTTACCTGAACACAGGTGGCCAGTACCATATTAGATACCTAAGTGTATCCTGCTTGCTGTTCAATTACTGCTTCAAAAAGGCCTGGGTTCCCTGCTGGTCACATATCTCAGGTCCCTCTTGGTAGCCCAACTGCCAACTGAAATCTATTTTTAGGCAGTGAATTAAGGCTCTGTTGGTGTGGGACTTACCTCTTTGGTACAGGGACAGAACAGATTTACAGTTTATCATTTACTGGACCTCTACTGAAGTCTTACAGTTGAGAGTCTTCTATAGGTTTGCATTTACCCTTCTTCAAAGAGGAGGTTATATATCTACAAACAAAACTTCCCGCACCAAAAAAAATCATTGTAGTACAAAATATTTTCACAGGGAAACGCACATTTCTTCATCTCTACAACGTATTTCTTATACTACTAAAATAGCAAAACAGAAGGCGAGGCAGTGTCAAGTAAGAAGTACCACATATATCCTCCACCCTAGACTGTGCAGTCCTTGCTTGGTGGCTCCATCTGCATGAAATGTAAATTCACTAAGCAGCTCATCTTAAAAATTCCTTCCCATGCAGTTTAAGCTGATGAATTTGCATGTGGGAAGGTGACAGATTCCTTAAAGAGACAGATATGGGACACGGTGAACAACAACCTAGGCAACAAGTCTAGATTAAAGTTGAAGCAGGTGGTTACCTTAGTGAGGAAAGATTCCCAGCTCAGCATGGCTCTGACATAAGTAGATATCAGGATTACGATTTTTGTTATAACCTCAAACCTGCTGTCATGTGATTACCTGTTTGTGCCTAGAGTTTTTCTAAATATTATTTGAACATGCTCTACCATGAACATGCATAGTAGAATCGACTTTTTTTTTAGTCAGTTTCTTTACTTAACCAAGGAGAGCAGATGTCTCATGCTAGTCATGATAATGACTAACACAGACACTCAGATGGTGAATTGGAGATCAATTTCCTGAGCTGAAAGCCCTGCCAGAGTGTCTATCACCCAAAGGGGGAAAGATCACAAGTGTAAGACTAAAGTACTCACTTGATCCCTCAGTGATTGTGCTGTTTATGGAGCTTCCTCCAGTTGAACTGCACTTTTTGCTGTCTTTGAACTGTTTCCGTCTTCGGGCCCACTGGTCTATTGCATCTTCCTGAGAGCTGTCACTCGCTCTGGTGTCTTTCTTCAAAGGTAGCCTTCTGGTTTTATTCATTTCTGATTTCAAGTCTAAGTTATAACCAGATGTTGTTTGTGAGGAATGTATGACACAACTTATATAAGCAATTTCTAATATTTCCACATTCTAAATAAAAGAATAATCTAGCCAACATATAAATGAAAATACCAAATAATACTTAAAATATTCAGAAAGTACATATTTTTGATTAATTGAGGCCTTTACACAGAGAGAAGTACAAGAGTCTTTAGTTAAGTACCTACATTGCCGTTTGTCCATCATTGTTTTAATGCACAAATTTGTAAATTGCTCATGGATATGATTCAGTGTGCTCAAATATTTTTGAAGTGGTCAGTAGGTAGATATATAAAGTCCTATTTTAACATGAAGAATCTCGCAAGACATGCATGAAGATTCCTCTGATTTAGATTTCTTTCTAGTTAAAACAGAATAAACCTACTTGTTGTACTATTATTTCAGGTAAAACAACTGGAAAACAGACTTTGTGTTATATCCTGTTCTGAAAATGTGACTGTAGCCACTGGCAGGGGCAGACAGGGAGAAAGTCCAACCTCCACAGGCTCCCTGGAGGATTGTGTAGGTGGGCTCACAGCTGTCCAGCCTCTCCCTGGCTTCAGCCAGATCTCCATCACAGACACAACTGAGCCAGGGCATTCCAGGGCACCGCTCCTGACCATTGCTGAGAGTCAGGAAACCTCTCTCTTGCAGTGCTGTTGCAGTGTCCTTTGCATGAGTCCTTTCCTCTCTGAAAATCATGAAGTCCCCAGAACACCAAGAGATTTATAGATTGCCTCTCCCCCATTCTGTTTACCACAATAGCATCTCTTCTTCTCTGTTCTAGATGTTCTCACTCTTTGCAGAAAAATGCCACATTTGCTTTCCAGTATCAGTGGATTACTAAACTCAGGATAGTCTCACATTGCCCGACATCTTGGCAAAGTAGGCTGGGATTCTCAAACTAAAAGTGGATTTTAATTCATATTAATGATTTGTAAAACTTTAAATTCTGTTACTACTTCCTGGATGTACACATTTATTCAATTAAGGTAGGACCTCCACAGCATTTCTAGGAATGATGAAAAATCAAAATAAGACCCTGGACCAAAAGAGGGTCAAAGTTACAGACCAGGTGAGATGATAGGTATGAAAAAGTACACAAGTAGATAATTTTTAGCAAGGGTGAAAAGGAAAGAGAGAATACAATAAGAGAAAAAATAAAAATGAAAGAAATAGCTACACCACATTTCTGTGCTGTGTTCTTAACCGCTTGAGAAGTGGCATGCAGTTTTCCTTTAATATCTTAATTCTATACCTTTTTCTGTAGAGATTTCTACTTCATCAGTTCTCTATTTTATATATTGATACTGAGATATTGGTATTGAGATATTGACATTGAGAAATTGATCCATATAGCAATATGTATCTGTGTAGTATATCTACATAGTGTATATAGACTTCAGTTTGGTTTTTTTTTTTTAATTTTCCATTACCAATGCCAAACAAAACAGCCATGGAGGTCATACCAGTCTTTTTTGCAGGTATGGTGAACTAAAAGATTTTTTAAAAACTTCTGATGCTTTTAGCTAGGATTATATAAGACATTTTTCGATAACCTCCAAATCTGATGGAAACATTGTCTTCTGGGGAGGTAAATCTGAGATATATTTGCATATAACCTGACTGATATTAAAAAAATAAAATTAAAGTGTTTGGAGTGATATTTCAAAAACAGACACACGTGTGGGCATATATATTCATAAAGTAAAATGCTCACATTGTAGTTTGCAACATCCCAGGATGGCTTAACATTTTTATAATTCAAAACACTCATTTTAAATAACCAGTTCTGGATATTGATAGATGGGTTATAGACAGGAAAACGAGAAATTTTGTAAAACATTAACGATTAAAAATACGCCTATTTCGTATGCTGTTTTCTCTAATATAAAAAAGAGAGGAGAAAAGCAGGTTAAAGGATCTCTTATGGTCATTCCATGAAAATGTTCAGCCAGAATTAAGACTGACATGTACCTAGAATACAGTATTCATATAGATCACGAGGATATGAAAACCAGATTTATGTGGTTTTAAACATTGACTAGAGCTCTCAGTTCAAGTCAAATGGCAACTGCTTTTACTATTGCTTCCTGCAATGGTATTTACTTCTCTCACTAAATGTACAGGATGGGTGTATGGTTTCACGTGGGGAAACTTCTTGATTAAAGCCACATTAATTTACTATTATTTATTTAAATTTAGGCTTCTTGGCTCTACAAGACGGTTCTTAGGATCCTCAGCAGAATAACTGAGTATTATAACCCCATGGCCAAACATATCATACAATAACAATATAATTGTTAACTTTTAATATACATTTATTTTCCATAGAAACAGATGTCACAAAAACTCCTATCCAAAAGGTGTGTAAGTGATATTAACTTGAAAAGTCTTGTAATACCTACCTTTCTGACTAATCTGTTTGACTGATGACAGGGTGATATCTGCATTCTCATAATAATCTTCTTTCATTTCAAACTCTGACACAATTTCTTCAAACTTGGATTTGACTAACAGAGGTAGTTGATTTGCTCCAGGCTCTCTCCTTAAACTATCATCAGTTGACTGTTTACTGCAAGAGTTCTCCAATCCTTCCTCAATGTTTGAATGTTCTGTGGAATTCTCTTTCTTTTCCTTGCATGCTGAAGAGGTAGATAATATGGAAGCCTGTGCCGAATTATTATGGCAATCAGATTCAGTAAGGATATCTCCAGATATGTCCTGCAGCTCAGAAAAGCTTTCCAATTCTTTATACGTGTCATGTTCCTTGGGATCTAAAAGCAAGGATGACAGCAAGGATTTTTCTTGTATACTGCAGGTAAAGTTACGTTCTTTTCTTACTGCAGAGCCAAAACATTCAGGTTTCAATGTAGTGTCACCTTGGACGAGCCTCACTTCCACTTCTCCAGGTATCACTGGAGGGTCAGTCAGCACTGACCCTCTCCTTTTATTTGTTACCTCAGACTCTGCATAAGGAGGGTGAACATTTAACTCTAAGGCTGAACATTGTTTTTGGATGCTTTCTGTAGATGCATAATTAGTACTTTCTTTGTCATTAATGAGTTCACCTGAAGGGCCTCTAGAAAGTGGAGAGATTTGTACCAGGTGAACTTTATTCTGCCATTCAACATGCTTTTCTGTAGGGTTGTGCTCTGATTTCTCTTTATCTAAAGCTTCAGGAGACTCAGAGTCTTCTTCCCACGTGGCTAAGTTTCCCAGAGGCTCTTCGTGGCCATTTTCTTTTTTGTCATGTATGGTACCACTGGAATTAAGAGTCTCCATTAATGTTTCCTCTTTTTCTTCACCTTGCCCCACACAGTCTGCATAGTCATTCAGTAAACAAGTGCGACCTAGACAGACATCTTCTTCAGGCTCAGATGGATAAATGGTAATGTTATGATCAAATGATGTGAAAGCACATTGATAGGAAGACTTAAGACTTCTCAAATTTCTCAGTGAGGAGGTTAAGTCGGTACACTTGCAAAGCTCTGTCAGAGAGGAGGTCAAGTCAGGACAAAGTTCCTTATATTTGGCAGGAATATGTGAGTTCCTGTTACAGATATCCCCTACTTTGGTCTCCTTAAGCAATACTTTTAAGGATGGCAGTGAATAAAAGCCAGAATCCCTTCTAGGGTGAACTGGTGATGGTAAATCCAGGGTAGTATCTGGGAAAGACTTTCTTCTTGCTGTTTTTGGCCCTGTGTCTCTGTGTTTGTCACAGTTATTTCTTTCTTGACCTAATACATTGCTCTTACTAGCACATTCCTTCTCATTGTTTGGGTTATGCAAGGTATTAATAGTTACAAGACAATTAGTATTATTTATTTTTGAGAGAAGTATTTCATCCTTTGAAAAATCTTCCTTTTCATTGGCGCGGTCTTCATAATCCTCTGCGTTAACTTCACAGAAACAATTTTCTTCCCCCCAAAGACTCAAGGCTGTGGTGAGGCTGTCTGACTCCTTTTTGCTATTGACAGGGCACAAAGACACGCCTTCTGCAATTGTGTCCAGGTGCACTTTGTCACAGTCAGCAAATTCTTTGGGTGGAGGGAGAAGCGTATATCCATCTGGCAATGTATAATCTGCTTTTTCATGAAAGCTAAAAGATGACTCACAATCTGTGTTACACAGTGCCTCTGTTACAGAATAATCTGTTTCGCTCCAATACGTATCTTCTTGTTCCCTCTCGCACACTTTGCTCTGTGCCTGCTCACCAGCTTTGATGTTAACCTTGAGATTTTTCTTTCTGCTGGTATATTCCACTTGAATTTCTTTAGTTTCAATGTTCATTTCCAGGGAGGCACTTTTGTTGATGGCAGTTTGAATTTTATGTTTAGAGGATCCCTTATATTTCCCTTTGTGTTCTGCTGAGTGGTCAGCTGAAGGGCACTGGTGCTTTGAACATTTTGAGCACTGACTTTTCTGGTATTGTCTTTCATGACAACGTTTCTTGTTTTTTGAACTTTTCCTTTTTTCATCCACAGCTTTTGGTCCAGAATCAAAGAAAGAAACATTCTTAATTTCCACTTTCACACTAAAAGAGCCACATTTTACTTCAGCAGAAATTTTTCCAGTGGCCAAGCTAATGGACTCTGAAGAGTCTGGCCTGCCCATCAGTGTGATTTTTCCTTTGGATGAGGACCCTGACTCACCAAAAGTTACTGTAGCTAGGATCTCATCTTGATTAGGGGAGAACATTTTAGGAGGGCAGTTCTTTTCCTTCTTCCCTTCTTTTTCACTGTCTGATACATTATCAAGGTCTCTATCTTCAGATGCATCCGAGCCACTCTGATTCTTGTTTTCATGATCTTTTCCATCTTCTCCAGCACCCTTTACATCCAGTGGCTCTGTGAAGTGAGACAGATCCTCCTGTGCTTTATTTTCAAGGTTTCTTACACTTTGCTGGCATTTACAAATGGGTGACAACTGCTCATCTAATTTAAGGTAAAAAAAGAGAAAAAACATTTTTCCTATGATTTGGTAAGCAGTATCATAAATCTGTGATTAGCTTTGAGACAATGTTCATAGAAAATACCTATGTTATCTTTACAATGTATTTTCCACAACATTATTTTTTAAATTCAATATTAATTTGTTTTGTCGTAGCTGTCTAATAAGTAATATGAAATCAGATAAACAGGGTGGGCCACATCAATTCACTCTGATTTGAGAAAATCAATATATTAGCACTTTTTAAAAATAAAGTTTTACTTTTGTTAGGTGATAAGGTATTCTATTTGCTTATAGTAAGAGCTACATTTTAAATTTCTTTACTCCTCCTAGTATTTACTTTGTTCCTGTGAACACACTGGGCCAATCAATATCCCACTGCCTTGCTTGCAGTTTGGGGTAAATTCTATGGAACTTGGCTTTTATAATCCTTTTACACATGAGCAAACAAAGGGATTGACTAATATTATCACAATCACACTGATCAGTGGCACATTGCCAGGAGATTTAAGCCACAGCTACACGTTCAAAGTAGAAGAAAATAATGTTTCTTGGCTGTATTAGGCAAGATTTCACGGCATTCACACAATGACATAAAATTCTGTCTTGCTTGGGTTTTTTTTAGAATAGGTCATGTGCATTAGAGGATAACAGTTTAATAGTGACATCTACCTAAACAGGATTAGAACAAGCTATTAAACTAAGACAACACTGACATTTACACCAAGAATGAAGAAATTTTGCAGCAATTGAACAACAATATGTTTGGAAAGCCTTTGCCAGAAATAGCTAGGATAGCAGCTTAACTAAAACAAAAAAACTAGCCTCACCAAGACATTATCTGTATGTACCCACACTTAAATGCAAATTAAACAGCTTCGGGCACAAAGGTGGATTTCTGTCTTGATGAGTGAATGAAGAATAGCCACTTATGTTTCTGATGACTTTATATTAAATATTTCTGTTAACTTACATTCTCTGGAATCAGAGCTCTTTCTGCTCTTGCAGCTTTTTCTTCTTTTCCTACTCATTTCTAAGAACCCAGGGCATCTGTGTTCTACTTTTCTGTGTGGGAGGGAAAACATTGGATAATAAGAAAACTTCCCTGGAATTATTTTGCTGTCTAACTCTTTCAGGTTTTCTAACTTGTTATAATTAAAAATAGAAAAGTTCTAAAGCAGGTACTAATACCTTTATTTCTTCCTCTAGTTATTTAGAAACAAATTTTGAAGATTTTCAAATAATAGCTTAAAATCAAGATCTCGTGGTCTCAGCTATAGGGCCTGAACCAATACACTTTGAAGTCTGTGGAAGATTTGAGCAGTGGGTGACCTTTCACAGACTATGATTTTATCTAATTCTGATTTTTAGAGATGAATACTTTGTTTTAAGCATTCATTTTAAATTCAATCTTATGTGTATATATAATGAAATAATAATAATTGTTCTCTTCTCTTGAGAAGGGATTCTTTGAAGTGAGAAGCATTTGAACAACTAATGCATCACAGGCGTGGTCTTGAAAATCAATAGTTTTGCTGGGAAAAATCAACTGATTACAAGTGTTATTAGCCATAATCACCTTTAGATGTTTATTTATCAGAACATGAAACACATCATTGTGGAAGGAGCGGGAGTGAATTCTTAAGGCGACAAACTTACCTGGTATAATAAGGATATATGAATCTTGTTTTAAGAATTAGGCTAAAGCACTTTAAATTATTATGTTGACATTATAAGACTCAATTTACATGTTACTGCATGCAGTGATACATAGCTAGCCAAACAATTGGAAGAAATTCCTTCAAGACACAGTCATTGCCGCTTCTGAAAAATTTTGCGTGAGGCCCAAATGACTGAACATGCGAGTGCACATTCATTAGGTGGCTGCAAAATGCAGGCATTCTCCTCTGCTTTTTTGGAAGACACTCCAGGGAGACCGTGAAAGTCGTGTACTTATTTCATGGCAGGCACTTTGGAATGTTTACATTGTCAGTTTTTAGTATGAAGCTACAGCTCTACTTTTTGCAGAGGTCTTTAGTCAAAGCTTGACAGACAGCCAAACCTGAGCTTTGTTCTCAGTGGGAAGAAGGAGCTTAAAATCAAATACAAGCCTTTAAAAGACACAAAGGCAAGAACTGGGACTGGTATTTTTCTGTAGTGCAGGGTAAGAGGGAGTGCCCATCAGTTCTAGATAAAAATTAGTATTTACTTAAAGAGTTACATATGCAAGTACACCATGAGAATCAACCTCCTATTTGAGGTGTGGCATGTAAGATTTGCAGATTGATGCATGTATTTATGACTTTAGGAACAGCAGTGTAACAGAGAACAGTAATGTGCCTGTTACAGTTTAGGTTTCAGTTATATTTCATTAAGTTGCAACTGAGAAAGTTTTTTCCTTCCAGGAATTCCTCAGTTCAACTTAAGGAAGGCGCTCCACACTCAATTCCTTCCCCTTCTCTTTATCCTTCCCCTTACCTTCTTGACCTTCATGGCTGTATTTCCAAAATACTTGCATTTGTTATACTACTTTTTATTGTTCCCCAGGAAGTCCATTTTCATGGGGTTTCCCCCCTGTTCTATAGTCAGTAATTAAATGCTTAATCTCAGTATAGGAGATGTGATTTCTAACTACTGTTAATTAATTACTGTCACTGTTAAAATACTGTTAAAAACTATCTGCAGATCACAGCCAGCTGCCTCATTTACTTCAGTTTCTCTTTACATTTGATAGATACTTTTACAGTTGTGTGCACCCCAGATTAAACGAATTCTGAATTTTACTGAATGCTAAATGCAACATCAGGCCAGAGATACATTTAACACATGAAGTGTTAAAGGTCTTATTTTTAGGGACGAATAATAGGCATATCTGTAATCAGATAGCAGTCGATTTGAATGATGGCTTTGGCAATAAGGTCCACATGGTACATGATGGACTGAAGAATAAAAAAGTACCTAAAATATCAACAATAATCACTGCAAGAAAGATGCTTGAATATTAAGGAGACAGAAAGCATTACAAAGCACAGTTGTAAAGAAAATCTTACTCATTTCTGTTTCTCCTCATAGTTGAAATGTCTGTTTTGCCAGGTTTTGTAAAGGTAAAATATCATTTGACTTAGCAGAAGAAATTCTATGTCTGAGATGATCAGTACTTCTACTCAAATTTATGCGTATTTGGTGTCATGGGATACTCTGAATGTCCTGAAGGTACAGCGTTGGTTCTCTGCCTGACAGGATTTTGGGAAATGATTCAATACCTTCTAAAATTTAAAAGTCTGAGCAAGCAGCTGTGGAACCATGAGTAGAAATAGCCACTGGTCACAGTTGTTTAATGAGGTAGGATTACAGATTTTGCTTTATTGTCAAAAATGAGATGATGTATGTTAACAGGATGATTAGGCTATATCTTTTAAAAGTAATTTCTGTAATTGGTAGTAAGTTGATCAAAATTATAATGATTATTTGCACTGTTCACTTGTGATTAATTTTACCAGCTCTATGTTTTTATGAGTAAATCAATCAGCTTTTGGATATTAAATATAATATTTACATATTATTGATTTTTATTGTACCTGTGGTGTATTTAATTGTTGATACCTTAAACTTAAAAAAAAAAATTGGATAGAACATTATGATGTAAATAATTTTGCAGTCCATGCTACATTTCCACATGTTAATTTATCCTTTCTTCTCTAAGATCTACCACATCAGAAGAGGCACCAGTTCTTTACTTTTAATTTATTTCATCCATGTGTTGTCTTTGTCTGTTCTCATTTCATTGGTCCTGGGGCTGAGATGTGCTAAAAGAATTAGGAATCTCATCACATTCAAGCCTACTCAGGTGAGCAGACCTATTGACTTGAGCAAGGATTAGTTGAACGGATCAGGACTGCAGGGCAAGACCTTGCCTTAGGGACAATTTTGTCGACTGCAGGTTAAGACCTTGTCTTAGGGACTATTTTGTCCACTGCTGGATGCTAGATGAACACCAGCCAAATTAGCTTAGCTGGGAATAGAGGCATTCAGCAGTAGCCTGGATGGAAGCCAACGTCCATTGACATAGTTCTCCACGTGACAGGTTATTCTTACTACAACGAGCAGTGGTTGGGTTAGCTCAGAATAACAACATCTTAATTTTGAGTAAAAGATCACTCTAGAAATAAGTCTGTATTTATATCTATATCACACTATAAATACAGGTAAAGCTCTGTCTAGAATGTGTTAATTTTCATTGTGGATAACATCTGTAATGCTGTTTCTTTCAGGTTAATGCAGGTGATGACAATCTCTGTGACAATGAAAGCAAAAAAAGAACTTTTCTAGTGAATGCCTTGGAATTCATCTTGTTATGCAGGAAAAGTTGCCTTAAAACACTGGAAGTAAATTTGAAAATACAGCAGTTATTTTATTTTACATTTAAATATTTATATAGTGGAGATTTTATGTGACAATATGCGTGTTCTTAAGTTTTCTAAATAAGCATGTTCGGTGAACCTATAAAGATGAGAGTGTCAGGAAAATAGAGAAAGGAAAATATGGAGAATATATTTGCTAGTGCTGAATTGGAACAGTGTGATAACATATTTGCAAAATATTTAAAGTTCTTCCAGGATAATATAAATTATCCTTTTAGATTGTAAGTCTCTTCTTTATAATTCAGTATCTTACATTGTAGATGGTGTGGCTATGAATACACCTCCACTGAACACCATAGCGCTCACAGACTCAAGAACAATGACGTCACAGCATACCAAAACAGGCTTTTCTGAAACAAGAATATTATACTTCTCTTCCCTGCTGTGTTTCAACAACATTAAACTCTTCTGATCTGTTTCCTCCCCTTGGATACAGAATCCTACTTTTTGTCGCCCTTGCCCTAGACACTGAATTTCAAAACAGGCTTTTCTGAAACAAGAATATTATACTTCTCTTCCCTGCTGTGTTTCAACAACATTAAACTCTTCTGATCTGTTTCCTCCCCTTGGATACAGAATCCTACTTTTTGTCGCCCTTGCCCTAGACACTGAATTTGGTTCTCCTTTATTTCCATTGTATCTCTTGGTATTTCACAATATTCTTCTATTTCACACTAATCATTGCTTTGACTTTGCTACTCAAGTTACCAACTATGTTTGGCCCAGACTCTCACTGATTAGTTCTTCTCTAATTCCTAAAGTTTGAATTTTCCTTGTGAATTATACAATCATAGAATAGCTTGGGCTGGAAGTGACCTTAAAGATCATCTCATTCCAACCCCTCTGCCATGGGCAGGGACACCTTCCACTAGAGTAGGTTGTTCCAAGCCACATCCAGCTTGGCCTGGAACTCCTCCATGGATGGGGCATCCCCAACATCTCTGGGTGACCTGCTTCAGTGCCTAAGAGGGAAGTAGCTGACACTGCTGAAAGAACAGAAATTAAATGGAATTTTCCAATTCTTTTGAGATTCTCAAGCATCTCAAGGCAAATTGTAAAGTTAACTAGTTGATTTCTTCTGTTTATTCTCCATACTGATTTTGTTTTGTGGCATATTCCCTACTTTGGCTTTCATACATTGAGGTAGATGCTCCACAGATAATTAACCATGTCATTAGAATGAGGTGTGTAGGAGGGTGTTGTCATTCCAATAGTCCACAAAAAGAACTCATCGTTGAATTACCTTTTACTTATCTCATTGAAGTGTATCTTATTAAAGTACCTCCTGATCCTGCCTTTTTCTCTTTATCAAGCTGCCACTATTATTGTTTTTGAATAATTTCTGAACATCCATTTCTGCAGTACTGTAGCCAAAGAACATTTTTCATGTCAAACATATACATGATGTGTCACCAAAAATGCCTGTCTTAGCAATGCCTGTCACTCAGCTGGAATGGATCTTATCTTCATTTGCTTACAGTTTCCTCTACGTATTTTCTTGAAAAGACTGGTCTTTAAAAAGGTGTCTGCTAATTGCATAGAAAAAAGGAAGCAGGCAGCCATATACAGGGACTGTAACAGTACCATATAGCACTTTGTAAAATTAATAAAAATCTGAATTGCATGTTTGCAGAGAATCAGCCTCCAATCAAAAGGAATTCAGTAGATACATGGCAGTATCCACTCTGAGATTATAGCATTCAAATGAAACACAGAAAAACATGGGGCAGTGAAATCAATCTGCAACAGGCATTGTACTCGGACCCACTGACCAACCATTTTATTTCCCAAAATATGCTGTGGTGCTTTTAATGAGCACACCAAATCAGGATCTTAATTTTTCAGATCACAAAAAGATTGCAAACACAAGTCAGTATTTCTTCAATTCTGAGTCAGAAGGAAGGTTACTGTCTATGCAACTGAGAATACCACATATGCCATAAATCAGCATATTTAGGGAACCTAAATCACATGCAATTAGATTTTCCATTATTTTTGACTTTTCTATAAGCAGGAAGGGACGCAACACAGAACATTGAATAGATTTTGACAAATCTTTTGAAAAGAAATAATAGGTATATTATTCTCTCAATTATATGAAAACTGTCTCCTTGCAGGCAGGATACTCTTCACTTTAGACTTGGAAAATGCTACTACAGTAGCAGTCAGTCAAATGTTTTCAAGATTATTTAAACTGAGTTCTGAGAGTCCAAGTGCCAGTAAAGCTGTAGTAAAATACAGATCAGCATTAATGGGCTCTACATATAGGCATTTCTGCCTTTTTAGGGAGAAGTGAAGTCATAGGTGTTAGCTCTTAAATTCTACAAAATCATACGTAAAACTCCTTTCCTGTAAAGCTTCTGCCTACTAATTACATAATCTTGCTTTCTGGTTAATTATTTTGAGCTTTTGCAACAAAAGAAGAAATAATGTATTAATAAGGATAAGCATTTATTTCAGATGTTGTAGATATTTAATTTCTGCACAGTTTTTCATTTTTGCCTTAATTTAAGAATGTATACTGCCTTACACTGCAACAGACTAGTAGATAGCCTCTGTGCTGTAACTGGCTCATACAGGATTCCATCATGGTTTTAACACAAGTACTAAATAACAACTATTTCAACTTTAGTGCAATAGATGTTCATGTATTTATTATAAGTTAAAACGTATTTATAAATAGAGAACAGAGTTTATTGTGCATTATATATCTTTTCTACTGCATAAAAAAATTTTCTTCATCAAAAGCTCTGAAAATATTTTTTAAGACTCACAAAAACTGCCATTTCTGTTTACATTGTTGGACCTCTGCCGTTCCTGTCTTGGAGATGAAAGGAAAACCTCCTAATCTGAATAGTAGGTGGATTAGCCTGCTCATGTCAGTGAGCTTTTCATTCTGTTATTTAGAGTGCTATCTGTGGAATTCATGCTTTGTCAGTACCAAAAATGATAGCAGATGTGACTCCAGATGTGATGCAGCAATTGATGATTAAATTAGGAGAAATCTCACTATAATGACCATTTCCAATAATGAAACGTAATTTCTACAGTCAAAGATGAGACTTTCAATGAAGTATTATAATTATTTCTCAGTCTCTGAATTACTTCAATTTTTCTGAGCTCAAGAATTGTTCATCCATCTTAACAGAAATCGGGTAAATTCAAAGTATTTGATTATACTTGAAACTCAACACACCAAAGAAACCCAGCTAGGTAGTTCTACACTATAACAATTTGCTTTGAAAATGAGGTAATTTTTTATTTTCAAAATGTCTGGGACAATATAAGATGTATTAAAATTATGTAAGAAAAATCTTCCATTGTTTCTAGAATGCAGTAAGAGCAAAACCTGCTGCCCTATCCTAACTTCTAGGTTTTGATTTCTGGTCTGTTAAATTGGGAAACTCACCCCACAAGACACCCTATTTTCTGACCATGCTGTTTGCAGGGTCACTTTCTCCCAATGATCAATTTACGCAAAATAAATAAGGAGTAATTTGGATTTAGAATAACAAGAGGATTTCAGATGTTTATTTCATACACTCTCTTTTAACTTTAGCAGAGGTCTTGATAAAATACCTACATTTCTTAGCTGAATGTTAGAACACTTCTCTCCGTAGAAAGAAATAAGGACTTTACCAAAGGCAGCTTAGTTTCCAGGATGATGAAATTGTAGGAGAAAAAAATTACTATCCAGCCTTATTTAAGTGCTGCAAACTGAATTTGTAGGCTTCTCTACTCAACATGTAATATTCCTTCTTCACTCTTAATGCCTTATTACAGCACTCCTCATACTCCACCATGAAATACTGGTTGCAGAAAGACAGTATTTCTAGTAAGTCCAAGTTAATTCAGGTAGGCTTTAATTTCCAAAATTATGTACAGCTAAATATAAAGTACTTATATGCTAACATAAGATAATTAATACAGCCTTAGGAACCAAATATCCATCTTAAAAATCTCTGTCATCTGGGAAAATGATCATATTTTCTCACTGTGAAAAAAATCTGCCAAATTCCGGTATTTTATAAAAACAATGATAAGTTCTAACTACAGACTAGTACTTAAGAGTCTAATTTAAAGAAAAAATGTTTATACTTACTATTGCTATGAGCCAATATTAAATTTCCTCAGATACTTGCTTGCTGTTATGGACTATCTGTGAATAGTTTGCTTTTCTAAGCTCATGAAGGATGGGTTGGCTGTCTTGCTAAGGCTTAATAGGATAAGAAGTTCAATTTTTTTTTCCCTTTAGACTTACCCCCTCTCTGTACCATCAAACCCAGTCAGCAATGGTATGCAGTATATACATATCCTCCAAATCACTGAAGCAATACAGGACCTAAAGGACTATCAGTTTTTTAACTCTTTACAGCTAAAGCAGATAATAAAAATAACACCAAAACTTACCCAGCAGTTACAAAGTGCCAGCTTTGTCTGAAAAGTCTTAATTAGTCAGATTACCTAATTAAAATTAAAGATAAAAGAGGGAGCAATGCTCACGGTCTTGCTCCACTTCTTTTTCTATTTCTGTCTGCTAAGCTCAGAATCTGATTAGTATATTTAATTCCATGAAGCATCATGACTGGTCTACCTTTAATCAGCCTGTTGACATCCACCCCTTTTTCCCTCACAAGTTGCAGACTTCAAGGTAATCATTTATCCATTTGCGAGTGCTCCTACACAAAATAAAATTATTGTATTATAGAATGAAAACTGGAATGATTTTATTTTTCACATGTTTACATATACCCACTATGAAAAATGAGTTAACACAACTATGTTTATAGGGACAAATGCAAAGTTTGTAAAAATATCACCTCCAGTATTATACTTACATAAAATGTCATTACATTGCATGAGATTACAGCTTCATTAAAATAATCAGTTTTGGTTTGTGTTCACAGACCTAATAATCTTTCTCGACTTTATTAAGCTACTATTTCTATTTTTTGTAAGTTACTATAAAAATAGATAAAATACATAATATTTTCAAATTATATACCGAACAGAAGGTAATTCTTCTTAGACTAAAAGGCGTCTCCAGAATTTTCTGTCTTGTACATCTAATGTCATGAGTACTCTTTTGGCTCTGGTACCCTTGTAGACGCAAGGGAGAAAAGAGATCATTATTACACAGTGCAGAAAAAAACACTCTATTGTTAGTGTTTTAAGTAATACTATTCTCTTAATGTACTGCATTAACTTTGTGTCAAGAAACAGACTGCTTTGCAAAGCTGCTGCTGTCTTTTGGGTAAGTCGAACTAGTGAGATCTTCTGGAGTTGGTACCCTTACCCTGCTCCAGTCAGAACCACTACACTGTTCAACTGCTGCTAAATTTAATTCGGCACTTTCTTAAGCTGCTGTAGCTGCCAGATAACCACAGTATTTGGCTCTTCAATTTGACGTTTCATACATAAACCCCAAACAGTAACTGTCCTTCAGAAAATGTATAGGTATTTTCAAATTAAAGCTCAAGTCTTGGCCTACGAACAGGGCAAATTAGGCAACAGAAAGCCAGGAAAATTTTTCCTTTAAATAGAATAAATTTATCAAAGTAGTTTTCTTAGAAAAGATAGATTTTTCTTTGTCCCTGCAAATGGTTCATCAGTTGGTGAGGGAAAAAAGGAAAGCTTCAAAAGCTTTTTCAAAAGCCTGGCTAGATTTTGAAAATGTAAAAAGACTGAAAATAGTTGACACACTGGAAGTTATTAGACTTGAAAGATCATTAAAATATTACTCTCAAAATCAGAGATTAAGTGTTGTTTCCTTTGTCATATGATTTTTTTTCTGTTTTTCTTTATGCAGGAAAGTGAAAATTTTCAATTTACTTATTAGCACTGTAATTGCAGATATATATACTCTTATACAGATTCTCAAAAAATTAAGCAGATTATTAATATCAGTATTGGTTATGGACACTGTGTTTGGAGTGTCACTGTTACAAGCCCATCTCTATGGCAACTCACAGTAATTTTCTACACAAAAAACTAGTATTCCAATGGGTCTTAGACATGTATGTTTAGTTACTTCAAAGTGATAAACCATTTATTTTTATGCTACCTATATTTGCTCAATGCTTTATCCTCCCTCTTCCATCTGCTCATTATTCCTTTTTTGCTCATCTTTCTAAATGCGTAATCACCACAGTAGCTGAAACTTCCTTTCATTGCTTAGCTTCCACCATTGTTTGCCTACTTTCCAATGTTCTCCTTTACTCCCAAGAGCAACCTGCAATCAGGCATCCTTCTGTCCCACAGTTTTTTAAAAGAGGCTAATGACACAGGAAAGATGCAGTCCTGCTGGTGTGGTCCACAACAGCTTTCCACAACTCCCCTTCTCTGTAAAAGCAATTTTTAAGGGAAGCAGTGTATTGCTTCCTTCTCCTTTCCTGACAACTAAAGAGATAACCTAATGGTCTTTATTTGAAGGTATGGCTGAAATAAGGGAGAGAATAAAGCAATGTAGTAAGCAAACACTCCAAGTCTGTCAGGAATGCTTCTTGCTTTAGAGTTTCTTAGGCACTGCCTTACCAAAAAACCACTAAACCTACTTTAGCAGTTTGTAGTGTGACACGGATGGGAAAAAAACAACAATTAGGATTTGTACAACAGTTTCACTGATTCCAATTTGCTAAGAATTTTGGAGAAAATATGACATCATTCACTGTTAAAAAATATTTAAATTACTCCAAATAAAAAAATCACCATACAATAGTAAGTTTATATTTATCAATACAATTGCATTTTCCTCAGGTCATTTGCATTTCTTTTGATATCACTGCAATGACTGCAGAATGACAGACTACAAACCATTGCACAGTAAAATGAATAATAAAACACTATACTTTTATTTTTAAAATATTAACATCTTAAATAACTTGATAAATTAAGGCACAAATCTGAACTGTAGCATTAAATACACATAAGTAAATATTTTAATTAACATATTGCTTTTCCAGTCTTACAGTTGCAGTTAATATACTTCTTTCAACTGTAAGATTCTTAATAGCAGTAACAATCTTAGAATCTCTATTTCCATAAGAACTTCTGTGTATTTTGAGATTATATGTCTTGTTCTTCCTCCTTCATTACTCTATAATTTAATTTCCAATTATCAGAGAATGAAAGAACTCATTGCCTAGTGTCAATAAGGACATCATTATCTTATAAAAACACAAATACTTAGGCTTTTGGGGATAGTTCTTCCAACACCTTTTTTCACAAGGTATTGTGTTTATACCTTTAAATTCAGGCTGAGATAAAATCAGGTAAGTGCAAGCCAACTCAGAATCATGAGTAAATGCTCTAAGCATTAATGTAAATTAGGTTATTAATGTAAAAGATACAAAGTACTACATATTCACCATTTACATACGCTATTAACTTAAAAATAACCATAGCTGGTAAGACTTTCAGTAGATTTTTGTGACAGGTGGAATTAAAAGAATGGAGATAGGCAAAAATGAGAAAGAAATTAAGGCCAGATAGAAGGACATAAGTAGAGAATTCAAATAGCAGACAAGTTCAGACAGCCCTCTTTGTAACGCTGTGACTCCTTCCAGCAGGCGAAGGACCAAATCAAACACTAAAAGCACAAGAGCAGAAGGAATAATAACTTGATCCTAGAACAAAAACCCCAGTCTGCACAGAACAAGGTATCAATTCCACTTATTTGTTGCTTGCTTGCTTGGGTTAATTACTGGGTTTTGTCCAAATCTAATTTAGGCCTGGAAACACCTACAAAGATTTGCATAGTTTAGTTCTGGAACCAAAGTAAAGGCTCAGAAAATCACACGGTTGCACATTCACTACACAAATAATTCTAATTAATTTCTAATTTAGCATTCAATAGAAGTAGTAAATTAAATAAATCCATTATCTGAATTAAAGATTAGCATTCATTCCAATCCAGTGTTTTATCAACTGGTGTGCAATAGCTCGACTTGGTGGTACAAAGAAAGAACGCTGATTTCCTTTAATGAGAACTTCCACAACCTGCAATAAAAAAAAGGTTTTTTTATCTTTAGAAGATAATATTATAAATTATATAGAATCTGACATTGTATTAATGCAGAAATTATCTTCCTATAATGATCTATCAGTCTACCATTGCTACAGCTATTAAAAAGGCACTAACAGATTCTCCAAGGTAGATGCAGAGAAAGTCACACATTGAGTGAATTATGACATATTTGAGCTAGATGTGCCCCAAAGGATACCTCCTTCCTAAGAGAACTGTGGAGACTGATTGCTAGTAGACTGTTTAAGATTTTTGTGAAGCTTGTTTGTGGCAAGGACCACCAGATGGTGCTCCACACTAAGACAAAAACAGTTTTTATTTTCACATGTAGTGCCAAAGAAAATCTATTTTCTTGGTTTTCTGAAGCAGCTGCAGGCAACATGGGCATACACTTTTAGTACATTTCTGAAGTATATTTATTTCCAGCTCTACACCAACCTGCATGTGAGTAGCTGTATTCAGAACTGATACTAATTTAAAATAATGCTCCCAGTGTTAACAGAAACACACTGAGATTATACGTGACTAACTTTGCCTTCAAGATGACTTACAGTCAAAACACTTGGAACTGCTAGGCAGAAGTCCAGTGTTATTAAAAGCTTAACTCCTAAGCTGCCTGTGGGAAAACCTGCGAAGTCTAAGTTGTGCAAGCAATCTTTCCTTCTACTCATGAACTGAAATACTTCTTTCTCTGAAGGTCTTTTCTGCCTCTCTTTTATTTGACTATATTTTAACTACTGAGGGAAGCTAAGTGTAGGATTTCCTATTAATGCACAGTAAGCTGCATTTAATACCAGAGTACTAAAATAGTACTGCATGAAGAAAGGTGTTCAAACTAATCAATTCCCAGCACCCTTGCCTTAACATCCCTCCTCCCAGCAGATCTGGGAGCATGCTGTCTGGGGAAATTGTGATGATAAATGCTATTAAATACTACTTCTGCAAGAAAAGCACACGCTTGCTAAGGAAGTGGACTGAAACAACTTGGCCATCTCCCAAAAGGGAAAAGTGAAGAGCAAACTGGCAAAAATGTCATAAAATGAGCTTGCAAGTGACTCAGACATTACCATGAATATCTGTCTTTCTCTGGTTGTGTCTGATCTATAATATAATGCAACCATATACAATAAAAAGAAGACTACACATGTAGAGTACAGGAAGAGTATAAAGAGTATACAACTCATTTGAGTTGCTGAAAAAAGCAAGTGTCTGTTGTATGCCAGAACCTATACACTCAAAGACAAATCAATAGAAGAGGAAAATGAATTTGAACTTTACCTGTTCCCTAGTGAACCAGCGGGCATCCTCTATTTCATTCTTGTCAACTTTAATTTCTGTGGACACTGCAACAGCTAGGCAGCCAATCATTAGGGAGGAGGGCATTGGCCATGGCTGACAAGAGACGTACTGAACATGGCCAACTTTGACTCCAGCCTCCTCCTCTACTTCTCTTCGAACAGCATCTTCTATGGTTTCACCTAATCAAAAAGGGCAAAGAACAAGCAGCTGATGAAAATACTCCAAGCAATGATCACATCCTGTGCTTTGAACTGACACAAAAGATTTGAAACTGCCCAAGGCAATTATCTATAAAGATCTAGTTCACAGATCAGGGCACAGACTTCAGCACAAGACATAGAAATCTAATATGGTAAAACCAGCCACCAAAGCAAAATGGCACCTTAAAAACAAAGTGTAATAATTTCTCCATCATAGTATTTATTTCCTGAATTGATAATTCATCATACACGCAAATCATTATTGCTACTCCTAAAATGTCAAAAATTATGTAGAAAATACATCATTCCTACAATCAGTCTTGAAACGTTGATCTGTTCATTTGTAACTAGCATTGTGCTAATTTTTGGATTTTCAATATGATTGTAACAGCAGGTAGTGCAACTTCAAAAATCAATATTTAAAATTACAATAGTAAGAAAATAGAGACTTAGAATACTTGCTCACATTTCTGCATCATATTATTTCCTTTGCCTGACTCATTCTTCATTGTCTTAACACATGCAGACAGTATGGCAAACTGAAACCGCAATGGAAAGTTTTGCTTCCATTTATTTCTACAGGAAACAGTGGATATGTGTGTGGACTGCTGATGGTCACAGGCCTACATATGCACACAGGTACAGTTCTGTAACCACTGACTACAGGTCCATTAAAGCACACAGTTTATCCATCAGAGACAGAGGATTTACTTCAGCTACAGTCACTTTATATACTTGAATTCAGTATTGGAAAGTAATCAGGTCAGCAAAGAAGGAAAAAAGTGAAGAAATAAATATCTTGAGTTTTTTCAAATGATACCTGAATAAATTTGCTCATGCTGTCACTGTATGTCAACCTGCGCACATTTACTGAATATATTTATACGCTGTAATTTCCCTAGTGATTAAGATACATTCCCAATATAAGAATGTTTTACAAGTTGTTCTACAGGTACTTATAACCGTAACTATTTTTCAACTATTACTGTTTGACACAACTATTGAAGCATCTCTTTAGAGTTATGTAATTTCTACTTATCTTCCATATAATCAATCAGGTCCTAAAGACATAAGCAAATGCTTAACTTCATGTTAAAGTTAAGCTACACTTTAACACTTACTTTTCCCATGCTAAAATCCTTTGCTAAGTATCCTCAGCCAAGCTGATCTGTTTTAAATTTTTTTTTCATGTAAGTATGTGACTTAAGACTACATAGAAAGAAAACTATGTAAAATTCTTGTTTTATTATCAAGTTGCTTTTTGCTTTTAAAAAATAAATCAGTGGCTGCAAAGTACAGAATAGGCATATTTGTATTACAACTCATCTAACAGAAAGCAAAACCCTGTAATTTGACATAACCCAAAATATATTTCTGTGTAATGGTAAAGGTACAATACAGTTATTGAGAAAATATGTTTGGTAAGGTAAAATCAAATTGCTCACCAGGTTCTACAAATCCAGCAAGGCAGGTAAACATTCCTGGGGGAAATCTCTTCTGCCTACCTAAAAGGCAGTGGTTCCCATCTGGATGGATGACTTGCATTATAACAACAGGATCTGCAAAGGACATGAAGAATATATTTCAACATCTGAGGGACTTAAAAGCAGTAAAAACTTCCAGCCTATTCCACACCAATGCATGTAAAGACAAAAATTATATGGAAATAATAATTTTGAGCAAGCCCAGAGTAAGCTGTTATTTCACTTTGGGGAGTTTCTCCACGCAAGGTGTCTCTTTTATCTTGTTGTGCAATGTACAAGCATAGCAGAAGCAGTTTACTAACCAAGGCTTGAAATGCAGGGCAGAAGTTACCTGCAACCAAAGCACACAATCTGCTGAAAGTATCAGCAGTACTAACCCAGTTATGCATACCTTAGCCTACAGCAATAGTTTCTGTAGCAACCTCATTTATTATCGCCTTCTCTACACCAGAGAGGTCTGAAGAATGTATTCTAGACTGAATACTGAACAACTAGACACTTTGGTGACAATGCAAATACTGACTAAATACTGACTACTCTCCACCTTTGACTTTGTTTACTCTTCATTATCAGCTTCTCAAATGATGTTGCACTTTGATAAATTTTCTCACTTCTCATCACTGAATCTGCCTTTTTCTTTCTAGCTTAATATTTTCTCCTATTGGTCTAATCAACTCCGTTAATTTGTGATGTTTTCCATTTTTTTTTTGGAAGTAATCTAGTTTTAAGTAAAAAGTAAATGTGACCCTTTGTACTGCTGATACCTCCTTTTTACTGCTGGAATTCCTAACTGGTATCACTTGTTGCAGTAAAGATTGGCACTGTCACAGCAATTCTGTATCACAAACTAGTGCAAGAAAGAGAAGACTAAACTACTTAATGCTAAATAGAGCTGAGACATACATAGTCTGTGGAGAAACAAGTATGTAAGACCTAGGACAGAAGTAAGCAGATAAAATAACTAGAAAGAAATTGATTTACATGCATATAATAGTACAAATAAGCCACTTTTGAGAAATTATTCTCCAATATTCTCACCAACTCTTGGATAGGATGTATTGTGAACTCCTTGGAGACTGGGACAATCTTCTTTTAAGCAAGTTTTCTTGTAACCCCCTTCTTCAATCTTTGTTGTGCTTCCACATGTTGGGCAGAATCGGTAGCGGCTGTGCCATGCTAGAACAGATCTCGCCTGGGCTACTACTCCTATAAAACAATATATTGAAAATGCACAAAATCAAATACTAATTCATGATAAGCTTTTAACGACATAGAAAATGCAAGTAGTGAACTTTAACATACGAGATCAAAGTAAGAGTGTGGCTTGAATCATAATCATGGCTACAAAAGAAGTTGAGAAATATGAGTTATGCAAACTACTTTCTTGGTAGCACAGCACATGCAATAGAACATGGTATTAAATAGCTCCAGGACAGTTGACACAATCAGAGACAAATTCATCCAGATCAATATACACTGTTTCTCACAAAAGTCGCTCTGTCTGGGCAAAGTGCCAAAATTGTATGTATCTTTTCCAGATGACCATTTTGGAGCTAATGCAGGTATTGACATAATTATGCGTTGTTCCATTTAAACTTAAGGTGCAATTCAAGCTTGCCCTTCACCCTTATGTAAAACTGATAAATCAACAATCATTAACAACATTTGTTGTTAATGCCCATACTAACATTAATTCACTTTGGGATCCTGACTTTTAAACACGCCTTTGTCAGATGAGTATCCAACACACTGTTATAAACGACTTAAGTTCTCATTTCTTGTAATGGACACTCAGTAATGACAGATTTTTTTTTCCTTTGTTTTATGTTAATAATGTTCATGCATGAATATTTAAATAGTAATTTAAAACCCATGACAATCAATAGGTTGTACAGTCTATTATTGCCATTGCAGAAATTAGCCCTTTGCAAATGGACATGTTCTTACATACAAAATTCTTCACAAAACCACTAACAGGCTTTAAAATCAAAGTACTTCTAAAGCCACCAAAAACACAGGATTCCTTTGCAGTGGTTTGTCTTTGAATTATACCACAGTGAATCCTAAAGAATATCTTTCTGATTACACATTTGGTACCTGCTGCATTTTATGCATCTTACCAGCTTCTTTTTCAGGTAGCTGCAGTAGTGCTGGCATTGGCGGGTGAAGAAAGTAACAGTCCTCGTGCTTCTGTTTAAATTTTTCAGCAGAAGCAGAATCTACACTAAGAGCAAACCAAGCAACTAACCCATCGTCTTCATCCTCTTGAAGAACTCTTCCATTGCAAGGAGCCGTCAGGTTCATGTTGAACTGAAGTTCAACTCCAAGAAAAATCAGGGTACATTCTTCAGTTTGGTTCATGCACTCTTCCACATCCTTGTGGTACAGCCTGCAAAGCTTTACTTCTGGTTGCTGTGAGCTCTCTCTTCCTCCACTCAGAGTAACCAAAGGGCTTAGATTTGAGAAGAGGATGTATACTGTAGATGGATGGTTTTGTTTATTACTTAGCCACTTGGAATCTGTTCTTTTATCACTCCTTCTGTCCAGAAGTGTCACGCCAAAATAATTTTCATACTCTTTCACGTCATTTGACAAAAAACTAGGCCTCTGATCACCTTTCACATTAGCCAACAAATTAGCTATGTGTTTGTATCCCCAAAATTTAGCAATGTCTAGAGCTGTCTGCCTTGATTTATTAACGATGGATCTGTCACACCTGAAGAAACAGAAAAGAGCTGTGTTTACCAGGGTAAATAAGTTTAGGAAAGGTCCTGGTGCTCTATTATTCTTACTTGCACCATGTACATCTGACACTACTAACGTAAAGAACTTCTAGACACTCTGTCTATACTGGGGTACTCTTCAGGTAAAATATTTAGCATCATGGTAATGAAATATAATTATACTTCTTTTTCTTTTGCTAAGGCCATATTTCACATTTTTGTCGATCCATTCCAGATTATCATTAACCAAAATTCATGCAGTAGTATGAAAGCAATGAAGTAACTAAAAGTCCACACACTGTATCATCAAAAAAGGCTCAAAATAGAGCTTTGAAAGTCAGGATACAGATCTGTTCCTCATAACCAGTAATTAAAATGGAAAAAAAAACAAAACAAAAAAAAACAGTCTAATAAGCATTACTTTCTAGAAGCTACTGGAAGCAGCAACCAAGCATTTATAAAAATATATTTCACTGAGGTTACTTGTCTTGTTGAGCCTGGAGAAAAGGAGACTGAGGAGAGACCTCACTGGGGTCTCCAACATCCTGAAGAGGAAAAGTGGAGGGGCAGGTACTAATCTCTTCACTCTGGTGACGAATGACAGGACCTGAAGCCAGAGTTCAAAAAGCATTTAGACAAGGCTCTCTCTCTCTGTCATCCTTGGGATGTCCTGCGCAGCTGATCTTTGTGGGTCCCATCTAACTCAGGATAGTTTATGATTTGCCATAGAATTAGAATCAAGAACATAGCCTCTGCTCAGTGACAGAAGCTGGTTCCTGCAGGGATCTTGTAGTTACAGAAATGTCTGTAAAATGAAACAGATGAGGGAACATTGCCTCATGTTATATATTTAAATACTAAAAACCAAAGAAACCCAAACCTGAAATAGATTGAAGTTGACTGGGAGATCAAAAACCACACTTTTATTTTTTGTTAATCTTAAATTCATAAGTAAAACTACAAATTCTGTAGTAAATGCTAAACTCGTCAGTTTTTAAAACCAGAAGATGCCAGTAATATTGTTGCTGATACACAGGTTGCTGTACCACAGGAAAGAGCATTTTGAGATTTTATATTAAACTCAGTAGTTTTTGAGGGAATTTGAGTACAGTTCAGAAAACTATTCAAAACTTAATTACGAGTTTTTGATGCTGAGGCAGCTCCTCTCATGACCAGTCACAGGACTCAAGGGAATGGCATGAAGCCCTCTCAGGGGAAGTTTAGGTTGGATATCAGGAAAATGTTCTTCCACCAGAGGGTGGCAGGGCACTGGAACAGGCTCCCCAGGGAAGTGGTCACAGCACCAGCCTGGTAAGAGTTCAAGAAGTGTTTGGACAGCACTCTCAGGCACACGGTGTGATCCCTGGGGATGGTGCTGTGCAAGACTATGAGCTGGAGTTGATCCTTGTGAGTCTCTTTCAATTTACAATATTCCACGATTCTACAATTCCCTGATAAGAAAACAACGGACTAACTTGCCAGGATTATTCTCGGTAATTCTATGAAATATGATCTTCATAGACATGACATGATCTTCATAGATGTTTATATAATCAGCAACTGTATTTGTCAAAATAATTAATCTGACTAAGCACTAACTAAAATGAGACCAGTGAGGCCACAGCATCATCGTATGAACTATAGTCAACTGCCTAAGAGAGTGGTCTTGAAAGGGACATTTAAAACTGACATTCACTTTTTTTTATGAAACTTAAAAAGCTGTCATCCTATTTACCAATTGGTAAATTCCCCAGCATCTCAGAAGATTCCTCAATACACAAAATCTAGCACTGAGACTCCTCTTCATATTGGAATGTACACTACACTACAACCCAGTGGTTCATCTAATGCTCCATTCTGAGCCCCACCAGAGGCCACAGGACTTGGGTAGGACTGAAAAAAATAAGAAAAAGGGGTGGGATGATATCTGGAGACTGCAGAATGCTATGCCTGAAGTTACTCATTAACTATAGAATGAACTAAACCTGCTTGTTTCTGTAATTAGGAGTGCGGAAAGGAACAGCCTGGGCTTGATCAATGTTAAGCTCAGTTGAACCACATCTGATTCTAATTTGGTTTTGAAGTATTTTCCATTTGAAGTATTTGTATCTCAACTTCATTCAGGCTTGACATACATTTTCTTTGAGGTCTCAGTAAGAATAGCATTCTTTGCATTTTTGAGTGTCTTGAAACACTAGAACAACAGATGACTTAAAACCAGGAAGTTTTTTACAAGCAATGAACATGCTTGGTGTCATGCCAAATGAAGAAAATAACGTCGACGAGGTCAAGGAGAAAGGAGGAAGCGTACTGTCCAGAACTGAAGTACAACTGAAATATCAATTAGTAACTTTGGAAAAGGTGTGTCCGTCATGTCCTACTGAAGAGCCAGCAAACATTCTATACTGCAACAAAGATTCAGGTGGATTACAAATAAAGTTTAGAGAAAAAAATCTAAGGGGAACAATCAAATACACCAAATTTATATTCAATACAATGGTTGGAATGGGATGCAAACTTTGGTTTATTCTGTTGGCCTCTGAGAGAAGTGACAACATATCAACAGGTAAACAGATCAAAAGGGTAACTTTAGAGATGCTCCTACTTTTAAACTTTCGTAGCAAATATGGAAAGGATGATGCAACAGCAGAACCCAGTTATAAACTGACACAGAACACATTTTCCTGAGTTTTAGCCCTGAAAATTCTGTCACTATCTGTCTGGTAAATTTACTTTTCTGAGACAAAACTGTTATGAGCAAAAAGGGGGGTGCAAAACAGAGCTCTTGAATGGGGTCTGCTAAACAGCTTACCCTTCTTGAAGAAGAACCTGCACAACCTCGAGGTGTCCATTTCTGGCACCGTACATGAGGGCTGTCCAGCCATTCCCTGCGGCCGCATTGACCAGCGACGGCGAGCGCCTGAGCAGCGCCTTCAGCCTGGCTGCGTCCCCAGCAGCAGCAAAGCCATGCAGCTGAGAAACCATGTCCCGGTGCAGGTTCCTTTCAAAGTCAGTCATTGTGCCAGCTAAGTTTTAAAAAAATAAAAATAAAAATGCATGAGAATATCCACCTTTACGAAAACGATTTAAGCAGAAGACCGAACTTTAATGCTGTCAGAACTTTAATTGCAGACAATCAATATTATCACCGAAAATACAGACACAGCAAATTCTTGTGATTGGTGTTATACCGCTATTCCAACAAACATTTTCGTCCCACCCATCTCCAAGCACAGTGAAACTTTACCTTAACAATCAAAACCAGTTTTCAAGAGAGTGAAGGAGAGAAAGATTTGACTATGAAAACGAAGATCCTTTTGAGCATGAAAAACATGCTGTGGTTTTTCGACCGAACGCACAGAGACACACAGACACAGACACACACACACAACTGCTGGGACCGCTGCGCAACACAGCGACAGCTTCTATTCCCACAGCGACAGCTTCGATTCCCTCAGCGACAGCTTCGATTCCCTCAGGGCCCGCTCCACTCCCTTCCCAAAGGCCGCGACCCGGCCCCAACAGCGGCTCCCCGTTACCGTCCGCAGCCCCCCGAGGCAACCGAGCCCGGTGCGCGCTCCCGCCGCGCTCGGCAGCGCTGCGAAGGAAGCGCCGCCCTCGCGCGGGCCCAAGAGTGGGCCCGAGCGAGACCGAGCGGACCCGAGCGGGGCCGAACGGGCCCGAGCGCGGACCCGAGCGAGACCGAGTGGGGCCGAGCGGGGCCGAACGGGCCCGAGTGCGGACCCGAGAGAAAACGAGAGAGACCGAGCGAGACCGAGCGGACCCGAGCGGTGCCGAACGGGCCCGAGCGTGGAGCCGAGAGAGAACGAGAGAGACCGAGCGAAGCCGAGAGCGGCCGAATGAGCCCGAGCGAGGCCGAACGAGACGCAGTGCATCCGAGTGCAGCCGAACAGGCCCGCGGGGAGCCGAGCGCGTCCGAGCGGGGCCGAGAGCGATGGCCCCGCCCGGCTCCTGAGGCGGCCGCCGGGCTTGGCGTGCTGCGTGTGCCCGGAGGGCATCGCCCGGTTAAAGGGCAAACAGCCGTTTTGGCTGTCGAGCAGGAATTTCGGTGGTTATAGGGAAGCGATCAGATTGATTTTTAGATTGCTTCACCGCGCTAGCAGAAGGCAAGTGGCAGTGGCGACAAAATGCGGAAGGAGTTATGAGGGGAGTGGAGCAGGTGAGGCGACGTGGCACGGGAGAGGAGTTAGCAGGGAAATCGGAGTGATGCAATGAGCCAGAAGCGTGCCCTGCTTGAGAAAAGCATTGGAAAACCGAGGCTGTACCAGCCCTATAGAAAGGAATATCGGACTGTTCTAGTGCCTTTGCACCTGGGGAGTGCTTTTTAAAAAAAAAAAAAAACAACCAAACTTTTGAAAGGTGAATAATAAAAGTTTAATACTGTACAGGATAATCCTGCAAAACAGATTGCAGTTCTTCCAGTCACCTAAAGTTGGAATGCAAAGGTTAAGCTAAATCCACTTCTTCCATCAGTGTCACATTACCGGCTGTCCACTTGTATTTGCATTAAACATGATTAACTAACTCATAGGAGTCTTTGTTTTGATGTTTTATCTGAGATAGTCAGCATTGTTTTCAAATAATATGATTGCTCGTCAGCTTGTTTTTAAACATGACTCTCAGAAGATTCAATGTGTCCATCAAGTTTCTGTTTTAGCAGTAGAGCTTTAGCTCAAGATATGTAGGCATATATAAATATGTATATATAGAGGTCTATGTATATATTATATCTATATAACCTGTTACTCAAGGGCAGTGTAGTTTTTGAATTAAGAGTGCTGCAGAAGGCTAGTAGTGTATGAACAGGAATAAATTATACAAAGAAGCAAGTTTTATATCTTGATGATTATAGGATGTATTTTCCATATCGTGATATCATGTCAGCAGTCCTCAACTTGCATGATTTTAAGTAATTCTGGTGGGATTTGTGCCCTCTTCCAGAGCACCCTTGCAAAAACTACGCAGTACTGTATGACTGTAATAAATTGAATGTGAATTAAAAATTACAATGTATCAGCTTGTGAGTTTGAAAATATTTTGTTTCTACTAACAGATGTAGTTACTTTGCTGGATAAAAGGTTACAAATTCTAGTGAATGTGTAGGTATCTGATAATCCCTGAGCTGAATTTTCTAAGAGCAATTTAATGTTTTTTTGGAATAAAAATATGCAGTGGTAACTTGCTTTAAAAGCTGATTTTAGCTTTGGTGTATTCAAGATCTAAGTAAAACTCTCTGAGAAGGTTAAAGTGGTGCTGGACTTAGGTGTGCCATGGTTCTTAAATTTTGTAGAAAATATAGCCTGTGCTGGCCAGTGTTCATTTGACTTGACTGAGTCTGTTAGCCCTTCAGTAGTGGGGAGCATCATTGTAAAGATGTGTTTGCAAGGCTTCGGGAGTCTGAGGTTGTCAGTGTGACAGTGGAAGTGGATGCAGCGCCACTAATTTACTGTGATCCTGAAAGAAACTCTGGTGGCTCCATATTGATAGTGACTAATGATAGTCTTTTCAAAATGCTTGCTGATTGCTGCACACAGCAGTTGGGGAGTAATATCTGAATGCCCTGATGCCCTGTTCATTTTGTGCTGCAGCCTTTAGAAGAAAAATACATCTGGTGTAAAGAATGTACCTAAGTGCCATTGGGAGCACTGCAGTGGTTGGGCAAAATAAGTGTTGGAGTGCCTGCAAGGAGAGAACAGTGCTTCTGTCTGGCCTGAGTTACCTTCTAAAGTGCTTTATTTGATTTAATAAACTGTGCTGAGGTAGATGTTGGAAAAAGAATTAAGATCTCAGTAACTCTGATTCAGGTTAATAAATTTATTAAAATTTATGTAACATCTCATTATTATTATGTTTATATTATGTAGATTCTCTAGAGCAAGAATCTGGATTGAACCCATTTTAGTGTTGGGGCTAGATTACACACAAGAATAATCCATTTTAACGTTTTCCTGTAAAATAGTAACAATAGAAGGTTTGTTAGTTCTTCATTTGGGCTTGCACTTCATTCTTAACCTCTCAATTGCACTCATGTTTCATGAAGGCTCTGTTTTCAGAGTTGATGTGCTGGGTGAAGTTTAAAAGAAGCTCTGATTTTACGTTGCTCATTGAAAGTGAAAAAAGTAAGACACTGGATGTGTGAAACAAACATATTGTCAAATACTTTGATTTATGTATGTTATAATTAGTGTATTTTAATAGACTGTGATTTTTGCACTTCATAGCTTCCAAATAAAATTTTGGTGCACATGTGACTTAGGGAGCTAAAGCTGTTACAAGGCAAGCACAAATCGATATTACCTGGCACTTCAGCATTCCATAATAGTGTCCTTTGGGGTTGTCAACAAAGACTTAGTGACAGTATGACTAGTATTTTTCCCAAGCATCTCCCTGATTAGTTTCCAAGCAGTCCTCCCTGAGAAAAAATTGGGCAAATGCTGAAGGGCCTGATCTGGAGAATTCATTGGTATAAATATGAGTCTCTTGGTATTGGAGAGATGGAATCCTTTTGGTGGGAGTTTTTACTTTCTTGTAGGAAAGAGCTGTAACAAAGCTGTACGAGAGTATTTATTATGAAAAAAATCTATTGGAGTTTTAATTTCCATTAAAAACCCCAAAATACTCTTTAATATTAAACTCTGGACCCCAGATAGCAGTCTAGAGAATAAGGAGAATTAGAGTTCTTTCAACTCAAAATTCTTTCAGTCAGCTGAACGGGAAGTTTGTTTCAGCTGTGGAATATACTGCAATATGTGCTGTGTCTGACAAGAAAAAAAGTCATGTAGCAGTACCAATCTGCTCAGAATGCATTCCTGAAAAGTGGATGGTTTGTGATGTGATGGTTAGTGAAACAAATTTTCCCCATACAGCTGATGTGAGGGTGGGCGATGACGAGCGCTGAAACTTAATAAACGTGCCTGAGTTAAATTTGTGGGGACAAGCATGCGCAGTGTGGAAGGCAGAAGCACAAACATCAGGACTGTCAGGTGGGGAGGTGTTACCTTTTCAGCTAGTGGTTTTTCAGAAGTGACCACTGCTATCAAAGGTCTCAGCTGCTTCCTCTGTGAGATTGAATGCCTGACCACTGCCCCATTTTCCCCTCCTGCACCTTGCTTAACTTGCTTAATCTTGATTCACTGGGGAAAGATGAAGGCACTAAAAGTTTAGTTCAATTTAGCTTAGGTTCAATGACCTAGCTGAAAATATCACCCAAAGACGGAGTGTTTATTGTGTGGTAATCTGCTGGAGTCTCCAGAACCTGAAAAAATGTGAAGGCTACAGGAAAAGAAGTAGTGTCTAGAGTGGGCATGAGGTAAGATTACTATAGTATGAGTAAGATTATTATATGTGCTTTGTGGCTGATGGAGATTTTCTAGTTTTTCTCCAAATTATTCTTGGATTTTCAGTTTTTTCTGTCTTCTAATTTGGTTCCATTTGTTAAGCACTTCTGGTTAACTGATTGCTTATGACCGTGGTAGCATGGCTCCTTGAGTTCTAGACAGGTTGATTTAGTTTCTCAGGTTTCGCAGGTGATGGCTGAGTTGGTGTTTGAATTGTTTAATAAGGGTTGATTAATAAAAGTGGTTTTAATAATCTCTCCATGTCTGGCTTGCAAGTACTTTCTCATGATCAGTGAAGTCATATTTGCAGGAAATTTGAGTTAAAATAGTTCTTACACTTCGTGTTGTGTAGACTCTCTGAGACCCAGAGCTGGTATTACAAATACATGATAGTATTTTTTCTAAACTGAAATTAACTAATGCCTGCAAAGTATTTTTTGTTTTAACTATAACTATCTTCATGCAGCTTGTCTCAAGTTCAAAGGATGACTTTCCTTACATTAAAGTGTATTTTAAAACTGGGAAACTAGTTTTACTTGTTGTGGGGAAAAAAAAGGGACTTTCGATATTTCCATGGGAACTAGTGGAACCAATACAGGGATAAAGATTTAGATCTCCAAAGCAGGTTTCATAAAACTGTTCCTCCTGTGGGTTAATTCTTTGTTTTGATCATATTAACCATCTATCTCGAAAGTAAAAGAAGCAGGAAACATGCAAATTATTTTCTCTTTTCAAAAAAGGGCTTCATTTTGTTTTCAAAACACAGAGAATGTACATGCACTGTAACAAAAATAAAACCATGAGAAAACAACATATGGTGATGTCATGGATGTCCTGTTATAATCTATGAGATGAGTTAAACCAGCATTAATTATGACATTTTCTAATTTTAGTATTTTACTTTGCAACATTCAAAATTTAATGACAAGATTTCAGATTCTTTTCATTTGGGTTTTTGTATCTATACGTGAAACATTTGAAGTTCATCTCAGTCTTTCTTGGGAGGAATAGAAAAGTAGTTTGCATTTTCGACAGTAGGCTTGGCATAGTAAGATTCACCAGCAGGACTTTCTCTGGGTCAGCTAATGATGTAGGTGGAGGTGATCCTTGAAATGGAGCGGTATCAGAAAGAAAAGAACTAGAATGTTGCCACTGAGTAAACAGGGAAATAGGTTATTTTGGTTTTGGGAGAGCTGTCTGTTACAAGTGACGCAGCAGACAGCTCATGTCCTGATGCAGGACACGGAGCAGCCTTCTCCAGCCCAGGCACTTTTCTGGCTGGCTGCTGGAGCCCAGGCTGTGGACCCAGGGTCTGTGTCCAAGCTGAGGTACGAGGGGTGATGTTTTTTCATCTCAGAGATGAAGCTGAGCATGTGTCCCTTTTGATACACACACACACATGTGCACACAGAGGACACCAGCATGGCTGGTCACTTGCACTGGCACTGCACAGCACCCCATGGTGGCTGGGGTGGCAGTCAGAACGTCCCTGGTACAGAGCTCTGGGGGCAATCTCCAGGTTCAGGAGCACATTCATGGATCCCTCTCTGCCTGCCTGGTGCCCATGCCCCAGTCCTGGGCCCCTTTGCCAGCCCTATGGGGCCCTGACTCACGGGCTGCAAACATGCAGCACTCACACTCTCTTCAGAGCAACACACGTTCACTGATCCCCCTGGGAACAGCAGCACAGACCCTCTGTCTGCCTGAGACTGCTGCCCCAACCCAGGGTTCCCAACTCAAAGTTTGCTGGGGATGATACACGCACACACCCCGCACAGCCCACGTTTGGGGAGGACACAGACACACATGCCAGCAGCTGACACCACGCACAAAGACTGTGACCTGTGGTCCTTCTCAAGCCACCCGTGCTGAGTACAGTCACTCATGCCAGTGCCACCCAGCATGTTTTGGAAGCAAGCACTATTCCTGCCCTGTGACTGGAGAGGCCACTTCTCACTCTGTAGCTTATGCTGGGATCCCCTTTCTCACTCCCATCTCTGATGCTACAGGCTAGGTATTAAGATCCAATTGTTAAGGTTCTTTAGAAATACCTCTGCCCGAATTAAGGTGCAAATGAGACCATATGCCAGTCAATAGTATAGGTTTTATTTGATAGTAAATATGAGAGAGACAGAAGAAAAGAGAGAAAGGGAGAAGCAGGAAAACAGTGGAGGGGGGGCAGAAAGAGAGTGACAGAGACAGAATAAAAGAATATCACCAAAAGAAGATCACCATGTTGTGTTGATCCTCTCCAGCTGGTATTCTTGGTGGTGATGGTCCCCCCAAAAAGCACGGGATCCCATGGGTTAATATACGCTCAGGCCAGGTGGCACTGTCCAGGGATGTCCCCCGGGGGAAGGGACAGTCTTTTGCAGCAGACTCTGCTGGCACCACGGCCTATGGTGCAAGGCCGAGCACTTTGGGGGGTCTTTGATGGATTAGGACACCCCGTCAGCTGCCTCTCCTGTGAATGTCCTGTGGATGTGGCCTGTGGGGTTGGTGGTTCCACAGCTGGGCCAGTTTGTGTAACAGAGGATGGGTGTTCATTGATTCTCACCGGAGGTTATGCCATGCACCCGAAATCTCCTCCTCCCCCCGCTTGGCTGGGGAGAAGTCTGTGTAGGCCTGGCTTTGTGAGCTGTGCTCTGCCCTGTGGAGGGACGTCCCTTAAGTCCCACCCCTTCCCGAAGAGCGCCAGATCTAGACAGTCTAGGGGAGTGTGACACTCAAGTTTGAGTCCTCCCACGGGGGGTGTTCACCGAATTGCCCAGCCCTTGTTGCTGGGGAATTTCCCTCTTCCCCCCGCCCTGTGGGTGTTGCAAGGAAATATCAATCGCCGGGAACCCTCCCAGGTTTCCCAAAAGTTCTGTGGGTTTATATCAAGCATTGGTTTGTTTCCCTATTTGTTACTGTCATCCCCCGTCCACTTTACCTTAATTTGCTAGCCACCGGGTTGTCCGTCCTCCTCATCCTATTGGTCACTAGTATACTTCAAAAGTCAGGTACCCGTACCCCTCGGGGCCGTTTTGCTGTATCCTTCGCCCCGACCACCACCCCTGCCCTCTGCCTCAATAAAGCGGAGTTGTACAGCAACGCCCTTCCTGCCCTTTTGTTCTCTGGACTCTCTCCACCAACTGTGGGAATGTGGTCTCACGCCCCTCTGGGGCTCAGACCTGCCTGCCTGGGAGCCAGCCACTGAGAAGCCCAGCCAAGCGCCGTCAGCCCCTGAGCTAGCCGGGCCCCTGTAGCCATATCACCCACGGCTACACTGCCCCCACCCCAAAATGAGCCGGGGATGATTCTCAGCACAGCTGGTGGCTTTGGCCTTTGTGGATGCGTTCCTTTCCTTCAGCCTGACATGACTGAATAATAGGTTTCCCTTTCTCTAATCTCAGCAGTTTGACTCTCAGTCCAAAGTCCCAGTCAGGTATCCTCACCGAGGCTTCTTTGGTTGCAGTTTCTTTATACAGTTTTTGGTTCAATGAGCAAAACTTTTTATCAGTGTTTGAGGCAAGAACTATTTCAGCCTCTGACACCAGGGACACCCACATTCCCAGGCTTACTTCAGTGGCTGGCACAACATTCCATTCACACACAGGCACATGCAGGTGCCCCCAAGCCCCTGGCAGTGAGTTCTTGCAGCCCACTCATGCACAGGACAGTGCAAGCAATTATGCAGAGAGGAAGATAAGAGAGTTTTTAATAAGAAGATGTAAGAAGATGAGACAGACTGTGGTCATCGGGTGCAGGGCTGAGCCAGATGAATGTACTGACCAGCCCTATTTTACAGACAACTGGACCCCTTTGTACCCTTTTTGTCTATCTTATTTCTGTTCCTCACTGCTCTCCGTTCCCCTGCTTGTTACTCCACAGTTCTGTTGATTCCCTCACCCCACATGGTTCAGGGCCCCTGGGTTTGCAGACTGACCAGCTGCAAACTCCAAGTGAGTTTTCCTCAAAGTAGTGGCTGTAGCTGCTTGATAGCCCAGTAGCTATTGTGACTGGCAAGGTTAGTTTATTGTCACTCTGTTCATGTTTGCTTTGTCAGGTGTGTTTCTTAGTATATTTTTCTTCTTGGCTTGCCACTTTTCCCAGGGTTTGCTGACTCAACAACTTCCCTGTCGAGTTTTGACCCTGGCTAATGCCAGGCACCAACGACATCTTCTCTCTATGCTCTTTCCTGCAACAGCTATTCATAGGAGAGAAAAAAACTAACACAAACACACTGGACTCATAAGTTGAGATAAACCACTGGTGGGAGGACGCAGAGACACAGGGCAAAAGCAGGTTCCAAACTTAAAGTTGCAAAGTGGTTTATTGCCCTAACAGAGTCGGAGGATAGATCAGAGGTAAAAATAAGCTCTTAAGACACTGTTTCTTCACTCACCCCTCTTCCCTATTAAGGCACTGTTTCTCCGCTCACCCCCCTCCTTCCTTCTAACCAACAGCTCTGGGGTGGGGGCAAGGTATGGGGGTTTTCTTTGGCCAGGGTCAGTCCATCAGGGAGAAGAGTCCTCTACTTTGCCATGGGGTCCCTCCCACAAGAGACAGTCCTCTGCGAACTTCTTTGGCATGGGTCCAATCTTACAAGCAGCAAATCCACCTGAATTTGCTGCAGCATGAGGTTGTTGTCCATAGGGTGCAGAACCCCGAGCCGAGGCCAGGCTGTTTCCATCCCAGGAGCCGAGGCCAGGCTGTTTCCATCCCAGGAGCAAGGCCTCTCTCTCTCCTGCAAGGCCTTTGCAACTCTCAGTCTCTGGGATTCCCACTGGATCACAGCTTCCTGCAGGCATCANATCCACCTGAATTTGCTGCAGCATGAGGTTGTTGTCCATAGGGTGCAGAACCCCGAGCCGAGGCCAGGCTGTTTCCATCCCAGGAGCCGAGGCCAGGCTGTTTCCATCCCAGGAGCAAGGCCTCTCTCTCTCCTGCAAGGCCTTTGCAACTCTCAGTCTCTGGGATTCCCACTGGATCAGAGCTTCCTGCAGGCATCACCTGCTCCTCTGGCGTGGGCACCTCCCCACGGGCTGTGGGTGGATCTCTGTACCCCCGTGGACCCCATGGGCTGCAGGGGTACCACCTGGTCCCCCCATGGTCTTCATCACAGCTGGCAGAAGGTTTTCAGCTCTGACACCTTGAGCACCTCCTCCCCCACCTTCTCCACTGACCTTGGTGCCTCCATGTTGTTTTCCCTCACATATTTTTACCTTCCCCTCCTTCCCTGGCTAGAAAGAAGCGTGTGCTCACATTGTTTTGATTTCTTCTTAAATATGTTTTCACAGAGGTGTAACAAACATCTCTAATTGGCCCAGGCTTGCCCAGCAGCATGTCCATCATCTTCAGATCCATCAGAGATAGGTTCTTCTGGACACGGTGGAAAACTTCCAGAACCTTTACACAGGACACAGAGGAGCCATCTTTGTATCCCACCCCTACTCACTAGAACAAACTGGGCCAAGCAAAACCACCACATTCCCAATCAAGACAACCTTGCTGGAATAAATATTCCTGTGCTCTCACATGTCTCCTCATCAATTCATGTGGCTGACCAGATATGGTTGTCATCACCACCTTCCTTATAATTTTGGTGATCAGGTTTGTGTCTCCCTGTATGTTCCTGTGTATACTTCCTCCTTTTCTCATTTGCTGCACCAGAAAAGGTCCTTGACCAGATACCTTTAAAAACACTGATGCTCATTTCCACATACCCTTACCGTAGCCATGTTGGAATATTTTGTATCTTCCAGCTTAAACTCTTTGTCCATCTCCTGGATCTGCTTATGTCTGCGCTCTTTGATTCCTATGACAGATTTCATGCTCATTATACTCTCTCACTATTCTTCATCTTACACACCTTCCATAAATTTGTCCCACCCAAGCACGGTAATGTCTTCAATGTAGTTACCCCAGGTGCTACATCCCGATTGCTGTCATTGAGTTGTCATTTCGTATTCTTCTACTTTTCAAGATGGTTTGACATGCTTTCAGGCTGGTGTTCGCTCAGTTTGTTAAGTCCAAGATGTCTATCGCTTTTTTGGCAGTGATTAAAAACATATCTCATGGTGGTGTTAAAGATTGCAAGAGTTCTTCCTCAGACGTGCTTTCAAAAATTTGCAGAATACTTTAGAGGTGGCATTCATAGTAACAGTCAATGATCCTTTCTGAAAGGAGTTTTAAAAATATTTTTCTTTTCAAAATTATTAACTTCTAGCATCTGCAGCATTCTTCAGCAATGAACTTCACAGCTTAATTTCAAGTGCTTTGGAAAAACCATGCTTTTTTTTGGTGCTGTTGTTTTTTATTTTAACCTGCCATCTAGTATGCTCTTTTGATTCTTATTGAATTGGAATAGAGTGAACAGTTATTTCTCACTTATTTCATGTCACTCATAGTACCACTCTGTCTCCTCTGTCTTTTCTCCAAAAGAAACATTTTAACCTACTTATTGCTGTCACCATATGACTGCTTATTGTGCTTTTCTTAACAGATGTAATTTATATTCCCACACTATCTTAACACTGTAAATGTCCTTGTTCTGTCAGCGGACTCCCTCTGCTACCTATATACACTTCCTTGTCAATATAGGGGCAGTTGTATAGCTGAAGGATTTTTTATAGTCAGCATAGTGGAAAGAAGAAGAAAGAATTCCTATAAAAAGTATGTGGTGGGTTGACTTTGCCTGGATGCCAGTTTGACACCAAACTCACTATGTTGCTCTCCTCATCAACGGGACAGAGAGAATATATAATCAAAAGCTCATGGGGTGTGTTGAAGGTTTGAGGGCGAGGAATTTTTTCCCATTCTGTTGCTAGAGAACCAAGGACCAGGTACTTAAGAGACAAAAGATGTGGCTGGGGGTGTGGTGAGGAGAGCATCTGGCCATCAGTAACTTCTCACTTGCTCCCTGACTGGGGAAGGGGAACAGTGGAAACTGCTGTCTCCTTTTAGGGGTGACTGTGGAAAGAAAGCCTGGCTCTGCACTGCTTTCTCTTTCCTTGCTGGGGTGAGTTTTCATTTGGGGGAAAAAACATAGGATTCCAACCCTGTCTTCCCCTCCTGGAGTGCACATCTTCCCTGCCACGCTTGCAGACGCTGTGGAGGGGGCACGGCTGCTGCTGCCCTGCGCCCTGCCTGCCAGAATGCACTGCCAAAACAGTGGAGTTCCTGCCATCTTTTGCTGGCTAGCCTGGGTGAGCCCATCCTGCCACTCCNTGCTCACGCCATCCCTGCCCAGCCCGTGCTGCTCACGCCATCCCTGCCCAGCCCGTCCTGCTCACGCCATCCCTGCCCAGCCCGTCCTGCTCACGCCATCCCTGCCCAGCCCGTCCTGCTCACACCATCCCTGCCCAGTCTGTGCTGCTCACGCCATCCCTGCCCAGCCCGTGCTGCTCACGCCATCCCTGCCCAGCCCTCTGTCTGCCTTTCCCCACGTGACACAGCCCTGCCCTTGCACCACAGCGCCCCCTGCAGCTCTGTGGGAGTCACTGCACCTGCCCTGACCGGCCGGGAGCCAACAGCGCCCCTGCTGGCTGTGACTGTGACTGCACCAAAGGGAGAGTGCCTGGCAGCCCAGGGACATCTGCCACCGTGTTTGGTTTTGTTTGTTATTACTATTGTTGTTGCTTGTTTGCCTCGTTATAGTTACTAGTAAAGAACTCTTCTTCCTTTTCCCATATCTTTGCCTCAGAGCCCTTGCTTCCAAAGTTATAATAATTCAGAGAGAAGGGGGGTCATCTTCTCTATTCTAAGGGAGGTTTCCACCTTCCTTAGCAGACACCTGTCTTTCAGACCGAGACAGGGTAAGATAAAGACAGGGGACAGATCACTTGCCAGTTACTGTCATGGGTGAAACAGACTTGACTTGGGAAAATTAATTTAATTCATTACCAATCTAACCAGAGCAGGATAATGAGAAGTGAACCCAAATCTTAAAAATAGCTTTCTCCCATCCGTCCCTTCTTAATTTCTTAACTTTGTTTCTGACTCTCTACTCCTCTCCCTAGCAGTGCAAATGAGACAGGAATGGGAGTTATGGTCTTTGCTGCTGCCATCTTCCTCAGGTGAGGAACCCTTTCCCCTGCTCCATGTACTTTTCCAATATGAATCCTTCCCACAGGCTGCTGTTTTCACGGACTGCTCCAGCATGGGTCGCTTCCATGTCTACTGTCCTTCAAGAATGCACTGCTCCAGCCTGGGTCCCCTGTGGGGGTCACAAGTCTTGCCAACAAACCATGCTCCAGCATGGGGACCTCTCTCCATGGGGCCAAAGGTCCTGCTGGGAACCCTGCTCTAGCACAGTCTTCCCACGAGGTCACAGCTTCATTCGGATGTCCACCTGCTTCAGCACAGGGTCCTCCTTGGTCTGCAGGTGGATCTGTGCTCCACCATGGCCCACCATGGGCTGCAGGGGCACAGCTGCCTCACCATGGGCTGCACCAAGGGCTGCAGACGGAATCCAGCTTCAGTGCCTGGAGCATCTTCTAGCCCTCTTTCTCCACTGGCCTGGGTGTCTGCAAAACTGCTTCTCTCACATATTCTCACTCCTCTCTTTGGCTGCAATTGCTCTGGTGTGGTAACTTTTTCGCTTTAAATCAGTTATCCCAGAGGCACTACCGCTGTCACTGATGGGCTCAGCCTTGGCCACTAGTGGGTCTGTCTTGGAGCTGGGAAGCACCAGCTCTGTTGGACAGCTTCTTACAGAAACTACTACTCACAGACTGCTTTATTACAGAAGCCACCCTATAGCCCCCATGCTACCAAAACCTTGACATGGATATCCAATGGAGAGCACAAACAAGTCCTCAGTTTGGATCATCAAATCTGCCCCATAAGATTGTCAATGCTTTTTATCCCACAGTCCCTCTTTTTTCATTTCAACAATTTAGTGACAAACTTTTTCCCTGGAATTCAACCTTCAAGACCAGGCACTGGAAAGGAACATTTTTCTTCCAACACAATACTCTGAGCAGCAGTGTAAATCAACTATCATGACAGCATGGCTTATTTACTGACATTGAAATTTAGTAGGAGATTTAGGGCTGTGTTATATGCTTAAATAAATAAGCATGTAATTAAATTTAGAAAGTCCCCCACAAACATACATCTGTCTGTGTATATATATATATATTTTTTTCTATACCTAAATTACAAAACTAAAGTATATACATGTGCCAAGTTTGAATTTCAGAAAGAAAATTATTCTTTGTCTGCACTTCTGTCTATACAGAAAACTAGGCTAGTTCCAAAGACATTCCAAAGGAAACATGTAATAACCTGTCTTTCATTATTTAACAACCCCGTCTGATTAAATTAACAAAAGTCTATTGCTCCTGTAAAGCTGGAGGATTAACTTAAATAAAATCCCAGAAAAATTTACTAGGCCTACTTTTTAAAGAATAGTAAAACTTATTTCTTTAATATGTTCTTATTTTCTGGGCTAGGTTTGTTCGCTTAAAAAAGAAACAACACAATTTTAAAAAATTTGTAATTGGATTATTTAATCCTTACTTTTTATTTTGTTGAAACATCTTAAGCACATACAGAATCCTAAACATACACTTCCAAAAAGCAGGCAGAAAGTCGCTTTCCTATTGTGATTATTCTTTGTGTTTAAGAAAGCATGAGAATACAATTATGAATCAGCTGCCAACAGAAACTGAAACAATGAGTGGTGTTTAAAATGGTTAAAAAAATCAATTTTGATTACATATCTTTCTTACAGGCTAGGTGAAATCAGCTGTACAAAATCAGTGGTTTAAAACTATTGAGCAAGAAACAAAGTTAAGATGAACAGCAGGTGGCAGTGCTGTCAAGAGCAGTGGTTCTGATGTGTGTAATTGGCTAGTGTTTGTATACTGTCAACTCTTCTGCAAGGGGTAAGTTAAATACCACAAAATCAGCTATGGCTTGTGATTTTGGGTAAACAATAATGAGATATTGGCCAGATTGAAGAAACCTCTTGTTTTAAGTGGTTTCTCGTGCTGCAGACATGATGTTACTTTCATAAGAAAGCTTGTATTTTGCTTTATAAAATGGTAAGCTTATTCTGTGCTTCCTTCTAGATGGAATTGTGTGTGATTGTATACAGTTTATATAAAAAGCAAAAAAAAAAAGCAAAATTTGATTAAATGAGTATGTAAAATTTCAGACATGCAAATATCTCAGTCCATGTTAATTCCGATGCCTTTATTACTGACCTGTTATACCTTTGCTAATGCAATGCTCTTTGTCAAAGCTGATGAATCTGTTGATATTTTAGAAAGAATTTTAAAAAAACATTACTGACACAGTTTATCTTAAAGACTGTATTTTGGCATCCTCTCATATAATTGTGCTAAATTACATTTATACATTTCATTACAGAGCAAATTCCTAAGCTTTTTAATTTTTTACTTAATTGACCCTTGGTGCAATTTACTGCTATTTATGACAGCTGAACCTTCTGCCAGTGGTTAGCATCCCTCGAGGAGCTGTGCAGCTAGAGATGACTTCACTGAGGTTCAGTGTGCTTGTGCTTCTTCTATGGGTTAGCCCAAAAATCATTCCAGCACCAGCGAATGCCAGGATCCCCTTTGGAGAGAGCACGAGACCAAGTTCAGGTACTGCTGATGACTGTCCCCAGGGACACTTCTCAAGCATCATTGTGAGGTTCCTTCACAAGTCTCCTTAATGCTGGCAGAGTACACCCACTGTGCTTCTTAAAATAGAAATTGGTTAAAAAAAAAGCAAAGGTAGTCTAATGGAGGTTAGAATGTTATCTTTAGGAGTTGCAGGCCATTTTATGGCATTGGTGCAGAGTTTATTGACGTTAACACTCAAACATTTTTGAGTGCAGTATCATTGTAAAAATTGATTTGGGTCATGTTTTTGGTTTGTCTGTTCATGACTTCCCAACACTCTCAACTGTATGGATCACAGTCTGCCCCAATTACACCTTACTTAGTAAGATGAAGGATGAAAAAATTCAGAAGAAAAATGCAATACAAAACCATTGTGTCTAAAATGGGTTCTTTCAAGGTTTTCATGGGGTATCATCTGATTCTTAATATTCTGCTTTGAATTCAAATTGTTGAGGTTTTCAGTAGGTGATACATCCATGTGGCTAACACTAGGAGTTTAAGGGGATCTAGTGGTTGCACCACTTAAAGAAGAAGAAAAAAGGATTTAATGAAGTGCGTTATAGATGATCAGCTTTTCAGTAAAACTCTATGCACAGAAATACCGGGCCTTATCCACTCGGGTTTTAGTAATCTAGGTATTAAAGCACAGCTCTTTTCAAATCACTGCAAAGAATTGATTTGTGCACATTTCAGGCAAGGCTGCTTTCTCTGGATTTTTGGTATTGAATTTGCATTGCATTTAAAGCATCCTTTCCATGTAATTAAATCTATTCTTCCCTGCTTCTTGCTTGAGTTGAAACTGCATTTAAAAAGCAGAAATATTAGTTAAAAAGTATACAAATGCTTTTTTTAATAAAAAAGAAAATAAAAGGATACTAAGATACTCTTTTCTTACATGAAATATAGCAAGTGAGAAAGCAAGGTGCTCTGTGTTTTGATTTAAGCTATTTCAGTTGTTTTGACTAAGTATCTGAAAAAAAAGTTGTCTTTAAGGAATTTCAAAGTTTTCACAAAAATACAAAGTTTATTTTACCTGTTTCTTTAGCATGTTTTCGAGTAGGTGGAGAGTGTACTACTACTGCCTGCTAGGTGTTCCTGAGCTTTTAAAATACTGAGTCTTTAGTGAACTCCTAATTGCAGCAGTGAACCACACCTGAGAGCTAGATAAAGCTGCCTGGGTATGAGCGAGGCTCCAGTCAGACTTTGGTGCCTGAACTCGCTGATGTGGAATGGCAGTGTGACCCACAACAGGGCACAGTGACAGTGCTACGCTCTGCACATTGCAATGTGTGTTTGAGGCGTTGTTCGGAATCTGTGCAAGATTTGAATGTTAGTGCCTATTTTTGTCAAAGGAATCACAGCAACAAGTAGTGGCTGTGAATCAATTGGGGGAAGAAATGGTTAATCGTGTGATTTTGTCTGAGGGCTGACAAGTTTGGGGAGATGTTACAAACATAAATAATTGGTCTGAAAACCGTGGTTGCTAGAGGGTTCTCATGAGACATGAGAGAGTACAAAGCAGTAGCTCACTCAGATTTCTGAAGGGCTTAAAACAAACAGAAATATCATTCAAGAGGAAAGGATTTTGTGTTTAAACAAATAAATTTTTCATTGTATATGCTAGTTCAATTTTATAACAAAATATATGGCTTGCAATACAGAAGCTAGGGAATGTATATTTGTTTTTGTGTATGTGTAAGGTACTGACACCACAATACACAATACAGAAAAACTGATTCTTTTCTCATTCTACAAAGCAAGCAAAATAGGCTCAAAGACAGAAAAGCAATGTGTGTGGGGTTTGTCTCTTTATATACAGACATGTATGATGTGCATTTGCTCTGGGTACATATATTAGTTCCAAATTTGCCATCTGAATTTTAAAGGCACTATCTCAAATAAGTACAGAAGCTGTGTAGTATCTGATCTTAAGTGTGATTTACTTTTTTATTGCAAATAGCAAATTATGTTTTGTTTTTGATATGTCAGTTTTGATTATTTATTTAATTGAAATTGGACACAGAATTTCACACAGAAAGCTTTTCCTTATCATTAAAATGGAGAGCCAGAAGATGGAGAGGAAAATGATCAGGATGAAACCAAGTTAATGTACCTTTTGAATATTCACATAATCTCCAGTTAGTCTTAAAAAAGCATGAAGCATGAAGATATTTAAGTTAGGTACTTGCATTGATTACAAGAAGACTGTGGAAGAAGTTCCAAAGGTGAGGTGTTCAGTAAAAAACGTCAAAGAAAACTACCAGGAAAAGAATGCTGTAAGCATGAATCACTAAATTTTTACAAAACATGTTTATTTTACAGCAAAGAAGGCACTTCAGATGGCTAATAGATATTGGAACTAGAAAACTAGGATTGAAGGATAGAAATTTTGCTCATGAGCCTAAGAGCTCATACACTATTTTTTCTCATATGTCCAGGTTTAGAAATGCTGTAACACATGTAAGAGAGGAAATACTGCAGCTTATCTTTATGACCATAATATATACAATTAAAACTGGTAATTTTCAGGTACGTAAAATCATTATACTCTAATGTTGAAACGATAGCTTTAGCCTTGTTAGTACATGCAGTGTTTGCAAAAGCATTTTTGAACTATGTGCTTCAAGGCCAATTAATTCTGTCCTTGTTACTAAAATCTTGCTCATTTTTATTTAACACTATTCAGTACAGGATGTCTATTTAACAGTGATCTATCTGTAAATTACTAGGAACTTTTAAGAAAAAATGTTCCTTACAGAAGCCCAGGATTAGGTCTCTCTTTGTAGAGTCTATATAAATGCTTGAGACAGTATACAATAGTTTTTATGGTGATCCTTTTAAATTATTATAAAGACAATGTTGTAATCAGTTATTATGAGCAAACAGATTTATTCAAAGCAAAGAATATAGTTAATTCTATTTTTGGAAACAGTTCAAGTGCTGCTTGCTACTGAATGAAATACCACTGTTTGGAGTTTATGGTACGGATTTTCTGGAAAACTGGTGATCGCATTAAAAAGACACCTTTGTTTGGTCACAGTCACCAAAATCTTTTGTTACTGGATAGGTGCCAAGCATGCATCTCTCTGTCAACTCATTTTAAGTACATAGATCTCTAAAACCAGGCCTTTATGTCCTGCTAGTATAAATTAACAGCATAACGTGGCTATTTACAGGACTGAGTAGAAGTTAATAGGATATCAGCTTCTCTAAGTTTTGGTGTGATGGTTTATAGAAGTTTCAAAAATTCTACCATCTCAGAGTGTGTCTGTCTGACAAAGGCACTGCAGAACAGCTGTGCCTTTTCTGTGCATATCCAATTTAGATATCCCTTAACCTTCTGCAAAATATGGATTAGTCTCTGGGGCTTAGGGTCAGGATGTATTTGCTCTGAATACTTCAATCTGTTTAGGATCGCTAATTTGGATTTTGCTTTCAGTACTGCTATCTCATCCAGAATCCTGAGTTCGCTTGCAAGTATTTTTTAAGGTATACTCATTGTTTGTTTGTTTTCCCCTTTGTATGGTTAGGATTAATCCTTTGCTAGAGGTTAGTCTAGGGGGGTTTTTTTGCTTCTTTTCTGTAACTTCTGATCTTCCTGGTTGTGATTACTTTGTGTTCTAGATGCATTAGAAAATCCAGACAAAATCATAATCAATATTGTGCAAGCTACATTAAAATTGTGCTAAACTAGGGGACATTGCAGTGTGTCTGCAGCAGATAGGGCTTTGAGATTCCAGATGTTTAAGAGAGGCATTATTGATTATGGGTAAGTATCTTGTTAATGTAGGGATGGCATGAGTGACCTTGACTGCAACAGAATTCTCATCAAATTGCATACAAACTGCACAGTCACTGTTGTGTTGTTGCATTGTGACAATCTATTTAAAATTCATATAAATATGTTCAGCTGTTGTGTGTCATGAAATGAAAGCTGAAATCTCTGAGAAAATAGGGGAAGTGTATTTAATAAAAGGTCTGTCTTGCATTGACAGTAAAGCTGAGAAAGGGTTTGAATATTGAAAAAGAAGTGTGGCTTGCTGGGGGGAGTTTTGCCACTAGAAGGTACACAGTGCACAGGAACATTTACTTTACTACTTGAACCAGAGCCCAGAAAAACATCTGAGGAACCTTCTGTGTTTAGCATTTCAGGGAGCATTCAAAGGTTCCCAGAACATTTCTCTGAGTGTCTGAGTCTGCAGGGGTCTGTGCTTAGGGTGGATTGAATGATTGCTTTTTTTACTTAAGTCCTCTGAAGAACAAATTGTCACTGTTTATTCTTGCAAACCTAAAAGATGCTTTAAACTCTTTTTAAGAGCACTAGAAGAAAAGAAGAATTTAATTTACTTTAATAGTTTTAAATATTATTGTCTTTTTTCTCTAAACTTTGCAAGCACTTACATGAAATATGACTAATCACTGAATGATTGGAGTTTACCTCTAAAGTTTCCATAAGAATCTGACGTTTACTTTGGTATTGGAGCTCAGGTATTGCATATCTGCAGGAAGCATTGGTCAAATGAAGAATGTAAGAGCAAAAGCAGGTGATGCACCATAATGGGGGACCAGAAAATACTTTTTTTTTTTTTTTAAATTATTGTATAATTTGTGTTACTGAATGTAGTTATTCTGATCTCTAGGCTGTGATCCTCATTCCTGCTTTGTGTCCAAGTACACATTATGT